>BTPG01000005.1:164264825-164541406 GCA_036245525.1 Semisulcospira habei | reverse complement strand
AAAAAAAAGAAGTAGACATCATCATCGTCACTGTAACAGGAGTGGAAACAAACTTTTTCCTTACCAGCAGACCAGGTTAAGTAACTCAGTAATTTGAACTGGCCCCCCAAAATCCATCTTGTTCAGAGTCTAGGTGTATCACAAAAACGGAAAAAGTTCAAAACGAGGCTCCAAAAATAATTATTGACCGTGAAAGCAAGGGTCAAGGTCGCAGAACTCATCTCTGCACACAAGTTTGCAATATGCAGATTGTGAACAGTGGACAGGCCAGTATAGTACACAAAGCGAGTTTTAGCATTGCAGCAGCAGAATTACAATTTTGAGATCGCCAGTCTGCCCTGTGACCATGGCATCTAAAGACACCCAATGACGTTTCAACTCGCCAATGGCAACTGGTAATTTCCACACCTCATGTAATGCCAATCTGGAGCAATCTGGGTTCAAATCACAGTACATTTAAATTAAGACAAGGGACGGATGGGGGTGGGGTGGGGGGGGGGGGTGAGGGGCGGTGGGGTGGAAGGTGGGGCGTGGGGGTGGGTGGGGGGTTGGGGGAAGAGGGGTGTGGGTGGGGGGGGGGTGTTTCCAGACCCCCCACCCCCACCCCACCCAAAATTCTTTAAAATGATGTAACAAAGTCCCTTTTTGGGGTATTTGGGACCGACCCCCCTGCCCCCTCTCTTCCCCCCATATATATTGGCGAGTCTTCACACATGTGCCTCCCCTCCACCCCCCAAACTTTTCAATTTTTTGGCCACTGGAAGCAAAGGTCTAGCATCATGGAGGCCTTCGGTTGTATCAGGTTGAAGGTCCCAAACAGAAAGTTGGACCCCCCCCCCCCCCCCTGCCCCAGGTAACTGATCCGTCCCTGAAGACTAAGATGGAACCCCTTCACTACCAAGAACAAGAAAGGCAAAGCACTTGTGGCTCATGTGTATGACCGATGCACGTGTGACCTTTGTGACAACAAAAAAGCCCTGGTTTCACCACCAGCCAAATCCATGTTTTCTAATAATTTAAGCATTTTTCACACATATCAAAACCCCATGACCCTTCAACTTTGCGATGAGTCGACTAACTTAGTATGCATAGAAATGTCTTGCCATCAGCAAACTTCATGCCAAATTTGATTGAAAAGTTCGCTAAAACTTTTATAAAAACTACAATTCTAACCCAAAAAAAATGGCATTTTTCACACATTTACCAACCTCTTGTGACCCTTGATCTTTTTGAGGGATCATCCAAATTAGTATGCATAGATAGGTCTTACCATCAGGTATCTCTGTACCAAGTTTGCCTTTGAAGTTGGAAAAGGTATTTAAGAAAAAAACATTTTATGTCAAAATATGGATTTTTTACACCTATTTTTAGATCATGCCATGATCCTTGACCTTTGTGATAGGTCAACTAAATTAAAAATGCACATGATAGTCTTATCATCAGCTATCTTTGAGCCAAATTTGATTGAAACTTCAAAAAGTTGATAAAAACTACAATCCTATCAAAAATTGACATTTTACACACATTTGTCAACCACTTAAAGACCCTTGACCTTTTCGAAGGGTCATCTAAATTAGTATGCATAGATAGGTCTTACAAACAGGTATCTTTGTACTAAGTTTGGGTTTGAAGTTGTGCATAGTATTTGAGAAAAAACATCTTTTATCAAAATATGGCTATTTCCCCCCTATTTCCTGATCTCTTGTGACCACTGACCTTTCCGAAGAATCAACCAAATTAGTATGCATAGGAAGGTCTTACCATCAGGTATCTTTGTACCAAGTTCGGGTTTGAAATTGTGAAAAGTGAGAAAAAATAAATTTTGTCACAATATGGCTATTTTTTTCAACCTATTTCCTCATCCCCTGTGACCTTGACCTTTGAGAGAGGTCATTCAAATTGATATGTTTAGAAAGGTCTTGCCACAAAGCATCTTTGGGCCAAGTTTGAAGACTGTGGCTTAAATAGTCTCGGAAAAAATGCCAGACGACAGCGGCCGGCCGACCACTGGCCCAGAATATACTCACTTTTGCTTCACACTTGAGCAAAAAAAGTGAAAACAATCTAAGTGTAAGAGGAACAGAACCTCTGGCGCCCCCAGATAGAATCTGTGCCTCTTGCAGGACCCATTTTTAAAACTCTGTGCTCCTTCGACGAATGGTGTTGTCTGGCGTTGAATATAGTTATTCCAGAAACACAATTTGTGACAAATGGCAGTGAAGAGGTTAACCCCAAGCTACCTCTATCTGATAAGCAGAGACACAAGTCATTCAGACCCCTTCCTACAATCAACAAGATTTCAAAACGGATGAAGTATTTGGCATATCTGAAACTTTCCATGATTTTACAAGGATGATCAGAAAGTAATGATGCTGTGTGTAAAAACCGAATCCCAATTTACTTGATATTCTCACATTTTGAAATAGCACTATCCTCCACTGTTTATGCACAATTTCACCTACTTCAGCGAAGATTCAGAGGCGATGTGGTATTCTTATGAAGGTCACGGTCGGACCTGTGAATTTACTACGTTTTCTAGATCCTGGATGCCGATAACTCTGCCCTGCTAGCATCTTTTTCAGTTTAGGGAGGAAGAACCAAAAGTTGCACTGGTCAAGGCATAGACTGTATGAGTTTGATTAAGAAAACAAATTCTTTGCTCCTCTTTGTAGGACACAGTGACATTAGCTTTATGGTCACTGGCATTTTCATGGAAAACCAAAATGAAGATTTCATCCCGAAGTCTACCGTATTGTTCGGAACTAACATGCATTTTTCTTTAAGAACATAGAGAGTTGTAAATATTTTTAAGCGTATCCTTCCGATCCATTTCCCTCCTCTCTAAGCCAACCTCTGATCAACACACACGACGCTGCAAACAAGTAAAGACGGACACACAGCGCTTCCTGCCATTAGTAAGCTCTGTGGGCTTGTGTAGCGACAGGAATTCTGAAGAAGAATAGCACGAGCAGCAAAATGACATCACTATAAGCTTGACATAAAGGCATCGCTAGTCTCACGACGCCCTGTACACAGTGACAAATTTTATGTTTAACGTCACTCATCAGAAAGGCATGCAGCCTCTTCCAGGGCTCACTGTTTTGTTCCACACAGCCTCTTCCAGGGCTTACTGTTTGATGGGGGTATAATAGTGGCTCCAAAACTTGCAAATATTAATGCATTAATTATATTTCAAAAAGTTTTGAAGAGTTACAACGCTGGATTACGAACTCATCCAGTGTCTATCTCCAAGCCAGCTATATCCAAAATTCCAAGTGAACAGAACTAAAATTACGAACTAAAATGTGGGTCAACCAACTTTTTATAAATGGCAATTTTTCTCTTGAATGAGTCACCCGATTTGAATATGCTCGGAGGCTCTCTGAAATACATCTCGATCAAAGCATTTCCTAAAGTTTCAGGCCTATACGTACAGAAACACCGGAGATACTCATATCTACATACATGTACACACGCGCGGCGCTTCCTGCTAAATGTACATTCAACAGCGTGGTTAGCGTAGCTAGGCACAACATAATTTTTGTCATGATACTTCACTGTCAGAGTCTGATGTGTGCCAGCCTATGTTCATCATTTGCATGCTACAGAATGTGCTCCGACCAGCCCAATCTCAATGTCTACCATATTTTCAATATGATAGAAAACAAGATGTTCTGGCCATTGAGAGGTGGTTGCTGCTCATGAACAAATTTCAACACTTTTGGAAAAATAATTTTTTACATGATATTTTGCATTGACTGCGCGCTCCACTGGTAAAATATGAGCAATGACATATGCCTCTAAGTTTTAATAAGGCAAAACCCTTATGGCTCACGTGTTTAACCAATCCACATAATAAGTGTGACCCAGGGTTCCCAGGTAGGTTGGATTGGGCCTCAAAAGGACCGTAAAAGCACCTTTAAAAGTACCACGCTTGAGAATAAAAGGACATTGACAAAGTAAGGTTGGTCAAATCTAGCAATTTATTAAGTACTCAGTTATTCTTGTGAAAACACTCCAGGTGCTATGATCCCTGAACCTGCAGTTGGCAAGGGAAATCTCTAGTTTAACCTGCTCAGTCAGAGCCTCAGTTGTCTATCTTGACGCTTAAGTTTCAAGCATAAAGATACACAGATATTGCTATACCCAATGACTTCCTTGGTGCTGAAGAGGCAAAGAAATCCTTCACTGTGCAGCTGAATTCAGCTCTGTACTTGTTTTCATTGCGCACGTGGCGATCCATTTTCAAATGTTGACGAAGCATGCTCTTGCCCATGTTCACGACATTCAGTCTAGTCAAACAGAAAACACTGCGCAAATTGCCTGTCCTTTGCATCAGCGAGAAGCCAGTCCTTGTATTCAAATTTCTTTGACTGTCTTCCATTTCTCCTGAAAAGTGCACTTTCCAGGCATTTTGTCTGCATAAACTTCCTCACAACCATCAACATGATGAATGAAAGCAGGTCGCCTCGTGAGATTACAACGGAGATATAGAATCACGTACCTCGCGAGAACGCGCGAGATTTGGAAAACGTTCTCGGTAAGGCCAAGATGGAGGCCAGTTCGTCGGCTTGCGTCTTCAGAATCGAATACAATGTTTTTCATAGTTGGTCAAGCAAGTTTTTATTTTGAAAATATGCAGATAAAAGCACATAAAGGGTCTATTTTCTGGGCAAAAGCAATGCTGGCTGATCTGAAAGGACCATAATGGCATTTAAAAGGCTTATTATGAGAAAATTATTTGGAAAGCACTCAAAAGGAACCTATGGATCCTGGTTACCTTTGTGACCTCGACCTTTCCAACAGGTCAGTGAAATAAGCAATTGTTCAAGTGTCTAAACATAAGTAAAGGGTTGGTTATTGTACCAGCAAAATCTGAGTTTTCTAAAAATGTATGCTTTTTTCACAAATTTGTCTACCCTCCATGACCCTTGACCTTTGTGAGAAAGGTATTATCATTAGCTACCTTTATGCCAAATTGTATTGAAAAGTTTGCAAAAACTTTAATAAAAACTACAATTCTATCAAACACTGGCATTTTTCACACACTTGCCAACCTCCCGTGACCCTTGAATTAGTATGCATGGAAAGGCCTTATCATCAGGTATCTCTAAACCAAGTTTGGGTTTGAAGTTGAAAATAGTATTTGAGAAAACAGTTTTTGTCAAGTATAGTTGTTTTTTTTTTTTTAACCTTTTCTGGAACCCCCGTGACCATTGACCTTTGTAAAGGGACCAGTAAATTAGTAAAGGTGTTATCATCAGCTACCTTTGCGCCAAATCTGACTGAAAAAATGGCCAAAAGCTACAATTCTATTAAAAACTGTCATTATTCACACAACTGCCAACCTCTTGTGACCCTTGAATTTTCAGAGGGCTCATCCAAATTAGTATGCATAGAAAGGTCTTACCATCAGGCAGCTCTCTACCAAGTTTGTGTTTGAAGTTGAAAATAGTATTTGAGGAGAAACAATTTGTGTTTTATTTTATCACCATTTTTTTTTTTTACCCCTTTCTATACCCCTGTAACCCTGACCTTTGAAAGAGGTCACTGAAATAGGTATGTTTAGAAAAGTTTTACCACAAAGTACCTTTGGGCCAAGTTTTAAATCTTCGATAGGCTTGGATAGTCTCCGAGAAAATGCCAATGTTAAAGTTAACCACGGATGACAAACGACAAACGACAGATGGCCCAATACATAGACTCACTCATCCTATCGCATGTGAGCCAAAAATTAGAGAAAATGTTGCCGTCAATTCTGAAAATCTAACTAAAGGCCCCCTAGACTCCTTTAATCAGAGGCCAACCACTCTTGATTTGACTGTTTGTTGAGGATACCGTTACCGGACAAGCAAGCATGACATCATACGGTTGTTAAAGGCCAATTATGCTGAATGTTTTGAGTACTTAATCAGAGCAATCAACCTTCTGTTGCATCTGTGCCTCTATCAAGAAATGGGGTATCCTTATTACAGACAGTTTTTGGAGATCAAGATCACTGCACACTATCCTTTAAACTGTTCCAAAAGAAAGATAGGGAGTTTAAGGCATTTCTCAAAATAAAAAATATGCACATTTTCCTATCAATGTGTAAATACAGAGCAAACTTTGCTTGTACCAGGCTGAAACTTGACAGTCACACCAGTACTCGTCTTCAAAGTCCTTTTTTTCAGAGTTAAATAGCACCATCAAGTCAGTGCCAATGTGCAAAACCACGGGAGCGGCCGGCAGCTGGGGTACGAGTGGCGAAGCGGGCGCCCCTGGAGTAGGGGCGGGAAGTGGGTCTAGCGGTCCGCAGGGCGCGACCCACGGCCTGGCGGGCAGCCTGAAAGCAGGCGGGAGTGCACCGGGTGGGCCAGATGTCCATAGACACGTCCTTGACCGACTGCCAGGTGGGTCCAAAAAGCCATGCACCTCTGAGCGGCGCCTGGCGGAGCTGTCTTCACAGACGCGAGGAGGGCCGAACAACCCCGGAGGACGACGTCTCTGCGCATCAGGTCGCTGTTAGCCGCCGCGGCCATGGCGTTTACGGAAGTATGGTACGCAGCCCGGTTAGCAGCCACCGCTAAGGCGAGGATGTCTCCTAACAGAGGCGAAATAGAGGGGTCACAGGCATCTTCCATGCGTCTCACCACGGCCTGCGTCGCTAGCTAAAAAAAAAAACAGCACAGGAGAGAGCATTGCAGATGAGGACCACTGTCTTGTCCAACCTTCGTGGCATCCGGGGTTGCAGGGATCTGCGGCCGCCCGCCTGACTTTCCGCTGCGATATCCACTGCTGGAAGGGGGCAACCAAAGGCCTGAGAATGTCTGGCGTACCAACGCTGGCGAAAGGTGACATCCAACCCCTCCGGCCACTTGGAGTCTGCGAAGAAGCTGGAGTCTCCAAAGGAGACCTGCTGTAAGTGCACCGAAAATGCGTCCGCAAGATCCTGGAATCCTGGGGGCTGTGGGAGGGACTTGAACCTCTTGGCTTGACTGGGGGCATCCACGAAAGCAGAAGCTTTCCTCTTGAGAGGGGGAGACGGGGGACAGGCGTAAAGAGGAAGAATGGACGAAATCAGCCGTGTGGCTTCGTACACAGAGTCTTTGTGCTCGGGGCTATGAAGGGAGCCTGTGCCGAGGAGCTGCCGGAAGTCCGAGAGACCAGAGTCGTGGACCGACGATCATTGAAAAGCAGGGCCGAGACAGAATCCTCTGGCAGTATACTCAGGACCTCCTCATCAGCAAGAGAAGCCGACTGCCGGGAGGGAAGCCGCGACCCGATCAAGGAAGGAAAATTGCTAGAGGGTAGCATGTGCACATCACAAGAGCGAGCTTGGGATGAGGGGACGTCCCTTGTAGCATGCGGCCGACGATTGGTGTTTATGGGGGAAGAAGGATGGCTCACCTGATGGCTGATCCGACAAGGGGGGAGGCTGTGAAGTGAAGGAGAAGATTCCCTCGAACTGCAGCGGACAGACCGAACACTGCGGTGAGACGACCGGCAACTACTGGGGGAACGACTGTGTCCGCGTGGATCTGCCCGTCGGATCCTGGTGCACTCGTCTTTATAAGAGGAGGATTACCGAAAAGCTTCCCGTACCACCATAGGTGAGCAGTGCCGCTTGTGCGATGAAGAATGCCGCGGGGGGCGTGAAGCCGTCCGTTTCCTCGGGCAGAGCGAGAGCCCGAATAAGTGATGAACTCGGGGCTGTACTTTGCGCGTCGCACCTCTCGGTCTCGTGGCGCCAGCGAGTGGGGGGTGGCTGTGTGTCGAGGATGCACTGGCACTGCCTTAGAGGCTAAATGACGAATGGGGGAGCTAAGTCGCTGCCGGCTGCGCTCCAAAGTGGAGCGGGCGGACAAAGTGCCAGTGGAGTCGTGTGAGATAGGAGGTATGTTGTTCACCGCGATGCGGTGCAACCAAAGCCGCTACCGACCGCACTGCACCATGGAGCGGGTGGATAAAGTCCTAGAGGACATGTCGGGGCCCAAAGAAAGTTGAACCGCGTAGCAGGGCGACCGAGGCCGCTGTCGGCCGCGCTCCGCCATGGAGTGGGCGGACAAGGTCCGAGAGGGCATGACTCTCCGGGGACCGGAAGGTAATAATTGGGCCTGATGAGAAGTCAAATCTCCAAATAAAATCCGAGCATGCGTGCCGGACGATTCCTTCTGCTGTAGAAGGGGGGAGGGGGGGGGGGGGGAATTGGAGGCCACGTTAAGCGAGTTCACGAAAATTCGAGCAAGGCCACGTTAAGCGAGTTCATGAAAATTCGAGCTATGTCCGACATTCGAGCGAAAATCCACAGAAAGTGCCAAAGTCTGGCCCGCCATCTTGCCAGCCACATGGCATTAACCGAGGCCTTACCTTGCCATTGCGGTGCTTATCTCTTTTAATCCACCAGGAATCTTGCCAAAGGCAAGACACAATCCGTCCTGAAGCTAAGAAAAACACACTGCCAGTTGATTCCCACGAAACACACCGGTAACACGACGAAAACCGTCGAAGAAAATCCACCTAGGCTGAACACAACCGTTACGGAAGTGTTAAGCAAAAAAGACTGACGGGAAGGACGTCACCGGATATGGAGAAAGGGGAGGCCACTCAGGGCTTGGTAACGACGCCCTGAAGTCGCCTCATTAGTTGTATAGTATACACATCGGATGCTTAGGCTGAAATCGGTATGCTAAGCATACCTTCCTATTAGTCATGCCATCGGTAAGAGTTTTGAGAAAACAAATATGCACATTTTCCTATCAATGTGTAAATACAGAGCAAACTTTGCTTGTTCCTGGCTGAAACTTGACAGTCACACCAGTATTCGTCTTCAAAGTCCTCTCTTTCAGAGTTAAATAGCACTATCTACTTGAAGTCAGTGCCAGACAATGTGCAAGTACCATATCAAACAACTCTCAAATTTGCTTAGACTTTGACAGGGCTCTCTAAAAGATTCATTCTTTTAAAAATGTAGAAATAAATGCATTATCTTGGTGATTTGACTGTTTTCAAGCACAGTTGTTTACATCACTTTTTCAATGGCGTCACACAATGGCCTGGCTGAAGATACCAGCACCATATTGTGGATGAATAAAGGGCAAAGGTTGAAATTTAATTGATACTAATTTTACTTATGCGACTTTAGTAGTTTACAAATAGCGGCCCAACGATCATTACTTTCTGATTATAACTTGTAACCCAACACAAGAGCAGAACTCAAATCAAAAATAAAACAAGAGAGGCAAAGCCATTATGGCTCACGTGTATGACCTATTTACATATGTGTGACCTTTGTGACAATAAGTAAAGGGCTGGCTTCTACACCAGCAAAATCCATGTTTTCTCAAAATGTAAGCATCAGCTACCTTTGTGCCAAATTTTATTGAAAAATTTGCTAAAATGTTGATAATACGTTCAATTTTATCAAACATTTGCCGGCTCTTGTGACCCATGACCTTTCCGAGGGGTCATCCAAATTAGTATGCATAGCTAGGTCTTACCATCAGGTATTTCTGTACCATATTTGGGTTTGAAGTTGTGAATAGTACTTGAGAAAAAACATCTTTTGTCAAAATATGGCTATTTTAGAACTATTTCCTGAGCTCTTGTGACACTTGACCTTTACGAGGGCTCACCCAAATTAGTATGCATAGATAGGTCTTACCATCAGGTTTCTCTGTAGCAAGTTTGGGTTTGAAGTTGTGAATAGTATTTGAGAAAAAACATCTTTTGTCAATATATGCTTGTGACCCTTGACCGTTCCGAGGGATCAACCAAATTAGCATGCATAGAAAGGTCTTACGATCAGGTATCTTTGTACCAAGTTTTGGGTTTGAATTGTGAATAGTATTTGAGAAAAAATAAATTATGTCAAAATATAGCTATTTTTTTTACCTATTTCCTGATCCCCTGTGACCTTGACCTCTGTGAGAGGTCACTCAAATTGGTATGTTTAGAAAGGTCTTGCCACAAAGTATCCTTGGGCCAAGTTTGAAGACTGTGGCTTGAATAGTCTCTGAGAAAATGCCAAAGTTAAAGTTTACCACTGACCACGTCGGACAGACGATGGACCACTGGCTCAAAACATACTCACTTTTGCTTCACACGCGAGCCAATAAAACCTACAAGCAAGCTAACAAGTGAAAAGAACATACTGATCGCTTGCTGTCTGATCGGGGGCGTGAGCTGGAGGATTGGGCATTGTAGTCTGACCCCGACATGTAGTCCCCCCGAGGACGATCGTAATTTGTGTAGGAGGCAGGTGGGGGCTCAAAGTAGCCTGGAGGCTGCAACAGGCAACAGGACATAACAAAATAATATGCCATGTTGAAAAGAATAAACTGGAGAAATACTGAAGAAAATTTAACCCATTCAGCCCTGACGCACTACAGCAGGAGATGGGTCGACCATGATAATTCAAGGGTAGTGCCTGATTAACTTGGCGCCTGTCTGCACCAAGCTAATCTAGCACTACCCTTGAATTATCATGGTCGATCCATCTCCTGCAACAGGTGCAGTCATGAGGCTTCTAAAATTTGGGAAATATATGCGTCAGGCTGAATGGGTTAAACAAATTTGTGCCTGGAACACCACCACCACCCCTACACTCCAATCCAACACTCCCCTTAATATTAGTCAAAATACAGGTCCACTCATCTGAACATGTTTATGATGAATTGCCCTAACCCTTTGGCAGTGAGTAGCACCTTTTGTAGCGATGATTCCTGCAGGAATGTCTGTGACAAAAAAATATTTTACCAACTGCCAAAGGGCTCACTATGTTATTGATACCGGTAACAATCATAATGACTGACAAAAGCATTCTTATTAGCTAGTAAGAAGCAGCATTTGGCTGATTTGGGGACCTGCAACACAGATTTAAAAAAAACAACAAACAGACCCTGGCAATGATTGCAACCAGCTGAGATTTTCAGTGACCATCAACATGCCACAATTGAAGTTACTAATGAAGTTGTTTCAGAAATATTGCTATAAGAAGACCCAATACAAGTATGGCCATTATGATATTGGAAGTTGTTTTTTAATTTTTGCTCGACACTTTTCAAGCTATGCCAACTTTGTCCAATGGCACCAGTGAAATGCATGTTTTCTAAAAGTTTAAGCAATATTCACACACCTCAACCAACACTGACCTTTGCAATGGGTTGACTAAATCAGTATGCATAGAAATGTCTTGCCATCAGCAACCCTGATGCCAAATTTGATTGAAAAGTTTCCCAAAACTTTGATAAAAACTACAATTCTAACAAAAACTGGCATTTTTCACACATTTTCCAACATCTTGTGACCCCTGACCTTTCCGAAGGATCATCCAAATTAGTATGCATAGATTAGTCTATTTCTGGATCACCCCATGTCCCTTGACCTTCGTGATAGGTCAAATAAATTAGCATACATAGAAAGGTCTCATCATCAGCTACATATGTGTAAAATGTGGTTGAAAAGTCTGCAAAAACTTTGTTAAAAACTACAATTCTATCCAAAACTGGCATTTTCCACACATCTGCCGACCTCTTGTGACCCTTGACCTATCTAAAGGGTCATCCAAATTAGAATGAAAGATAGGTCTTTCACTCTTACTATCAGCTATCTCTGCATCAAGTTTCAGGTTGAAGTTGAAAATAGTATTTGAGATAAACAGTTTTTGGCAAAATATGGCTATTTTTTTTTTTTTTTTTTAAACCTATTTCTGGACCCCCCAATAACCCTGACCTTTGAGAGGTCACTAACACTGGTATGTCACAATGTATCCTTGGGCCAAGTTTGAAGACTGTGTCTTGATTAGCCTCCGAGAAAATACCAATGTTAAAGTTTACCACAGATGACAGACACCAGTTGATTGATGCCTTGTGCTGGGACCATATGGCGTTGAGGTGCGTCCCCAGGGTGGTGGATCCCTCGCGAGAGGGGTGCACTGAATGAAATAAGGTGCCGTGAACCAACATGGTCTAAGGGAAGGTGACCCCGACAGAAAACCCCTGGTCCTCCTAGTAAGGGGGTTGGGCGTGGGGGTAGCTTCCCCACCCTGCAAATAAGGATATAGCTACAAAAATGCCGACGAAAAGACAAACAGCAATTCCTTTCCTGGAGGAGGAAGGTTCTTCTACCAGAAGATTTATGTCCTGTGGTGAAAGCCGGAAGTCTTCGGAAGCCACAGGACCGAGCCGCCTCTCTCTATCCAGGGACACAACCATGGGCACATGGAACGTCAAGACCATGTACCAGAGCGGCAAGGCCGCCCAGATAGCAGCGGAAATGCAAAATTACAACCTTTCCCTGCTAGGTATCAGTGAAGCCAGATGGACGCAGTCTGGCCAGAAAAGGCTGTTAAGTGGGGAGATGATTCTGTATTCATGTCATGAAGAGGAGAATGCCCCCCAGACAGAAGGAGTAGCATTCATGCTGTCACCAGTGGCACAGAGAGCGTTGATGGGCTGGGAACCTCTTGGGCCAAGAATTATCACAGCAGCCTTTAGAACCAAGAAAAAGATCAAGCTGAACGTCATCCAGTGTTATGCGCCCACTAATGACAGTGACGAGGAAGAGAAACAAGAGTTCTATGACCGACTCCAGAGTGCCTTGGACAAATGTGCAGAGCGAGACATCACCATCGTCATGGGCGATTTTAATGCCAAAATAGGGGAGGACAACATCGGATACGAAGAGGTGATGGGAAGACAGGGACTAGGGGAGATGAGTGAGAACGGGGAGAGGTTCGTAGACTTTTGTGCTCTAAACAGACTTGTCATTGGAGGCAGCATCTTCCCACACAGAAGAATACACAAAGCAACGTGGGTCTCACCTGACCATACTACAGAGAACCAAGTAGATCATATCTGCATTAGCAAGAAATTTAGAAGATCCCTTCAAGATGTTCGAGAGAGGAGGGGAGCAGATGTCGCCTCAGACCACCATCTGCTTACCTCAAGAATAAAGCTCAAGTTAAAGAAAAGCCGCACAGAAACAAGAAGACAGCGCTATAATGTAGGCCTCCTGAGAGAGACTGGAGTGAGAGAAGAGTTCAAACTGTGCTGTCCAACCGGTTTCAAGCGCTACAGGAGCTAGTAAATGAAGAGGAGGCGGACACCACAGAGCAGCAGTGGAAGGCAGTTAGAGAGGTGCTGAATACAACCTGCAAAGACACTGTAGGGTTCAGGAAACACCATCACAAGGACTGGCTGTCGGCACAGACCTTGAAGAAGATAGAAGTGAGGAAGCAGAAGAAAGCAGTTGTCAACAAGTCGCACGAGAGCAGCCAAAGCAAGGGCACAGGAGGAATACTCGGAAGCCAACCGCGAGGTGAAGAGGAGTATCAGGGCAGACAAGAGGGCCTACACAGACAGCCTGGCAGCAGAGGCAGAAAAGGAAGCAGGCAGCGGCAACATGAAACACCAGAAGATTGTCGGGCAAGTATGGTTAGTTAGTTATTTCGGTTTAACGCCGAGCAGGCAACTCGGGCAAGTATGGCCATACAGAAAGACCAGTAAAAGACAAAGAAGGCAAGCCTACTGCAGACAGAGCAGACCAACTCGACAGATGGGCTGAGTATTTTGAAGAGTTACTGAACAGACCCAGCCCACCCGACCCCCCAGACATCCAGCCAGCACCAGCAGAGAGAGACCGACCTACCCATCAGCTGTGACAGACCCAGCCGGGAAGAGATCAGAAGAGCAGTGGCATTTTTGAAGAACGGCAAAGCAGCAGGGCCAGATGGCATCCCAGCGGAGTCTCTGAAAGCAGACCTAGAGACAACAGTAGAGATGCTGTACCCATTGTTTGGAAAGATCTGGGAAGAGGAGGTGATGCCGGCTGACTGGAAGGAGGGGCACCTAATCAAGCTTCCTAAGAAAGGCGACCTCAGCAAGTGTTCCAACTACAGAGGAATCACCTTGCTGTCAGTACCAGGAAAGGTCTTCAACAGGATCATCCTGGAGAGAATGAAGAGCTCCATCGACCCCCAGCTGAGACACCAGCAAGCAGGATTCAGGAAAAACCGATCATGTACAGACCAGATCGCCACTCTCCGCATCATCATGGAACAGTCTCTGGAGTGGAGCTCCCCGCTGTACGTCAACTTTGTGGATTACGAGAAAGCATTTGACAGCGTGGACTGAGAGACTCTGTGGAAACTCCTACGACACTACTGTGTACCCACAAAGCTCGTCCGCCTGATCAAGAGCAGCTACGATGGCATGACATGTCGCGTGATCCACGAAGGGCAGTTCACCAGGGAGCTCCAGGTCAGAACCGGTGTCAGGCAGAGGTGTTTGCTGTCTCCGTTCCTCTTCCTACTGGTCATAGACTGGGTCATGAAGAGGACCACAGACGAAGTGAATACAGTGGACACAGCTTGACGACCTCGATTTTGCAGACGACTTGGCTTTACTGTCCCATACTCATCAACAAATACAGGACAAGACCACGAGGTTTGCTGACATCTCGTCCCAAGTGGGCCTCACCATTCACAAACAGAAAACAAAGACAATGAGGCTGAACGCAACCAGGGAAGAACCAGTCTTGCTTGCTGGCACCCCGTTGGAGGAGGTGGAGTCCTTCACCTACCTCGGGAGCATCATAGACAAAAAAGGCGGCACTGATGCAGATGTCAGAGCACGAATCGGTAAAGCCAGAGCAGCCTTTCTCCAGTTGAAAAAAGTGTGGAGTTCCAGAGAGCTGTCACAACACACCAAAGTACGGATTTTCAACTCAAACGTAAAAGCAGTTCTTCTATATGGATTGATTGTACATTGTTTATCGTCCCGACAGCAACAAGGCTTTCTCAGGACGTGCCTGCACTGCTTGTAAAAAAAGAAACAGAATATTGAATGTATGTCGCCAGCTGGTCCAATACATTAAGTAAACCTACGCCATGGGGCCTAAATAAAGCTAAGACCATTTAGCAACACACATCCAATATCAAGAGCTACAGGCAGTGCAGACAGTTGGGAGAGTTTTAAAAAGACAAATACAGGTGAATGGACCAAGGGTAGACAGAAACACATGCCCCAGAATATAGGGAAAACCCCACCCTGTGGGGCTGACCAGGGTGACCGGAGCAGAGACTTGGAGATTGACAAAATCCAGTCAACAGAGTACAGATCTTCATAAACAGTTGCCTTAGAAGAATTTTGAAAATCCACTGGCCAGAGAAGATCAGCAACGTCAGAATCTGGGAGAGAACAGAGCAGATAACAGCAGAGAATGAAATTGGGCAAAGAAGATGGGGATGGATTGGTCACAGTCTAAGAAAGCCAGCTTCCAGTATCACTAGACAGGCATTGTCATGGAACCCCCAGGGAAAGAGGAAAAGAGGCAGGCCGAGAAACACCTGGCATCGAGACCTCCAAGCAGACATCAAGAGACTGGTAACCACCTGGAGTAAAATCGAAGGAGAAGCACAGGACAGGAGTCGCTGGAGGTCTCTCATCGACGGCCTATACCCGGGGAGGGGTGACAGGCGTAAGTAAAGTAAGTAAGGTTGATTGCTGGACAACTGGTACAGAACATACTCACTTTTGCTTCACATGTGAGCAAAACTATTCAAGCCCATGCCAACTGATGGCTTAAAAATCCCCCACTTTAATATTTCTGTATTGGTTTCTGAAGTTGGATTGTCTCTCTCTATGAAGGGTGAACTATGTTGATTTGACACAGACTGGAAGGAAAGGAGTGACAATGCCCTGTCTCTCCCCCCCCCCCCCCCCCCCCCCTTTCCCCCTTAAGTCTCTTCCTACACTTCTGCAATGTACAAGTTATGTAGTCATAATCTGACATAACTAAGGGTGAGGAAACTACTCACCTACTGACACAGAAGTGTCTACAGTAACTTTCATTCTAGAATGGTGTACATGCTGCAGAAACTCAGTCACTGATTACATTCTTTACAACAAACTGGACAAACACTGAAGCAGTCAGAAAGATTGCATTCAGCTTTTTTCATAT
Organism: Semisulcospira habei; assembly: GCA_036245525.1. Taxonomy (NCBI): domain Eukaryota; kingdom Metazoa; phylum Mollusca; class Gastropoda; family Semisulcospiridae; genus Semisulcospira; species Semisulcospira habei. Next base: position 164,525,464 of record BTPG01000005.1, on the reverse strand, counting down.
CGTAAGAAATCTGAAGCACAGTGCTTGATAAATAAAATGCAACATTCACAGCAATCACAAAAGGCACGTGTAGAAATTTTTTGAAACCACACCAATACAAGAAACGAGACCACGCAGCAAGCTGTAATAAAACACAAAACCACCGGACTAAATCCAGTCAAAGACCAGCCCAAACATTTCATTTGCCCATACTGAAACAACATTTCCAGAATGAATATTAACAAGAAAGGCAAAGCCCATATGGCTCATGTGTATGACCAATCCACATAATACATGTGACCTTTGTGTATTCATGTGTCTAAACATAAGTAAAGAGTTGGCTTTTGTACCAGTGAAATCCGAGTTTGCTCAAAATGTATGCATTTTTCACAAATTTGTCCACCCTCCATGACCCTTGACCTTTGTGAGGAGGGCGACTAAATTAGCACACAGAAAAAGGGATCATCAGCTACCTTTATGCCAAGTTTATTGGAAAAGTTTGCAAAAACTTTGATAAAAACTACAATTTTATCAAAAACTGACATTTTTCACACACTTGCTGACCTCCTGTGACCCTTGACCTTTCCAAGGGGTCATCCAAGTTAGTATGCATATAAAGGCCTTGTCATCAAGTATCTCTATACCAAGTTTGGCTTTCAAGTTGAAAATAGTATTTGAGGAAAAAAGTTTTTGTCAAAATACCGCTATTTTGGAACTATTTCTGGACCCCCCATGACCCCTTTGCGAGAGGGTCCCTACATTAGTATGCATAGAAAGGTCTTATCATCAGCTATCTGACTGCAAAGTTGGACAACACTTTGACAACAAGAAAGGCAAAGCCATTAGGACTCATGTGCATGACCGATTTACATATGTGTGACCTTTGTGACAAGGGCTGGCTTCTGCAGCAGCAAAATAGATGTTTTCTGAAAATGTAAGCATTTTCCACACATCTGTCAACCCCCCGTGACCATTGACCTTTGTGATGAGTCGACTAAATTAGTATGTATAGGAAGGTCTTATCATCAGCTATCTTTGTACCAAATTTGGATAAAAAATTTGCAAAAATTTAGGAGTACCTACAATTTTATTTAAAAAAAAATCAGCATTTTACACACATTTGCCAGCCTCTTGTGACCCTTGACCTTTCCAAGGGGTCATCCAAATTAGTATGCATAGATTGGTCTTACCATTAGGTATCTCTGTAGCAAGTTTGGGTTTAAAGTTGTGAATAGTATTTGAGAAAAAAAAAACATCTTTTGTCAAAATATGGCTATTTCGTTCCTATTTCCTGAGCCCTTGTGACCTTGACCTTTCTCAGGGGTCATCCAAATTAGTATGCATAGATAGGTTTTACCATCAGGTATCTTTGTAGCAAGTTTGGGTTTGAAGTTGTGAATAGTATTTTAAAAAAAACATCTTTTGTCAATAATATGTCTATTTTTCACCTATTTCCTGAGCTCTTGTGACCCTTGACCTTTATGAGGGATCAACCAAATTAGTATGTGTAGAAAGGTCTTACCATCAGGTATCTTTGTTAGTTAGTTAGTTAGTTATTTGGGTTTAACGCCGAGCAGGCGACTAAGGCCATCTCACGGCGGGATGGGTAAAAATCTGGTCAGCCAGACTAAAAGCAAGGTCTTAAGACAAGATGTAAATATAGATTAAAAATCTCAGGCTAAAATGTCGCACATGTCTTTAAAAGAAATGTCTACAGACTCTCAAAAAGGGCAAATAAAAAAGATTCACATAGTCTATGAATGCTCAAATCTTGTTAAAAATATTGCATGCTCGCAAGAAATTGAAGATTTTGTCCGGGGAAACATCCCGGAACAAAACCTTCAAGGAGTCTGCTGTAAAGTGTTTATATCTGGTGTCAATTAGGTCAGCACAATACAGCAAAAAGTGTCGAACAGAAAACTGCTCATCACAGGCAAAACACCATGGACGCTCATCCCGTTTAAGTAAGTAAGAGTGCGTAACATACGTGTGCCCGATGTGGAGCCGAGCAAGGACAGTCTCCTCACGGCGGCTGCCGCAGCGGAAAGGTAGACTGTCAGACAACTTAGGAAGAGCTTCATGAAGCTTGTTCCCTTCCTCTTTGTCCCACTCGAACTGCCACTCGCGGGCCACGTACGCACTAATCACAGGTTTAAAATCACTATAGACAGTCTGTGTGTCAGGGACAGGGTCACTGCGGGCACTGTTGGCACACATGGCCTGGGACCCAAATAAAAATGATGTCATAATATTCCTTCATCAAGTCCGCGTAGAGCTCTCTAATCTGCACCAGCAGTGGATGGTCTGTTCCCGCGCCCTGAAGGGCCTGCAGGGCAGAAAGAGAGTCAGACAGAATCAGGAAGTTCCTTTCCCGAGACTGATAGGCATGCTTGAGTGCTAGCAGAATGGCCTGCAGTTCTGCACTAAATACAGAGGAATGGTCAGGGAGACGGAGCTTAAATGGGCGTCTAGGATGGCGAGAGGACACTGCAGCCGCAGCCACTCTTCCATCCTCAGACTTGGACCCATCCGTATAAAGACGACAATAGCCAGGAAAAATTGAAAGGAGTTCATTGAGGCTCTGTTGGTATATGGCTGGTGGAGTACAATCCTTCTTGTGGGCAGTCAAGTCCAGCAAGATGTCAGGAACTGGTAGTAGCCAGGGTGGAGTGACGTGTTGCAGAGATTCCGAAACTTTGTCCAGGTCCACTCCGGCCGCCTGCAGATGAGGTCGGACACGGAAGGAAAGTGGACGGACAGCTCCCGGATGGGCATCGTAAATCTCTGCAAACGACGGGTTAAAAACACAATCATAGGCAGGATTTTCTGGATGGGCCTTCAGCTTCAGAACGTAGCTGAGCATGAGGCGGATGCAGCGGAGCCTGAGAGAAGGCTCCCCTGCCTCTGCATACAGACTAGGAACTGGAGATGTCCTGAAGGCTCCCAGACATATGCGCAGACCTTGATGGTGAATTGTGTTCAGACGCTGCAGAACAGACTTGGAAGCCGAGCCATATACCACAGAGCCGTACTCCAGTTTGGACCGAACAAGGGCCCGGTACAGTCGAAGTAAGACGATGCGGTCTGCACCCCAGTCAGTACGACCAACGACACGAAGAATGTCGAGGGCCTTCCAACAAGAGGTTCTAAGGTAGTTAACATGGTTGCAGAAGGTCAATCTTTTGTCAAAGATGACCCCCAAAAACTTTGCCTCTTCGGCCACCTTAATTGGCACACCAGCAATGCTCAGACTAGGTTCTGGAAAAAATTTCGTCTGGTTAGTAAAATGCACACAGACTGTCTTGGAGGGCGAGAATCTGAATCCATTGAGAGACACCCACCCCTGGATTCGATCAACACACAGCTGCAAGCGCCTCTCAAGGGACGCAAGTCCTCGACCTCGTGCACACAAAGCAAAGTCGTCCACAAACAAAGAGCATTCAGAATCATCCTTGACGGCCTTTACAATGTTATTTATTTTAATGCTAAATAAAACAGGAGATAGAATACTGCCCTGCGGGACACCCATCTCCTGTTCAAAGGAGTCGGAGAGGGTGGAGCCCACACGGACATGGAACGACCTGTTGGACAAAAAATTGTGAATAAAAACGGGCAGATGCCCTTTAAAACCCATGTCCGACAAATCAGACATTATACCATGCTTCCAGGTAGTGTCATATGCCTTTTCAAGATCAAAGAAAATTGCATAGACATGCTGCTTGTTGACAAAAGCATCTCGGATAAAAGACTCAAAGCGGACTAGATGGTCAGTTGTACTACGGAAGCGCCGGAAACCGCACTGGAGGTCTGTGATGAGACCCTGTGACTCAAGATGCCACACCAGTCGGGCGTTGACCAAGCGTTCCATAGTTTTACATAAACATGATGTCAAAGCTATTGGCCGGTAGTTGCCCGGGTCGGAAGGATCCTTACCCGGCTTGGGAATTGGCACAACCACAGCCTGGCGCCAAGATGGCGGAAAATGACCGGTTATCCAGATATGGTTAAAGGCCTTGAGAAGTACAAGGAGTGAATCCTCAGGCAGATGTGTTATGAGCTGATAATGGATGGTATCTAATCCAGCAGCAGAGTCAGTACATTTCTGCAAGGCTTGCTGCAATTCTGAAAACGTAAAAGGGGCATTATAGTCTTCCAAGTTATCCGATATAAAATCACAAGCACAAGATTCTCGCTTCTCCTTCTCTCTCTGGAAGAAAGGTGAATAATGCTCTGTTGAAGAATTATGGGCAATGGTGGAGGCAAGCAAATTGGCCACAGCCTTTTTATCTGTGACCAAACTGGCACCATCTCTAAGATGGCCGACAGAAGCCGAGCCACCCCTGCCCCTAATTCTTCGAACAGCCTTCCAGACTTTTTGGGACGGAGTCCTAGAAGATAAAGATGAGACGAAGCGTCTCCAGGAAGCACGGCGTTCACGTTTAAAAATGTAACGGGCTTTCGCCCGCTGTCTTTTAAAGGTTAAAATATTTGCTTGCGACGGATTACGAAAAGCACGTCGCTGAGCAGATTTGCGCATTGTTTGGGCCTTGCGGCACTCTTCATTGAACCATGGTACTCTCGGCTTCCGAGGGAGTGATGTGGAAGTTCTAGGGATGGTTTCACCTGCAACCTCCAACAAAATAGAAGTAAAACAAGAAACAGGTTCTTCAGCTGACATGACCACCTCCTCTGTAAGACGAGACTGACAGAGAGAGGCAAACAGAGACCAGTTAGCTTTCTTGAGATTCCAGCGCCCCACCGGCGAATCCTCCTCACAGCTGACCGATGACAGGACTACTGGGAAGTGGTCACTACCACACAGGTCGTCGTGAACCTTCCAGTCAAAGTCCAGCATGAGAGAAGGATCACACACAGTGAGGTCTAGAACAGAACTAGATCCGGAACCTGAGTTAGAGTATGTAGGTGAGCCATCGTTAAAAACACATAGGTTAAGTTGAGAAAAAACATCTTCTAACATCTGACCTCTGCCATCATAGTGGTCACTACCCCAAAGGTGAGCATGACCGTTAAAATCCCCCATGAGAATAAAGGGAGGGGGCAGTTGATCTACTAAGTTAAAAATATCATTGCTACAGACCCGCAGTGATGGTGGCAGGTAAATACTACATATGGTTATGGTCTTTTTTAAGGTAACCCGAGCAGCGACAGCCTGAAGACAGGTGTCGATGCTAACGGGGCTACATAAAATTTGGCTACTAATGAGAAGAGCCGCTCCACCCGAGCGCCTCTCCGAATCAGAGCCTTTATGTATAACATTAAAACCATTAAAAGACACAGGGTCAGAAGTCTTCAGGTAAGTCTCCTGAAGAGATATTACTGAGGGGTTATAGAACTTGACTAAAAGACGTAATTCCTCAAAGTTAGCTCGAAAACCACGACAATTCCACTGAAGCAAAGAGTCCATGATTAAGTCTTATCTGGGGGTAAGGAGTTTTTCCCCCCTTTTTCCTTTACCTTGGAAGGAGTTGAAGAAACAGAGGGGGGCCGGCTCCCGGGCCTCCTCTGGTTCCTCGGAGAGGAAGGGGGTGGAGCTGCCGCAGCATCAGCAACAACAACTTCCACTCCCTCCATCCGCTCCTCCAGTGCAGCATATTTGTTTTGAAGGGGGACATCTGTGTTCCCCTTCTGGGCCCGTGCGCACAGCGGTCCCATAGATTTCTTAGACTTCTGGTCCTGGGCAGCGTTCCTGCCGCTAGAGTTAGCGGCCTTAGAAGGCTGACCAGAGCCAGAAGCCTTTGGAGTTGACTAACAGGTTTGGGTGGGGGGCTGAGGCTTAGGGGCAACAGAAGGCGGCACAACCGGACCGGCAGTGTCCGCCTTCTGCGTTCCCTGGCTCCTTGTCACCACCGGAGGAGGGTTACTCTCCAGGGGCGAGAGGAGCCGAGGCTCCGCCCCCAACCAAGAAGTTGGGGTCTGACATGAAAAGTCTTTGGTGGGGCGCTTGCCTGCCACCGCTGCACTAAAAGTATACACTGAGGTGTTAGAGGTTGGGGCAGCCGCAGCTGCACCAGGGCCTTCAACCAGTTTTTTGGCATCCAGAAAGGACAGCCCCTTCTCCACACGCACCTGCTGAATCTTGCACTCGGATATCCAACGAGGGCATTTCTTATCCGAAGCCATATGCGCCCCCTGGCAATTCACACACAGGGGGGTGGCTGTGCAGGACTCAGCAGAGTGTCCGGGCCTAGTGCAACGGGCGCATGAAGTCTCTGCCTGACGGCATGTCTTCTGCCCATGGCCATACTTTTGGCACTTAAAGCACCGGAGGGGAAGAGGGACGTACTTTTTCACTCTCAGGGAGTAGTAACCTCCCCAGATGGTAGTAGGAGGGGTGGGGGTGCCAAACGTCAGGATGATGGTAGGGAGACGGATCTCCCCACCACCTCGCTTGGAAGCGAAGCGCCTGACGCAAGTCACCCCCTGAGACTTAAGGTTCCTTACAAGTTCATCTTCTGACAGTTCTGCCAAAGCTTGATCTTTGATTACGCCTCTTGACGAATTCATAGTTTTGTGGGGTGTGACTTCCACAGGAGTGTCTCCGATGGAAGAGAGCCCCAGTAGCCCGCTGGAGTGTGCCCGAGTACGGCACTCCACCAGCAAGTCACCAGACCTGAGGCGCTGGGCGTCAGGCCTGCCAACACGGCTCCTGAGGGTCTCCCCCACCAGAAAAGGATGCAGCTTGGTAACTGGTTTCTCCTTCACCTTGGTATGGACAATGAGGAAGCGAGGCCATACGGCCGACGCCTGAGGTGTCGCTTCCTCACAGTCTGAATCACTGTCGTGTTCAATGTCGGCGTCTATGTGCCGTTTCTGTGCTAGTTTTGGTTTTTTGTTTTTATCCATATTATATTAGTAGAGATATTCATCCCCCGGGGGTCCCCGCCCGCCACCGAGCCCAACAAGGGAAAGTGCAACTGTCGGCGGGTCTCCAGCCGACGCACAATGGAGACTGCCCGAAAGATATACTCAAGGGGGTAAGCCCGATTGAACCGTTTGAGCCACCGCCTTCTATCACACCGTTGAATGCAGGGGAATACTGGCGTAAAGCACCTAATCAGCAGCAGAAGCTATAGCATGGTGCTCCGTATAGCAACCCGCATGCCAACAGTGGGATAGGGCTCAACGTGACAAGAGCCGATTGACTAGGCCGGTACGACTAGCCTCCCGTTTAGGTAGAAGTCAAGGCCGAAGTGGAGTGTTGGCACCAGTGAGCCGCAGCCCAAAGGGAACCTCAGCCACCAGGATCCTCTTCTCCCCCGACACGGGTCTCCAAGCACGGCAAACACTTGGGATCCAAAGGACCAAAAAGTCACGAGTATTTTTAAGGACCAATCCAACATGGTACGACCTAGGTTAGCACAGCTCCTTAAAAACCGGACCAGTGAAAAGGCTGAACAACATATCTGCTGACATCAAGTCCTAATCCTGGACAAAGATGGCACCCGTCCGCTAGCCCACTCAGTCAGGGACTGAGCGGACTACCCACCTACGCCACGTGGAGGCCGGTGCCGGGTAGGCAGGTATCTTTGTACCAAGTTTGGCTTTGAAGTTGCGAGTAGTATATGAGAAAAAAAATAAATTATGTCAAAATATAGCTATTTTTGAACTATTCCCTGATTCCGTGACCTTGACCTTTGTGAGAGGTCACTCAAATTGGTATGTTTAGAAAGGTCTTACCACAAAGTATCCTTGGGGCAAGTTTGAAGAATGTGGCTTGAATAGTCTCGAGAAAATGCCAATGTTAAAGTTTACCACGGACGACAGACGAGGGACGGACGACTACTGGCCCAAAACATACTCACTTTTGATTCGCACTTGAGCCAAAAACTACAATTCAATCAAAAAAAAAATGGCATTTTTCAAAAGTTTGTTGACCTTCTGTGACTCTTTCCGAGTGGTCATCCAAATTTAGTATGCATAGAAAGGTCTTACCATCAGGCATCTCTGTACCAAGTTTGGGCTTGAAGTTGAAAATAGTATTTGAGGGAAAACAATTTATGTCAAAATAAGGCTATTTTTGACTCCTTCTGGATCCCCTGTGATCTTGACCTTTGTGAGAGGTCACTGAATCTGGGATGTTTAGAAAGATTTTACCACAAAATACCCATGGGCCAAGTTTGAAGTCCGAGGCTTAAATAGTCTCCGAGAAAATGCCAAAGTTAAAATTTACCGCGGACAAGACGCTGGACAGCCCATTACAGACTCACTTTTGCTATCGCACGTGAGCCAAAAATCGGCACAAGTACTCTCCAGCAAATGTAACAGTAAAAGTAAATAGGTCAACAGTCAGGTTTCTGCAGTCATTACTATAATATTTCAAACTCAACCCTCCCCCCCCCCCCCCCCCCCCCCCTCCAGTCACCCGCCACATAAAATTTTACTCTGTCACTTACAGGAGGGCCGTATGGTGGCATTGGGTGGGGAGGAGCCTGCCTCATAGGTGCATAGTCTCGCATGTAGTCGTAGGACTGAAATAAATACAACCCTGTGATAAGAAAACATTTTCCTGACTCACAATCTAAACTCTGAAACATTTTGTGTGATGTGCCACTTGCACCAGCTTACTGGGCACCTTGCTTGCTTGGCTTCTTGAGTGCCACTGAAATGTGAAAAGTGCTGCATTCTGTACTTTGGATAGAATGTAAGTACATGTATTGACAGAAGATGATCAATTCAACAACAAAGTTCAATATCAAAATGTACCATAAACAAAAGCACATACATACATACATAACAACAAGTCTGTCAAGCCACTCACTCTGTACCACATCCATCACTAAACAATCATTACCAACGTGAAAGCCCAGGGAAAGAAATTGAAATAGTTCAATGGACGTCAACGCAAAGTACCTTTTTATTGTTGTAGAAAGATGGACCACTGAACCCTGGTGATTTGAATGGAGGGGCATAGCTGTCATCATACCCTGGTTCATCGTGACCCTAAAATTGAATTCATTGTGTAAGGATTTCTCCACATGAGGTACTTTTACATTTGGCTGGCAAAGAGCTTCTTAAACTGTCAATAGAAGTGTCTACTTTTTATGTATATATGGTGTAAAATATATTTTCTAGTGTCTCTTAACTGAACCAAGAAGCATGTGGTGCAGCGGTGTAGGCATCAACCACCAATGCAAGTGGCAAATCTGAATGGCATGGATATGTTAAACAATTCTCCTTTAGTAAGCAGCAGCATTTAATCAGTTGGACTAGCTATATTAAAAAACAACAAAAAAAAAAAACCATAAATAACTTGATGATAGAACTTTATTGCCATATGTAACAATACATTAGGAAATCGTTGCGGTGCCGCGCAACATAAAAGGAAGAACATTAAACACATCAAACTATAATTAAGCTACTAACATGCACACACACACACATACACACACACACCGTATGCCTTAGTAACTATTGTGGTCAAGCATAAAGACAATAAATATGATTTCACAGTAACACAAATTACATAGGACATATCGTAATATAAAACTGAACACGTCACTAGCATCATAGACACAGCAGTGTAGTTAGCCCCATTTCCAGGCCTACACATTAGTTTGGCCAGCCACCTGCTGCTGTGGTATGCAGGCACTCCCCGCTGAGAGTAGGCTATTTAGGTCACTGTCGGCATCAACTATTTTTTCTATCATCTATGTTGCGGCGGGACTAATGATGTGTGTGTTGTGCCCATGTGTAATGTTCTCTAACTCTGCTTCCTCAGTTTTCTACATACCCTGCGGGATATTTGACAGCAGATACACTTAGTAGTAGGATATTGGAAGAGCATTCTCTTCTAATATCATAAACAGTCCTTCCAGTCAGTATGACTAGCACGCACTAATGATTAATTGCCACCGATGGCTTATCTTGCACTCGAGTCAGTTTCACCCGAACGCTCCGTAACTAAAAGTGTGTTCTGCACAGCCATGTAGATGAAGTATTGTGCTGATAGCTGGGCAATACTGTGTGTGTGTGTGTGTATGTATATATATATATATATATATATATATATATATATATATATATATATATATATATATATATATATATATATATATATATATATATATATATATATATATATATATACATTACATTAAACAGTGGGACGGATGGGTCAGGTTTGGCGTTTGTTTGCATCATTAAAAGCCTGGACAGCAGTTGGGTAAAAACTGTTTTTAAAACGACTCGTGCGTGTTCCAATCGCTCTATAACGGCACCCTGATGGTAACATCTCAAACAACTCATGGGCTGGGTGGGAAACATCTCGGAGAATGGATCTAGTCTTTTTTAGCATTCTTTCATGGAAGAGGGACTCTAACGAGGGCAAATCGATACCTATGATTTTCGATGCAGTGTTTACTACTCTGTTTAATTTGGATCGCTCTTTCTGTGTGGTACTTCCAAACCAAACAGTCAGGGAAAAGGTCAAAATACTTTCAATAACTGCCTGGTAGAAGTTGGTCAAAATTTGTCTGCTGACGCCTAACGTTTTAAGACGTCTGAGAAAATAGTCGTTGCTGTGATTTTTTCACTAAACAATCAACATTTTTCTTCCATTTAAGTTAAGATCGTTTGAGATTTGGGTGCTGAGAAACCTGAAACAATCAACAATTTCAACATGGCTACCATGAATAGTGAGGGGAACAATGTCACTTTTGATTTTCCTGAAATCCATGACCATTTCTTTCGTTTTAGGCACATTCAGGTCAAGGTTATTGTCAGAACACCAGCCAACAAGTTCATCTACTCTCTCTCTGTATGCTGTTTCACTGTTGTTTAAAATAAAACCTTCAACAGTGGTGTCGTCAGCAAATTTAACTGTAAGGGAGTTATCATCCGTTGATGTACAATCATGGGTAAAAAGAGAGTATAGCATAGGGGACAAAACACAACCTTGAGGTGCACCCGTGCTCAGTGTGACGGGCTTAGAAACGCGACTACATGAACCAGACGAGTGGTTACATCCACCTGACTGTCGACGCCCTGGGTCTGAATGCTGACTGCACGGACCAACTCTGACTACCTGAGGTCTACCTGACAAAAATTCGTTGATCCACTGGCATAGTGAACTGTCAAAACCTAGCTGGATCAGTTTCTCATAGAGCTTGGGTGGCACAATAGTATTGAATGCGGAGCTGTAGTCCACAAATAACACCCTGGCCTAACATACGTGTTGGCCTTCTCAAGATGTTCCAGTGCACGATGCAGACCCAGGGATACGGCATATTCCACTGACCGATTTGTCCGATAGGCAAACTGGTAGGGATCTAAGGTGGGTGGGATAACAGTTTTAATGTGTTGCAGAACCAGACGCTCAAACGTTTTCATAATGACAGACGTAAGGGCAACAGGCCTGTAATCATTAAGGGAGGAAACTGTGGACTTTTTTCGGGACCGGAATGATAACATATTTTTTTAAGCATAGTGGAACTTTACAGATTCTGAGGGACCAGTTAAAGATGTCTGTGAAAACGTTTTGACAGCTGGCTAGCACAGTGACGGAGCAGGCTGGGCGAAATTTCATCCGGGCCTGCAGCTTTGCGGACATTCAACCTCTCAAGCGTTTGCTTGACATCGTGTTCATAGACAACAAAAGGCTGAGTGTCCTCGTCACTGAGTGTATGCAGCACATACCCCATTTGGAAACTTGAGCTTGTCTGCCAAACCAATGTGTGAGTGAACGCATGTGTGTCACTTGTGTGTGCATGCTAGATGTGTCATGAGAATATACGTTTCACAAAAGTGTGTTGGGATGTTCGCTAAAGCACTGAACGGGATTAGTACGTAGTAACTGGTATTATACTATTATTATAATTTAATTATGAGGATGCCGGCCCTTATTACTTACTTACTTACTTACGCCTGTCACCCCTACCCGGGTATAGGCCGTCGACGAGAGACCTCCAGCAACTCCTGTCCTGTGCTTCTCCTTCGATTCTACTCCAGGTGGTTCCCAGTCTCTTGATGTCTGCTTGGAGGTCTCGACGCCAGGAGTTTCTCGGCCTACCTCTTTTCCTCTTTCCCTGGGGGTTCCATGACAATGCCTGCCTAGTGATACTGGAAGCTGGCTTTCTCAGACTGTGACCGATCCATCCCCATCTTCTTCGCCCAATTTCATTCTCTGCTGTTATCTGCTCTGTTCTCTCCCAGAGTCTGACGTTGCTGATCTTCTCTGGCCAGTGGATTTTCAAAATTCTTCTAAGGCAACTGTTCATGAAGGTCTGTACTCTGTTGACTGTGGTTTTTGTCAATCTCCATGTCTCTGCTCCATATAGGAGAACTGCTTTTACATTGGAGTTGAAAATCCGGACTTTGGTGTGTTGTGACAGCTCTCTGGAACTCCACACTTTTTTCAACTGGAGAAAGGCTGCTCTGGCTTTACCGATTCGTGCTCTGACATCTGCATCAGTGCCGCCTTTTTTGTCTATGATGCTCCCGAGATAGGTGAAGGACTCCACCTCCTCCAACGGGGTGCCAGCAAGCAAGACTGGTTCTTCCCTGGTTGCGTTCAGCCTCATTGTCTTTGTTTTCTGTTTGTGAATGGTGAGGCCCACTTGGGACGAGATGTCAGCAAGCCTCGTGGTCTTGTCCTGCATTTGTTGATGAGTGTGGGACAGTAATGCCGCCGGCCCTTATTGCCAAACCATAAGTTCTGATGAACAGCTCTGCAGGTGTTTACTGAACAACCACATCAGCTGGTCTGAGAGTGACAGATCATTAAAATTTTTCATTCTGCCAAGGATTCAAATATAACTGTCTCTACACAATCACGACACAATCACATACCCCATTTGGAAAGGAATCCCGTCCTCTGCCTCCAAATCTCCCACCTCTGTGAAACATGAAAGGTAGAATATGATAAGTACTGAAGTACAGGATGGAAATGATCGTCTTATTCTATACCTGCATATTTCTCTGTGGGCTGGCGATTGGGTGCCTGATAGGCGGGGGCAGGGGATCTAACTGTTGTCTGTCCAGCGCTGTGATTCCCCTTGGTTTGCATACAATTCTGTCAGCGCTAGCCTCACCTATCTGGTTTGTGAGTATCTATAACTCGAGGCAAATTTGTATCGTTACATTGTTGTGTAATGTTCTGTGCATCTACTGTGGGAAATCAGGGTATTTACCCGACCACATATAGTAGCGCACCTTCATGTTTGTGTATGTATGTTTCTCCTGCCCACTTCCTAAGTTCCGGAGAAAGACATGGGTTATATAAGAGACCTGATCCATTCGTTGGATGGAAATGATCGTCTTATTCTATACCTGCGTATTTCTCTGTGGGCTGGCGATTGGGTGCCTGATAGGTGGGGGCAGGGGATCTAACTGTTGTCTGTCCAGCGCTGTGATTCCCCTTGGTTTGCATATAAGTACTGAAGACTTTCCTCTTGCTAGTCAACTATCAGTGGTAAAACATGTTTCAGCACAAAATCACTGAATCTCCCAAGAAAACTTGGTCGACTTTTTCCTGGAACAGTGTTTTTTCATTTTGCATGATGAGGATGAAGATGATATGATGATGCCATGGTGGTCCATGTGGTTGGGGACTGCGTGACAGGGCCGCATTCCACGCTTTTGTGAAATGAGAAAAGTTTTGGCGTTATATTTGTTTTACAGCAGTACCTAAAAGCAAAGATTGTTTCAAAAAGGCTGGAGTCCTGGGGAATAACATTCCACAGGAATATTTTGGCTAGTTTTGCTAGTTATCATCGTCCACCTGATCTTTGGGGCACTGTGTTCCGTCGTCTGCTAGGACGCACCTTCCGAGTCCTTTGCACTTGTTTCACGTTTTCACTGACTAACATAACCACCTCCAAGGTAGGTCGGATCATATTCTGTATCTATTTCTGTTGTGCACTTACTTAATTTTACTTTATACTTCAGGCACAGGCACACGAAAAGTTACTTTTTCACGATGTCACAACATGAGAGAAAAGGCTCTTCAGGCGGCAATAGCAAAAAGCAAAAAAGCATGCAGTCGCCCTGGTTGTGTCTGTCGTGTGGAAATGCGATTGATGATAGCCAGGGAGATGCTAGCATCCAGTGCTTTTTGTGCAAAGAATTTTGCCACAAGTCGTGCTGTGGTTTGACCACAGCACAGTTCAATGCTTGCAGGGGTTCAAAGCTACTGCAGTGGACTTGTGAACCTTGTGGGGACAAAGAGGTAATTGTCAAGTCGCAAATTGAGGCCAAGCTGGATGGCATCTTTCAGCTGCTAAGAACCATGACTGACAGACTGGAATATTTGGAAAGTGTGCATAAGAAAGAAAACATTGACAAGAGGATTGATGAGTCCATTGAACAAAAAGTTAAGGAATATATGCAGGAAGCAGAAGAGAGAGAAAAGAGAAAGTTGAACATAATTGTGGCGAATCTGAGTGAGAGTGAGGGAGAGACAGCAGAAGAAAGGATGAGAGATGATAGAAACAGGGTGCGCGAGCTGGTGAGAAAGATGCCAGATGTGGATGCAGATGAGGTAGATAGCCCAGTCAGGTTGGGGACCTTTAAAATAGGACAAAATGTCAGACCAAGACTGTTGAGACTGGTGGTGAAGACTGAGGGAACCAAGAAGATGTTGAAGGGGATTTTTGATTTGAATAAAAACAAACCCCCAAACGCACGCATTTATATCAACAATGACAGTACCCCCAAGGAAAGAGAAAAAATTAAGGAACTAAGGGAGGAGATGAGAGAGAGGGTGCAGGGAGGGGAGGAAAATTTGATGATAGACTACAGAGCTTTGAAGATCGACGCCAGAAAAACCAGAGCTACTGCAGCACAACAGGATGCTTCTGCCACACAAGCAGGGGCAGACAATTGACAGCCCACACAAAAAATCTTCAATTGTAAATAAGTGTACATATACTGAAAGCGATACTAGACATTCATCTTCAGCAACTTTAGATTCTTCTTTGTCTTGTCATCTTTCTTCTTGCTCTTCGTCTTGTCTTTTTTCTTCAATTGATTCCAAATTTTGTACAGTCTTATACAGTAATGTCGATTATCTGTTAAATAAAGAGTGAACTTTTAAAAAGGATTGATGATATAAAGCCTGACATCATTGGTCTTACTGAAGTGAAAGCCAAAAATCAAATCTATACTCCACTGGAGTCAGAATACACATTACCAAATTATGATATGTTTCTTAACACAAGCCCTAAGAGAGGAGTTGCCCTTTACTTTAACAAAAAGTTGAATGCTCAAGAATGTGAAATATTGAACAATAGTAAGTTTGAAGAGAGCTTGTGGTGCTGTTTTGTGAGTGCTTCTGGTGAATTTTTTTTTTTGATGGTTTTTGTGTATAGAAGCCCTAGCTCCACAACTGAAAACACAGATTTACTATTACAACTTTTACGATCCGAGGAGATACAAACATATGCCAAAATTTGCATTTTCGGAGATTTTAATTTCCCGTATGCAGGATGGGATGGCTCCTGACAGGTGAGAAAAATAATCAAATTGTGGAGTGCATAAGGGATGCCTTCCTGATTCAGATGGTGAAAAATCCAACAAGACATAGGCAAGGTCAGAGGTCAACATTAGATGACCTAATATTAGTAAATGATGAGTTGCTAACTTCAGATATTCAACATTTGGATTCCATTGGCAAGAGTGACCACGATGTTTTACTCTGCCAGCTGTATGTACCTAAGATAAAGGTGACGCAGAGTAATAAATATTCCTTTAGCCTTGGAATGGGAGACTATGATAGTCTGAGAGCACATATCGCAAATATAGACTTTACAACTAGTAAACCTGAAAATCGCGGAGTGGAAAAACTCTGGGCATTAATTAAGTCTTCGATTTTGAAAGGTATGGAGTTGCACATCCCAAAAGTGATGAGTAAATCACATAAAAGAACCACACCATCTTGGATGAATAAGGGTGCTTTAAGAATGATTAAAAAGAAGCATAAGTTGTATAAAAGATATCTTCAAACTAAAGAAGGTAGGGATTACCAAAGATATATTACATTAAGAAACGATTGTAATAAATTAATAAAACGTAATAAAAAATTACATGAAAGAAATATTGCAAATAAATGTAAAATGAACCCTAAAATATTTTGGAAGTATGTACAGGAACAAACTAAGTATAATTCTGGAATAAATGCACTTAAAAAAGAAGATGGCACACTTGCTGTAGCTGATCATGAAAAGGCAGCAACCTTGAATACATTTTTCTCAAGTGTATTTGTGAAAGAAAATTTGAGTAATGTTCCATTTGCTTGGTAGAGGCTCAAAATCGAATGGGTGCACCATAACTGATATTGTAATAACTCCTGATATTGTCAAGAAAAAATTAAAAGAATTAAATCATTCTAAAGCTCAAGGTCCAGACTGCACCCCCCCCCCCCCCCCCCCCCCCCCAAGAGTTCTACAAGAGTTGTGTAATGAGTTAGCAGAACCACTTTGCTCACTATTTACATTTTCCCTTAAGTCAGGTATTGTACCGCAAGACTGGCGTACCGCAGAGGAAAGTGCTATTCTTAAAAAAGGTTCTAGGTCAGTTGCAGGAAATTACAGACCAGTAAGTTTAACGTGTATAGTATGTAAAGTTTTGGAGTCTATAGTCCGAGATGAGATCGTTAATCATTTTACTGTGAATAATTTGTACACTAAATGCCAACATGGTTTTAGAAAGAAACGATCATGTGTTACTCAATTACTACAGGTTATGGATGATATAACTTCCTTGATTGACAACAAAAAAACGGATGTCATCATATACTTAGACTTTAGAAAAGCATTTGACACTGTTCCTCATGAAAGGCTTCTTCAGAAGCTAGAGGCCTATGGTGTATGTGGAAACATTTCCAATTGGATAAGAAGTTTCCTACGTGATAGAGAACAAGTGGTAAAAGTTGAAAATGCAAAATCAGATAAAATAAAGGTGTTGAGCGGTATACCTCAAGGAAGCATCCTAGGACCTATATTATTTACAATATTTATAAATGACTTGCCAGACTGTGTTAATAGCATGTGCAAAATATTCGCCGACGATACTAAAATCTATAATGAATCGAGTAATAAAGACGTGTTGCAGTATGATTTGGATCACTTGCAAGAGTGGTCAGACACATGGGACTTGCATTTTAATGTAGAGAAATGCAAGGTCTTGCATGCTGGAAGGAACAATCCTGAACATGATTACCTGATGAAAGTTAACAGCGACATGTATTAGAAAGGTGGTATCTTGTGAGGAGGAAAGAGACTTAGGTGTTGTTTTTGATAAAGCTCTATCCTTTGACCCCCATATTCAGAACTGTATCAATAAATCCAACAAAATGGTTGGAGTAATTAAGAGAGCCTTTAATTATTTGGATAAGGATATTTTTAGTAAACTGTATAAATCACTAGTCAGACCACATTTAGAATACGCAAACACTGTATGGTACCCAGGCTTAAAGAGACAATCAGTTGCACTCGAAAGGGTACAGAGACTAGCAACAAAGCTGGTTAAAGAATGTAGAAATATGACTTACTTAGACTCAAATACTTTGGACTACACTCCTTACGTGGACGTAGAATACGTGGTGACAATAAAGTTTTAAAAATTTATAATGGCATCGATGACCTAAATTGGAATGACTTTTTTGCAGCACCAGTTTGTGACAGAACCCAAATTCTGAAGGTAAAATCTTTGTAAGGCACTGCAACACTAACCTGCGAAAGTTCTGTTTTTCTAACAGAGTTGCCATCGTTTAGAATGAGTTACCAGTTTCATTAAAAAAAAGCACCTAACATAAATTCTTTTAAAAACCAGCTGGACGAATTACCAAAATTTAAAGAGATTTTCTATTCCTATGATAAATGATTTATAGGAAAATTGCATGAATAGCAGACCCATAAAGAAAATAAAGAAAGAAAGGACATTTACAAAGGCCTCACAGCCTATTTTGTCCTCACACTACTACTACTACTACTACTACTAATACAGACATATGACTATAAGTGTACAGCTGTATCTGTGTGTGTTTTTCTTCGTATCACAAAGCTAAAATGATTGAACAAGGAATATGACTGTAATAATCGGAAAATTTCAAAGGCATAATAAATAAATTATCAATAAACTTGTAGAAAACAAACCTTGGTCCATCCATCCGTCTGTAAGCTGAAAAACAGAGGGGAGGGGGTAAGCGTGTTAAGAGAGTATGTTTGTGTTTTATGCAATTAATGACAATCACATAAAATGAAAAATTAACATATCGAAAATAGCAAAACAACCTTCCTTATAAGAAATACAAACTAATAATATTAACAAGAAAGGCAAAGCCCTTATGGCTCATGTGTATGGAACGATCCACATAATAAATGCTACCTTTGTGACCTTGACCTTTCCAACAGTTCACTGAAATGAGCAAGTGTTCAAGTGTCTAAACATAAGAAAACGGTTGGCTGTAGTACCAGCAAAATTCGAGTTTCTCAAAATGTATACATTTATCATAAATCTGTCAACCCTTTATGATCCTTGACCTCTGTGAATGTTGACTAAATTAGTACGCATAGAAAAGTGTTATCAGCTACCTCTCTGCCAAATTTTATTTAAAAGTTTGCAAAAAGTTTGATAAAAACTACAATTCTATCAAACACTGACATTTTTCGCACATTTGCTGACCTCCTGTGATCCTCGACTATTTGGAGGGGTTATCCAAATTAGTATACATAGAAAGGCCTTATCTTCAAGTACATATGTCAAGTTTGGTTTGAAGTTGAGAACAGTATTTAAGAAAAGAATTTGGTCTAAATATGGCCAATTTTTACCGCTTTCTGAACCCCCTTCACCCTTGACCTTAGCGAGGGGAACAGTAAATTAGTATGCATAGAAAGGTGTTATTTTCAGCTACTTTGTGCCAAATCTGACTGAAAAGCTGACCAAAGCTTTGACAAAAGCTACAAATTGATTAAAAAAAAAAAGAAAGGCATTTTTTAAAAAGTTTGCCGACCTCCTGTGACACTTGAACTTTCCGAGGAGTCATTCAAATTAGTATGGATTGAAAAGTCTTACCATCAGGCATCTCTGTACCACGTTTTGGTTTGAAGTTGAAAATAGTATTTGTGACCCTCTCTCACAAAATCAGTCTTAACTCACATTTTGGATGTTTTGACATATATACATTTCTGAAAACTACAATGTTTGCTGATTACTGTGATATATGACTGTATGCTGTAGTGCAAAAATTGTAGAAGTTGTTAGTGTTAAAGTTGTTAAAGCCTCTGGCAGCCATTGTGAGAAAACAGCCTGGGAAGTTTCTGTGTGCAGCATAATTGGGGCCAAGGGCAGACTTTTAAAATAAATCATTTTAAACCTATTTAATGGCATTTTTCATGATAAAGATTTTAACCATACGATACTTTGGTGTATGCAGAATACATTTTAGCAAAAAAGTGAAAATGACCCAGATTGACCCCCACCACATATTATTGCGTGTAGTGCTGATCCTGCGAGTTAAGACTGGTTTCGTGAGAGAAGGTCACATTTGAGGAGAAACAATTTGTGTCAAAATATGGCCAAATTTGACCCTTTTTGGAACCCCCGTGACCTTACCTTTGAGGTCACAAAATTGTTACGTTTAGAAAGGTTTTACCACAAAGTATCTTTGTGCCAAGTTTGAAGTTTGAGAAAATGCCAACATTAAAGTTTACCGCGGACAACAGATAGCGGATGTATGTCCCATTACACAGACTCACTTTTGCTATCGCACCTGAGCCAATAATAATGAAAAAGACACAAGCAATAATGTAGGGAGCAAAATTTAATATATATTTAAATCTAAATCGCAGAACTAAATGACTTCCATTCTACAGAATCCTCTTCAGCATGCAGCTACCGGGAGCAGTTGGTGCATGCACAGGGACATTGACTCATTCAGCCCGACGCATATATTTCCCAAATTTTGGAAGCGTCATCTAATGACTATGCACTAGTTGCAGGAGATGGATTGACCATGATAATTCAAGGGCAGTGCCAGATTAGCTTGGTGCCAACAGGCGCCTAGCTAATCTGGCACTACCCTTGAATTATCATGGTCGACCCATCTCCTGCTGTAGTGCGTCAGGGCTTAATGGTTTAACTAACGCATACTATTTTCCCTCTAAAATTCAAATCATCAAGTATGTGGTGAAATTTACTTACGTTCAAATTCTCCTCTCGTGCGCTTGTTCCGGGCAGGTCCACCACCACCCCCACCACCCCCACCACCAGCACCAAAAAACTGTCTGTCATCTTGCCTGCTCCGCCTTTTACAAGGAAAATTTAGTCCAAAGATCAGAAAAGACAATGCCTGCGCAGTACGCTTAGTATCAAATTAACGAATATTTTTAATACTCAGCAAAACAACCAAAAACTGGAAAGAAACAAAATCAACAAAAACAACACTCACTAAAATACCCACCTCAATGCTACATCATAGTAGTAAAGTGTGAACTACTTACTATATGGGGGTGGTGGTGGAATGTTGTACTGCATGCAGCAGCACAAATGTACATTTCACAGACATATGTGTGCATGTATACATGTACATGATACAGAAGTGTGTACGAGTGTATGTATGTGTGTGTGCAGGACGCATGTACCAATGCAAAAAAATTCTCAAAGTTTAGCGTGTCATAATATAATCTTAACCCTCTGACTTGGTAACACTTTTTGTCAATGTGACTCCTACAGTACAGAAATCATCTCAACAAAAAGAGCTACTGACAGCAAAAGGGTTAAGCATCTCTGTCAGGGAATTGAATATGTGTGGCCATTCTGGGGTGATGAAAGCATGAAAATGTAGGTAGCCGAAGATTCAAAAGCTAGTAGGAGACAAAATTCAGCTGCTGGTCAAATGAGAATCTCAATGTATATGATACTCAGATCAGGCTAACAGAAAATTCTCAATATTTAACCAACAAATTTTGACGGTGAAGAAAAAAACAGGCCGTCTGTTCCCTTCGGAAAGAGAAATCTTGAAAAAACATGAACTCATCCCTTCTGAGTTTCAAGTATGTCATGGACTGCAGAGCGTTTGTGATGGATTTTTTGTTATACTGTTCGTCTGTCCCTATGACAGACAATTTTAAATCCTAGCCAAAAGCCTGTGAGATGCAGTTCCATTAAAATTATTTCACTAATAATAATCGTAAAGGATAAAAAAAAAATACCTATTCACACAATAAGCTGACCTTTGTGACTTCAACATTTCCGACAGGTCTCTGACATGAGTGTTTACTTTAACTTGTGTCTTCACATCAATAAAGGGTTGGCTTTCGTACCAGTGAAATTAATGTTTTCTCAAAATTTTCATACATTTGTCAAACCCCAAGATCCTTGACCTTTGTGAGGGGTCAAAGAAATTAGTATGCATAGAAAGATCTTATCGTCAGGTATGTTTGTGCCAAATTTGATTGAAAAGTAGCCAAAAATCTATATTACATGAACAAATAAAATTTGTATCCCAAACTGTCATTTTTCACACATTTTAACCCCCCACCCACCCCCTCCCCCGACCTTTCTGAGGGTCATCCAAATTATTAAACCACAAAGGGTGGGTGTGGGGTGGGTGGGTGGGGTGAGGG
This sequence comes from Semisulcospira habei, assembly GCA_036245525.1. NCBI lineage: Eukaryota > Metazoa > Mollusca > Gastropoda > Semisulcospiridae > Semisulcospira > Semisulcospira habei. The sequence continues at coordinate 164,503,904 of BTPG01000005.1, read as the reverse complement.
TTGTCAAAATATGGCTATTCTTTATCTGGATCTCTTGAGACCCTTGACCTCTCTGAGGTGTCATTCAAATTCAAATTAGTAGCACTGTATAGAAAGGTCTTACCAATCAGGTATCTCTGCACCAAGCTTGGGTTTGAAAATAGTATTTGAGAAAAAAGAGAATTTTCGTGAAAATATGGCTGAGTATATTCTCTGCTGTTGGCGACTAAAATGTAGACAAGCGGTACAGATTAAAAAATCTGCTGGATCTGCACAGAAATGTGTATACATCATTTCATAAAGTGGACTTCTAAAGTTACTGTATGTTAAAAGCAGTAGGCCACCTGTTTCATGTAAAATGGACTTCACAGAAATTCAAGCATACTTGAATAGTGTACAAACCATCACATGTTACACTGTGACACCATAACTTGACGAACCAATAAAAACATATATTTTTATCACCAATAAAATCTTGAGATTCATTTGTTTCTTCAAAAACATTACCGATGGCATTACTGTATGGAAGTGTCTACTAGCTATTCAATTTCAAGCTAAGAACCTGTTGTGTTCCTACACAACCAGGGAGGCAACTCGGGGAACTATAACCAGGGACGGGAAGCTACTCACGTGAGTAGCTTCCCGTCCCTGCCCATCCAGTCATGTGCCACGTGGTGAACCGCCAGTCGGTCTACTTCGCTCACAGCTTTCAGATGTGTGCTAGCCTACTGGACCTAGACTGGTTTCGACCGGTTCTTAAAGGGCTGGTCGTTGTTTGTTTGAGTTCCTTGGATTACTTCTTGGGACTTTTGTGCATCTTCTGTGGATTTTGTGTGCTTGTGCCTTGGATTTCTGTGGGCGTTTTCTGTTCTGCCTTCCTTTTCGGACTTGTGAGTGCGGAGTTTCGGGCTTCGCCTACTCAGGACTTCGTTCCCGCCTGGCTCCGCTGTGGGTTGTGTGGAGCTTCCTCCCCCCTCCCCCTGGTCGCCACTACCATGGAAAGTTAAGGCCTCGGTCTAGGCCCGCGACAGGCCCTTGCGCCCGCCGTTGGCCTCAACCGTGGATCGCCGACTTCGTTCGACTCAGTTCGCGTTTCGCTCGTATTTGCCGCGGGCCCTATGGGTTCCTGCACCCGGTCGCCTTTCAGGTTTGACGTGTGTTGCAGCTGCCAGGTCTGCACCTGGTTCCGTTGCGGCGACTTCCAATGGCCGAGCGACAATCACAAGATCTGCCTCCCCTGCGCCAAATGTGCCTCCGACTGCCTGTGCGATGTGTGCTCCACCTGGCCTGAAGACCGATGGTCACAGCTGTGGAATTTCTATCGACGCGAGCGCCCGACGTCAGCTCCCGACCTTACGTCCGCCATGGCGCCACCGCCCTTACCAGCTGTAGACACTAGATGAGTTCAGTCGGAGATTGGGGAGAGACCATCACGTCAGGCCCGTATCTACATGGCAGGTAGACACTAGATGAGTTCAGTCGGAGATCGGGGAGAGACCATCACGTCAGGCCCGTATCTACATGGCAGGTCCCAAGGCCTCGTCGACCGTGGTACCTGCGCAGACCCGGCACGCCTTCCTCACCGAGGTCCGCCCACCTGTTCCCCGCACTGCCGACACGGATCCGGTTCACAGGAGTAAGCCCACTCCCTCTAACGCTCTAACGGGTGGGGGGGGGGGGGGGGGGGGGGGGGAGCACGACCACGAGCCTTCCTCACTGAGGTCCGCTCGCACAGATCCCGCTCTGCGAACACCGACATTTTGGGCCCTGATGCTTCAGATAGGGACACGCCTGCTCCCTCCCACGGGAAGGGGGGGGGGGGGTAGCATGGCCGCGAGCCTACCTCAGAGGTCCGCTCGCAGAGACTTTCGTCGCTACGTCCCAGGATACATGACAGTCCTCGCAGATCGCATCATGACAGGACCCCCGTACGCCACCGCTCCTGGGATGGGACCCCGACGAAGGACTGAGACGTGCGATGCAGCCCCCCCCGGCACTACGTGACCTCGCATTCGTCCCGGCCCATAACACCACGTCGGTCCCACCGGTCCTTCACACCCTCTACTCGACGCGGTGCAAGAATCTCGCCTGATCACCCCCGTCAGCTACGCTCTTCCCGTCAATCACGCTCCCCCCCCGGGATAGGCCGCCACCTCGCTTCAGTGTCGCTTCGCCCTCTCGTTCCCTCAGGATGGCTTTGTACCGCTCTTCCAACAGGTTTCGTCGGCGCTCAATGAGGACTCTGTCGTATGCGTCTCCAAGCTGCGGATGTCGGGAAGTGACCGATGACACCCCCATCAAACTGGCCCCCCCTTGGGACGACTCTCGGCGCCCCCGCCCGCCATCGGATGTGGATACCCCGAGTTTAGAGCCTGATGACTCCGTCTCCGCTCTCCTTGGCACGGACAGTAGGTCTCCCTCCTCCCACTTGCCCTCGCCTGGCTACCCTTCCTCGCCCGCGGTCCACTCCGGTCCTAGGGCAGAGACTCTCCATTCCCTGGATGAAGCGGCTCGTCTCATCGCAGCGTGCCTAAAGGTTGGCGCATGCCCACCATCCCCACCGATCAAGAGGAAGGTCTCCACCTTTGTTGACGCCGACCGTCAAGTCAAGCGGAGGAACATGCTGCCCCAGCCCCCGGGCTTTAAGGACCTGGCCAACGCCTTTTCAGCGCATCTACTGCAGCCTTACTCGCGTGAGGTCTTCTTCTACGACAGTCGGTGGCCTGCTGGCTTGGATGTCGCCTTCCGTCAGGATTGGTATGCCGGACATTCACAGACCTTTTCCTGTGCCCTCCCCGAGGTGGATCCTCCGGCGCTCCTCTTGGCAGGTGGTAAAGCTTTCGCGCGACGTTCCTTCTCCCGTGGTGTGGACCCGATGGCTTCCCCGATTCGCAACGCCTTAGCCTGTTCGGGTTTTTGGGAGCTCCTGACTCAAGCGTTCGTCCGTCGCATTGAGGATGCCTGGATCCCGTCCATTTCGCACCTTTTGGGAGACTTCCTCGCCCTGGCAGTCGCCGCTAACCAGGGCAGCGTACCACTCCTCTGTCAACGCTATGGCCGCTGCTGCCAACTGTGACCTGTTGCGTCGGGATGGCCTGCTCCAGGCCTGCAGTAATCTCCTGGCGGAACTGAAGTCGCAGCTTCGTCGCGCCCCACTTGGTGGCCCTCTCCTCTTCGGACCCACCTGGCAGTCAGTGAGGGAGGCTAACAAGGACCTTTGGCCCAGCAGCTCCGTTTGACCCCGCTTTCATGCAGACCTCCACCTCTCGGCCCCGTGCCCCCACCCGTGCCCCAACCCGTGCCCCCGCCTTTGACCGTTCCCGACCTGGCAAACACCGACAAGGAAAGAAACCTTGGGTTACAGCTGACATCTTTGCTCTATGTGACAAGTGTCGAGAATTAAAGAAAAAAAATCAGAGGTAGAAGGAGCTAAACAATACAGGGAAATTAACCAGGATATCAAGAAAGGCATGAAAAAGGTAAAAAAATAAGTGGACTGAAGATCAGTGTAAATACGTAGAAGAAAATCTGAACAAAAATAATAGCAAAAAAGGATACAAGTTGGTTAAAGACCTGACCAGTGTAAAACAAGGACGCTTCTCGATCGTTCAAGATAGTGAAGGGAACTGTCTTACGGAAGACCAAGACATACTGAAGAGATGGACAGAGTACTGCTCAGATTTGTACAACCACCGAGCTACTGGGGACCCAGGCATACTTGTCAACCCACCCGTGACCAACAACAGCAACTATCCCATCCTCCGAGAAGAAGTAGAGGCTGCAGTGAAGTCGCTGAAAAAAGGGAAGGCAGCAGGAGCAGACAACATCCCTGCAGAGCTAGTCCAAGAAGGGGGAGAAGACATGATAAGCGCCTTACTAACAATCTGCAATAAGATCTGGCAGTCAGGGGATTGGCCCACACAATGGACCCAATCACTTATAATAACTCTCCCAAAAAAAGGCAACTTACATCAATGCCAGAATTATCGCACGATCAGTCTTATATGCCACCCAAGAAAAGTCATGTTAAAGATCCTACTGAACAGGTTGAAGCCACAGGCAGAGGAAATCATAGCTGAGGAACAGGCAGGCTTCAGACCAGGGCACAGCACAACTGAGCAGATCGTCAACCTGAGGGTTCTATGTGAGAGGTACCTCCAGCACCAGCAAGACCTCTATCATGTCTTTGTGGATTTTAAGAAAGCATTTGACAGGGTGTGGCATGCAGCCCTTTGGTCCACCATGAAGCTATACAACATCAATGCCAACCTGATCAAAGTCATAGCAAACCTTTACAAGGCCACTAGCCCAGTCTGCTTCAACGGCAAAATAGGAAACTGGTTTAGGACTACAGTCGGAGTCAGACAAGGCTTTTTGCTCTCACCTACTCTTTTCAACATCTTCCTGGAAAGAATCATGACAGACGCTCTGAAAGATCATGAAGGAACTGTCAGTATTGGAGGCAGAACAATCACGAACTTGCGCTTTGCGGACGACATTGATGGCCTTGCAGGAACAGAGAAGGCGCTAGCTCAGCTGGTGGACAAGCTGGACAGTACAGCCATTGCGTATGGGATGGAAATCAGTGCAGAGAAGACCAAACTGATGACAAATAACACCAGTGGCATTGGCACTGACATGATTGGAAGCCAAAAACTGGAAACAGTTAATAAATTCAAATACTTAGGGAGCCATTGTGACAGATGAGGGATCAAAACCAGAAATACTGTCCAGGATTGCACAGACAACAAAGCACTGACAAGACTGAAGATCATATGGAAGGACAGAAACATCATGCTCTGCTCTAAGATCAGACTGATGCGCTCCTTAGTCATCTCAGTGTTCTTGTATGCCTGCGAGTCATGGGCCCTCACAGCAGACCTTGAAAGGAGGATACAAGCCACTGAAATGAGATGTTTTCAAAGGCTGCTTGGCATTTCATACAGAAATCACATCACGAACGAGGAAGTGGGAAGCAGAATCAGGCAAGCCATCGGACCCTATGAAGACCTATTAGCCATTATGAAAAAACGCAAACTGAAGTGGTATGGGCATGTCACGCGTTCAGCAGGGCTTGCCAAAACAATCCTGCAAGGCACTGTTCAAGGAGGACAAAGGAGAGGAAGACAGAGGAAAAGATGGGGAGGACAATATCTCAGAGTGGACAGGACCGAGGCTGGGCGATACGCTAAGAATGGCAGAGAACAGATAGGAATGGAGGGAGCTGGTTGCCACGTCATCAGTGGTGCCCCAACGGTCAGCAAGACTATGGGATATAGATAGATAGATAGATAGATAGACCTGTCAGGACCTCGGCTTCTTCCTGGCCCCAGCTCGCTCGCCGCCCGGGGCGCGGTTGGGCCCCTTGGCATCCTGATCAACGCAGGCAAGTCGGATCTCACTCCTTCCCGCCGCTTTGTACACCTTGGGATGGAATTCGCCACCGACCTCAACCGGGTGAGACTGCCAGAGCCCCGGATCCAGAAGCTGGCCGCCCTCGCCAGCCAGGTGGCCCAGGAGGATGCAATTCCCGCCAGAGTTTGGCTTAGCTTCTTGGCTTGATGAATGCAGCGGCGGATCTACTCCCCCTCGGTCATCTTTACTCCCAGCCGCTCCAGCTGCACCTCCTCCATTGGCGTCCGTCCTCTGGCGACATTGCTGCCCTAGTTAGTTAGTTAGTTATTTGGTTTTAACGCCGAGCAGGCGACTAAGGCCATCTCACGGCGGGATGGGTAAAAATCTGGTCAGCCAGACTAAAAGCAAGGTCTTAAGACAAGATGTAAATATAGATTAAAAATCTCAGGCTAAAATGTCGCACATGTCTTTAAAAGAAACGTCTACAGACTCTCAAAAAGGGCAAAGAAAAAATTCACATAGTCAATGAATGCTCAGATCTTGTTAAAAATATTGCATTCTCTCAAAAAATTGAAGATTTTGTCCGGAGGAACATCCCGGAACAAAACCTTCAAGGAGTCTGCTGTGAAGTGTTTATATCTGGTGTCAATGAGGTCAGCACAATACAGCAAAAAGTGTCGAACAGAAAACTGCTCATCACAGGCAAAACACCATGGACGCTCATCCTGTTTAAGTAAGTAAGAGTGCGTAACATACGTGTGCCCGATGTGGAGCCGAGCAAGGACAGTCTCCTCACGGCGGCTGCCGCAGCGGAAAGGTAGACTGTCAGACAACTTAGGAAGAGCTTCATGAAGCTTGTTCCCTTCCTCTTTGTCCCACTCGGACTGCCACTCGCGGGCTATGTACGCACTAATACCAGGTTTAAAATCACTATAGACAGTCTGTGTGTCAGGGACAGGGTCACTGCGGGCACTGTTGGCAGCAGAATCTGCGATTCTGTTGCCTTCGATGCCCACATGGCCTGGGACCCAAATAAAAATGATGTCATAATATTCCTTCATCAAGTCCGCGTAGAGCTCTCTAATCTGCACCAGCAGTGGATGGTCTGTTCCCGCGCCCTGAAGGGCCTGCAGGGCAGAAAGAGAGTCAGACAGAATCAGGAAGTTCCTTTCCCGAGACTGATAGGCATGCTTGAGTGCTAGCAGAATGGCCTGCAGTTCAGCACTAAATACAGAGGAATGGTCAGGGAGACGGAGCTTAAATGGGCGTCTAGGATGGCGAGAGGACACTGCAGCCGCAGCCACTCTTCCATCCTCAGATTTGGACCCATCCGTATAAAGACGACAATAGCCAGGAAAAATTGAAAGGAGTTCATTGAGGCTCTGTTGGTATATGGCTGGTGGAGTACAATCCTTCTTGTGGGCAGTCAAGTCCAGCAAGATGTCAGGAACTGGTAGTAGCCAGGGTGGAGTGACGTGTTGCAGAGATTCCGAAACTTTGTCCAGGTCCACTCCGGCCGCCTGCAGATGAGGTCGGACACGGAAGGAAAGTGGACGGACAGCTCCCGGATGGGCATCGTAAATCTCTGCAAACGACGGGGTAAAAACACAATCATAGGCAGGATTTTCTGGATGGGCCTTCAGCTTCAGAACGTAGCTGAGCATGAGGCGGATGCGGCGGAGCCTGAGAGAAGGCTCCCCTGCCTCTGCATACAGACTAGGAACTGGAGATGTCCTGAAGGCTCCCAGACATATGCGCAGACCTTGATGGTGAATTGTGTTCAGACGCTGTAGAACAGACTTGGAAGCCGAGCCATATACCACAGAGCCGTAATCCAGTTTGGACCGAACAATGGCCCGGTACAGTCGAAGTAAGACGATACGGTCTGCACCCCAGTCAGTACGACCAACGACACGAAGAATGTCGAGGGCCTTCCGACAAGAGGTTCTAAGGTAGTTAACATGGTTGCGGAAGGTCAATCTTTTGTCAAAGATGACCCCCAGAAACTTTGCCTCTTCGGCCACCTGAATTGGCACTCCAGCAATGCTCAGGGTAGGTTTTGGAAAAAATTTCATCTGGTTAGTAAAATGCACACAGACTGTCTTGGAGGGCGAGAACCTGAATCCGTTGAGAGACACCCACCCCTGGATGCGATCAACGCACAGCTGCAAGCGCCTCTCAAGGGACGCAAGTCCTCGACCTCGTGCACACAAAGCAAAGTCGTCCACAAACAAAGAGCATTCAGAATCATCCTTGACGGCCTTTACAATGTTATTTATTTTAATGCTAAATAAAACAGGAGATAGAATGCTGCCCTGCGGGACACCCATCTCCTGTTCAAAGGAGTCGGAGAGGGTGGAGCCCACACGGACATGGAACGACCTGTTAGACAAAAAATTGTGAATAAAAACAGGCAGGTGCCCTTTAAAACCCATGTCCGACAAATCAGACATTATACCATACTTCCAGGTAGTGTCATATGCCTTTTCAAGATCAAAGAAAATTGCATAGACATGCTGCTTGTTGACAAAAGCATCTCGGATAAAAGACTCAAAGCAGACTAGATGGTCAGTTGTACTACGGAAGCGCCGGAAACCGCACTGGAGGTCTGTGATGAGACCACGTGACTCAAGATGCCACACCAGTCGGGCGTTGACCAAGCGTTCCATAGTCTTACATAAACATGATGTCAAAGCTATTGGCCGGTAGTTGCCCGGGTCGGAAGGATCCTTACCCGGCTTGGGGATTGGCACAACCACAGCCTGGCGCCAAGATGGCGGAAAACGACCGGTTATCCAGATATGGTTAAAGGCCTTGAGAAGTACAAGGAGTGAATCCTCAGGCAGATGAGTTAGGAGCTGATAATGGATGGTATCTAATCCAGCAGCAGAGTCAGTACATTTCAGCATGGCTTGCTGCAATTCTGAAAATGTAAAGGGGGCATTATAGTCTTCCGAGTTATCTGATATAAAATCACAAGCACAAGATTCTCGCTTCTCCTTCTCTCTCTGGAAGAAAGGTGAATAATTCTCTGTTGAAGAATTATGGGCAATGGTGGAGGCAAGCAAATTGGCCACAGCCTTTTTATCTGTGACCAAACTGGCACCATCTCTAAGATGGCCGACAGAAGCCGAGCCACCCCTGCCCCTAATTCTTCGAACAGCCTTCCAGACTTTTTGGGACGGAGTCCTAGAAGATAAAGATGAGACAAAGCGTCTCCAGGAAGCACGGCGTTCGCGTTTAAAAATGTAACGGGCTTTCGCCCGCTGTCTTTTAAATGTTAAAATATTTGCTTGCGACGGATTACGAAAAGCACGTCGCTGAGCAGATTTGCGTATTTTTTGGGCCTTGCGGCACTCTTCATTGAACCATGGTACTCTCGGCCTCCGAGGGACTGATGTGGAAATTCTAGGGATGGTTTCACCTGCTACGTCCAACAAAATCAAAGTAAAACAAGAAACAGGTTCTTCAGCTGACATGACCACCTCCTCTGTAAGACGAGACTGACAGAGGGAGGCAAACAGAGGCCAGTTAGCTTTCTTGAGATTCCAGCGCCCCACCGGCGAATCCTCCACACAGCTGACCGATGACAGGACTACTGGGAAGTGGTCACTACCACACAGGTCATCGTGAACCTTCCAGTCAAAGTCCAGCATGAGAGAAGGATCACACACAGTGAGGTCTAGAACAGAACTAGATCCGGAACCTGAGTTAGAGTATGTAGGTGAGCCATCGTTAAAGACACATAGGTTAAGTTGAGAAAAAACATCTTCTAACATTTGACCTCTGCCATCATAGTGGTCACTGCCCCAAAGGTGAGCGTGACCGTTAAAATCCCCCATGAGAATAAAGGGAGGGGGCAGTTGATCTACTAAGTTAAAAATATCATTGCTACAGACCCGCAGTGATGGTGGCAGGTAAATACTGCATATGGTTATGGTCTTCTTTAAGGTAACCCGAGCTGCGACAGCCTGAAGACAGGTGTCGATGCTAACGGGGCTACATAAAATTTGGCTACTAATGAGAAGAGCCGCTCCACCCGAGCGCCTCTCCGAATCATGATTGATTGTACATTGCTTAACGTCCCGACAGCAACAAGGCTTTCTCAGGACGTGCCGGCACTGCTTGTGAAAAAAAATAAACAGAACATTGAATGTATGTCGCCAGCCGGTCAAATACATTAAATAAACCTAACACATGGGGCCTAAATAAAGTTAAGACCATTTAGCAACACACATCCAATATCAAGAGCTACAGGCAGTGCAGACAGTAGGGAGAGTTTTAAAAAGGCAAATACAGGTGAATGGACAAAGGGTAGACAGAAACACATGCCCCAGAATAGAGAGAAAAACCCACCCTGTGGGGCTGACCAGGGTGACCCTGGGAACTAAAAAATACCTAACCCCACCCAAGTCCCCCAGGGCACACCCGGGTGGGGTTCTCCGAATCAGAGCCTTTATGTATAACATTAAAACCATTAAAGGACACAGGGTCAGAAGTCTTCAGGTAAGTCTCCTGAAGAGATATTACTGAGGGGTTATAGAACTTGACTAAAAGACGCAATTCCTCAAAGTTAGCTTGAAAAGCACGACAATTCCACTGAAGCAAAGAGTCCATGATTAAGTCTTATCTGGGGGTAAGGAGTTTTTCCCCCCTTTTTCCTTTACCTTGGAAGGAGTTGAAGAAACAGAGGGGGGCCGGCTCCCGGGCCTCCTCTGGTTCTTCGGAGAGGAAGGGGGTGGAGCTGCCGCAGCATCAGCAACAACAACTTCCACTCCCTCCATCTGCTCCTCCAGTGCAGCATATTTGTTTTGAAGGGGGACATCTGTGTTCCCCTTCTGGGCCCGTGCGCACAGCGGTCCCATAGATTTCTTAGACTTCTGGTCCTGGGCAGCGTTCCTGCCGCTAGAGTTAGCGGCCTTAGAAGGCTGACCAGAGCCAGAAGCCTTTGGAGTTGACTGACTAACAGGTTTGGGTGGGGGCTGAGGCTTAGGGGCAACAGAAGGCGGCACAACCGGACCGGCCGTGTCCGCCTTCTGCGTTCCCTGGCTCCTTGTCACCACCGGAGGAGGGTTACTCTCCAGGGGCGAGATGAGCCGAGGCTCCGCCCCCAACCAAGAAGTTGGGGTCTGACATGAAAAGTCTTTGGTGGGGCGCTTGCCTGCCACCGCTGCACTAAAAGTATACACAGAGGTGTTAGAGGTTGGGGCAGCCGCAGCTGCACCAGGGCCTTCAACCAGTTTTTTGGCATCCAGAAAGGACAACCCCTTCTCCACACGCACCTGCTGAATCTTGCACTCGGATATCCAACGAGGGCATTTCTTATCCGAAGCCATATGCGCCCCCTGGCAATTCACACACAGGGGGGTGGCTGTGCAGGACTCAGCAGAGTGTCCGGGCCTAGTGCAACGGGCGCATGAAGCCTCTGCCTGACGGCACGTCTTCTGCCCATGGCCATACTTTTGGCACTTAAAGCACCGGAGGGGAAGAGGGACGTACTTTTTCACTCGCAGGGAGTAGTAACCTCCCCAGATGGTAGTAGGAGGGGTGGGGGTGCCAAACGTCAGGATGATGGTAGGGAGACGGATCTCCCCACCACCTCGCTTGGAAGCGAAGCGCCTGACGCAAGTCACCCCCTGAGACTTAAGGTTCCTTACAAGTTCATCTTCTGACAGTTCTGCCAAAGCTTGATCTTTGATTACGCCTCTTGACGAATTCATAGTTTTGTGGGGTGTGACTTCCACAGGAGTGTCTCCGATGGAAGAGAGCCCCAGTAGCCCGCTGGAGTGTGCCCGAGTACGGCACTCCACCAGCAAGTCACCAGACCTGAGGCGCTGGGCGTCAGGCCTGCCAACACGGCTCCTGAGGGTCTCCCCCACCAGATAAGGATGCAGCTTGGTAACTGGTTTCTCCTTCATCTTGCTATGGACAATGAGGAAGCGAGGCCATACGGCCGACGCCTGAGGCGTCGCTTCCTCACAGTCTGAATCACTGTCATGTTCAAATTCGGTGTCTATATGCCGTTTCTGTGCTAGTTTTGTTTTTTTTGTTTTATCCATATTATATTAGTAGAGATATTCATCCCCCGGGGGTCCCCGCCCGCCACCGAGCCCAACAAGGGAAAGTGCAACTGTCGGCGGGTCTCCAGCCGACGCACAATGGAGACTGCCCGAAAGATATACTCAAGGGGGTAAGCCCGATTGAACCGTTTGAGCCACCGCCTTCTATCACACCGTTGAATGCAGGGGAATACTGGCGTAAAGCACCTAATCAGCAGCAAAGGCTATAGCATGGTGCTCCGTATAGCAACCCGCATGTCAACAGTGGGATAGGGCTCAACGTGACAAGAGCCGATTGACTAGGCCGGTACGACTAGCCTCCCGTTTAGGCAGAAGTCAAGGCCAAAGTGGAGTGTTTCAGCCACCAGGATCCTCTTCTCCCCCGACACGGGTCTCCAAGCACGGCAAACACTTGGGATCCAAAGGACCAAAAAGTCACGAGTATTTTTAAGGACCAATCCAACATGGTACGACCTGGGTTAGCACAGCTCCCTAAAAACCGGACCAGTGAAAAGGCTGAACAACATATCTGTTGACATCAAGTCCTAATCCTGGACAAAGATGGCACCCGTCTGCTAGCCCACTCAGTCAGGGACTGAGCGGACTACCCACCTACACCACGTGGAGGCCGGTGCCGGGTAGGCTGCTGCCCTAGTGCCAGTTACTCAGATACTTCGTCCCTATCTGCGGTGCTGGACGGACATTTCGTGGCTCGCTTTGGGAGTTCCTCTCGCCTCACCGCCTCCTCAGCTCTCACTATGCGTGGATGCGAGTCTCACCGGGTGGAGTGCTCATCTGCTACTGAGCTTCCTCACGACGTCCGGCACCTGGCCCCCGGACCTGGCGGACAGGCACATCAACTGGTTGGAACTCAATGCGGTTTGGCAGGCCCTCATCGCGTGGGAGTTGTGTCTCCGTCCCCAGGAGCTCCTCGTCCTCTCGGACAACTCCACGGTGGTTTCCTACATCCAGAAACAGGGCGGAACGCGCTCCCCCGACCTTTGCGTTCTCCTCTACTGCCTAATGCGCTGGTGCGAAGACTGCAGCATCTTCCTCCGAGCGCGACACATTCCAGGACACCTGAACGTGTTAGCAGACTCCCTCTTGCGGCACGGCCAGATACTCCACATGGAATGGACGTTACGACCGGACATCTTTCAGATGATCTGCGCTCACTGGGAGACACCCACGATCGACCTCTTCGCCATGAGGTGGAATCACCAGCTTTACCTCTTCTTCTCCCCGATCCCAGACCCCTACCCTAGCCTGGGCAGTCAACGCGCTCTCCATTCCGTGGGACGGACTCATCGCTTACGGGTATCTCCCCCCCCCCCCCCCCCCCACACGGTTCTTGTCCCCAAAGTCATGCTCAAGCTCAGAGGATGCAATGCGGTGATGTTTCTGGTAGCCCCGTTCTCCTGGAACAGGTCATGGACCACCGACCTGCTCAGTCTCGCCTCGCCACGCCCCCCCCCCCCCCCCCCCCCCCCCCACCTTCTGCTGCCCACCCCGAGCACGATGCTCAGGCAACCCCGCCAGCCGCTGTTCCACCCATGCCCGGAGCGGCTTCTGATTGTGCGGCAAGCCCTCGCCGCAAGAGGCTTCTCGAGTGCAGCAGTGGAAGCAATCGCTACAGCCCGCAGACCCTCGACCAGATGCGTCAACGAGGGAAAGTGGCGAGTACTATGGTCCTGGTGCGCTGACCAGCAACTCTCCCCCACCGAACTGACTACCCCCGAGCTCGCCGACTTCTTCCTCTGGCTCTTTGGCGACCAGGGATTGGCCCCCATCACGATCAGAGGATGCCTGTCCATGATTGCGGACACTTACCGATACCTCGGCCACGCGGACCCCGGCGAATGCAAAGACCTCGCTGGCCTTATGACTCACTTTGGACTCCACCGCCCGTTCCCACGTTTGCTGATTACACGCTGGGATCTACCCTGGGTTCTGACGTGGCTAAATTCCGCCCATTTCGAACCACTCCCCTTGGCCCGGTTTGCAGATGTGACTCGAAAGACCTGCTTCTTGTTGGCCCTAGCAACGGCGGCCCGAGTAAGCGAGCTACACGCGCTCTCAGTGCGCCCTGCCTGCCTACAATTTAGGACGGATGGTTTCGTGCAGCTGCTTACTGACCCTTCCTTCCTCGCCAAGACTAAGTCTCCTTTGACTGCGCCTCAGGTGATCACCATTCGACCGCTGAAGGGAGTGAACTTCCCCTGGGAGACCAGGCAACAAGATCCAGTGCGCGCGCTGCGAGTTTACCTACGCAGTTCCAAGCCCGTCCGGAGGGGACGGTCCCACCTCTTTCTGCCGTTAGCCCCAGGCAGATCTGACATTACAGCCCAGACGATATCATCCTGGATACGCTGGGTCATCTGGTCCGCCTACGAGGACCTCTCCCCAGAGGGAGCTAAGAGGCTGAAGATCCATGCACATGAGGTTAGAGCCATGGCCACGAGCGTCGCCTTCGATCGCAACTGCGCCGTCAGGGACATCGCGGCAGCGGTGGGCTGAATCTACTTTCGCCCGCTTCTACCTCTGGGATCTGGCAGGCCAGCGAGACAACCTCGCACTGGGACATCACCATGGCGCAACACTCCCTCCCGGCGCCAGTAGCGCCGTAGGGAACTACTTCGCTGAAATTGTCGGGAGTTTGCTATTGGGAGGGCGGGTCTGGCTAGGCCCTTACTCTGAGGTCTTTTTTGGGGCAGCACCTTCCTCCTTTTCGTAATTCTTCCATACAGTAATGCCATCGGTAATGTTTTTGAAGAAACAAATGAATTTTTCTCTAAAATGTATTTTTTCGAAAAATACTTACTGATGGCATTACTCAGATGACCCTCCCGCCTACCCCGCTTGCCGCTGGTTCGCTAAGCATTCTGACTGGCGGTTCACCACGTGGCGCGTGACCGGATGGAAAGGGACGGGAAGCTACTCACGGCCCTGGTTACAGTTCCCCGAGTTGCCTCCCTGGTTGTGTAGGAACACAACAGGTTCTTAGGCTGAAACTGACTAGCTAGTAGACACTTCCATACAGTAATGCCATCAGTAAGTATTTTTCGAAAAAATACATTTTAGAGAAAAATTCATATTTTTATCATGTGTGGCTAGTACTATCCAGCAGAAAAGAGTTAACTGTATTATAATCATCTTCTTGTAAAAAGAAAATAGTCATAGTGTGTGTGTGTGTGTGAGACCATGCGTAATGCAAGTTATGCTTTTTTTGAGGGGCAGTATTTTTAAGGTTTAGAGAAGAACCTTTGATTTATTTTTAACAGATCTTCAGAAGCAGACTAGACCAATCAGTAAACAATGTCAAGCCCCTGATGGCTTCAACACTTAATTGGGGTATCTAATGCTTTCTACTTTTTGTGTCAAATTTTGGATGATTTTTCACACATTTTTGTGAGGTACCACACGAGTCAAATTTGTAATTTATCTGCTCCTATTTCTGTATCCATTGTGAGAATAAATTCTGACAAAAGAATTTGTGACTCTAGCCAGATCAGAATGAGTGTATCCCAAATAGCCACCAACAGTGGAGAATTACTTGGCTATTATTATGGACCTATTTCTGGACCTCTTGTGACCCTTGACTTTGCGAACCACTTTAAAATTTGGTCAAAACATGGCTATTTTTGGCATATTTCTAGACCCTTGTGACCTTGACCTTTGAGAGAGTCACTGAAATCGGTATGTTTCAAAAGATCTTGTCACAAAGCATCCTTGGGTCAGTCTCTGAGAAAATGCCAAGATCAAAGTTTACCACAGACAATGGCAGGCAAGCGACCATTAAAGAGACTCACTTTTGCCATGGCACACGAGCCAAAACGATATATGGTAGGCAGGTGTGAAAATCCACCAAACCAACCTGGCCTGAAGGAAACCTGTCTGCATGTACACACCTATACATATCAGTACTATTTGCTGGAAAGAAATGTTGTCCTGAGCCCCACATTATGTTCTTTTAAGTCGGCTGAAGCTTTTTTCAGTTGCCTTGGTGACCTTATTAATCACCCCTGGCCATTCAAAATGAGCGAGGTCATGAATCAAATCTCTACCCACTTACTGTCTTGTTGACAAGCCTAGTATTTGTTTCCAAAGTGGGCACAGAAAATATATCAGCAAGTTACCAGTGCAACCTATTGATCTTTGATGTGTTTAGTGTGAACACCTGTCCATTATACTAGGACATGTACTATGTTTACATTACTAATAGTAATACTGATGAAATACCTAAAGACAAACTTTACAAGAGTTAAAACAAAATCCCTAAGTTTGAAACAAACATAGAAAAATAGAATGCGGGTCACGTTCTGAGTGTTCACCCTGTTCAAAATGTAACTGGTGATTGCGATATTGAAAATATCGACAGTAAACAGTAAATAAAAATATACAACTGATAGATGACATACTGGTACTAGTATAGATCTATAAAACCAAGTCTCCATCAACAGAAACACCACAGGATGTGCCACATTTACAGAGTAGTAGCTTTGACAAGCTATGTGTAGCTGAAAAATTAAAAAATTAATTTTATAATGCATGGTTGCAATGAGCGACTTAGCTCACTGCTGCTGCCGGTAGCTGGCGTAAACACAGTAGGGGGTAAACCCGACATTCTCAGTGTTTTAGTTGATCCCTGTTCGTGCACATTATCTTTGGTCCTCGCGACATACTGCATGCCACGGGTATGTCGTTTTTCTGTTCACAGGCTTTCGTTTTCATCTGGTATATCGCACAGTAAGATTAGTTAAATGTGGTTTACTGCACTTAGCGTGTCCGGATTCTAATTCTATGTAATCCAATCGGGTACCGAGAGGAGCGATTTACCTATGGCCTGTAGTGTAGCGCGAGTACTGAAGCCTATGCACACGAACAGTTATCACCTAAGACACCGAGAATAGTGACTTTTCCCCTTATAAGAGCAGTGACACCACACGGCAGCAGGAGAACACAATTTCAGCTAAGTCGACCATTGCATCTTAACATCTAGATCCCAAAAGTATCCCTGGTACAGAAGTGTTATCTGCACTGCAGCATAAACAATAAAAAACAACCTGTATGATCTGTTGGTGGACATGAATTTTACACCTGCAAACATGACTGCTGGTATTTGTTGAAAGCTCAGCAAACAGATATAATAAAAAATAATCAGAAAATAAACAACCACTTTCAAGCATGCACACACTAAGTAACAAACCAGCACTCGTACACAGCTGGCCATTCCCACAATATCAGGGTTTAAGCATTCATTCTGTAATGCTTCGAGTTAACCTTAAAAGCCGATTTAGAACCCTAAAATTGTACTCACACAGACAACACATGCAAAACACAGCAAAATACAGGGTTCATTTTTCTAACGCACCCTGCACCACTGGCGCATAATTTACCAAAATGACATAACATTTTGAGCTGAGGGGTCAATGACCCATAGGTTTCTGTAGGCAACAGGCCCTTTCATGCGTTTCTAAAGGCATACCTGGTTTTTCTCCGTTGCCTCCACCCCCCACCCCTTCTCCCCACTTTTCAATGTCAGCGTTTTATTTGAAGGTCACACAAACGCTTGTCATGTCCAATCAACCCATATGAACCAACATTTTGGCGGTTGGTGCAAAAGGTGTCATACACACGCTTGGCCATCACTTGGCTTATCTAGTTTCAGAAATGACCTATTGGATTTGTTGTACTCTGCGGGTCAATGACTCATGTGTGTAATATTTTAGAATGAACCCTGAAAATATACTACTCAAAAATAAGTTAAGTGCCCCCTAAAAAATTATCCTGATTTCCCTCTGTCAAATTTTAAGATTTTGTCTTGGAACTTTTTTAACAAGACTGTAGATCTAGACTACAGTCTGGTCCAAAAATTCCAAGACAAAATCTTAACCCTTTGCATGTCGGTAGCGGCTTTTGTTGCGATGGTGCCTAAAGAAATCATTGCGACAAAAACTGTTAGCAACACACAAAGAATTAAAAACTGTCAGAGCTGTGCTTATTGGAAATCAGGACCGTTTTTCACGTTGGCACTTAACTTACTACTGTGAGTAGTATACTACAAAGTTCTCAAACAAACAAACATTTTTTTTTTTACCCACTAGGTGCATACACTGCACAGGCTTATAATTTTCCAATGTCACAGAGTTATCCACGTCGCCCACCCCTCCTCCCACAACCTGACCAACTCTAAAAACTTTCATAATGTAATCTAAATCTTTACCCACCACCACAAGATCTAGTTACAAACACAATGACCTAGTAATAAGTGAGATAAATATCAATTATTTTTCTAGCAGTTGCAGACATCAGAAAGAGAATAAGTCATGTTTATTACTAGCAGAGGTGTATCTTTTCCTCATTGGATGTTTTTGAACAAATGATCATGAACACGATGTGCGTGTATGTGTTTGATGCAATGTTTATAAGGACCACATACTGGGAAGAGTGACAAAGGAGGAGAGAGAGAGAGTTTGAGAGTTACTTTTACACGCATAGACCTAGCAAGCGAATATGGTCATTACTGTGCGTGCCAACACAAGTTCATGTATTCTATTTATGCCATCTAAGTTAATATTAAATACTTTTTCAGGCTTGGAACAGAAATTTGTTGATTTGGAAGCCAGGGAAGGGGTTGGTCATAGGCAAATGGAAGGCTGATAGCAAGTTGAAGTGTTTGTTGAGTAAGTAGAGGGGCTTGGATGATACATTAACCCTTTAAGTAGGCAGAAAAAGAGGCGAGAGCACAACATACCCTTTTCGTATCGCCGACAGGCCTTGGTCGTCCGCAGGCAAGTGCCTCGACTGACACCATAGGACACACACACCATACAGTCCAATGTAATATGGGCACTACGTAATTCACATCACAGTCCATGGTATTTGGGACACTAACCGAACCACACATGAAGTCCTTGGCATTTGGGGATTGCTAATCGGATCACATCAAATTGTCCGAGCATTTGGGGGAAAATGTCACTAGAAATATTTCAGGTAAAAATGTCCATGTGAAGTGACGATGCGCTTTAAGACTTCAGGTGTAGATTTTAAGGGCTTTAGTCCAAAACCAGAACTTGTCCAAGAATGGGGTTTTACAGAGATGTCCACTAACTGAGCAGGTTGGTTTTGTAGCTTGTTGCTGTGCCAATTAGAAAGGTGGCTCCAGGAAAATAAGTCCCACAGCTGTGTATTTCACACAGACCACTGATGAATAATTAAGTCCAAACTTTACCCATTACATACCTCAACCCTGTTGGACCTTTCCTGTGAAATGGTCCATGTATTCACCGATTGTCCTTCTGAAGGGACAGAATTTTACTACAAAACACCACAATACAAAACCCACATTCCTCAATATCATTTTTTTTAAGTCTTGGAATCTGAGGCATGAAAACTATTGGTGTGTGCACACGAAAAGTCCATCACAGTTTACATTACTCAAGAGGTGCAAGTGAACTGAAAATGTCCATAGATAATAGGCAAGTCCAAGAATGCTTTGATTCTTCTCAGAGTTGACACAAATAAACTGCTCAAGCTGAGACGAGAACACCAAAATAATGTTGACAGCTAGCTGGTGAGCTAACACTAGCAATACAGTCCTTTAGTTTTCAATGCCTCAGTTAAAGGTAATGTGGGTGGAGGGAACTTGCAACTTGAAGTCTGACGCTGTGAACTGGAGAGTCCCATCACTTGGGCCCGCCAAGACCATGGTAGACCAACAGGTGAAATATTTTCAGATTGCCCAGTGAAAAACATTCTTCATTTTATGTCCTTTTTTGGCACAAGTTTGCATTGTGTATTGTGGTACTTACCAGTTCATATCATTTCAAATTTTTTTTCTTAAACCCTATATAAATTTGTTGTGATAGCTACTCTAAGTGGTTGTAGAAACATCATGATTTACTCAGAGAGTCCAAAGGTCCACTGTGCAGAAGTGGGAGAAATCCATGGCACACGGCAGTCCCACAAGGTACGGAAAGCAGACGAGAAACGAATTCACCACTGACTGAACATTTTTTGACAGCACCACCGAGAGAAGGGGGCGGACACATCACGTGACCCCAGGGCTGCGGCTCAGGCAGCACAGTGGGCGGTGTCGCCGTGATGGTGTCGCAGAGCCCACTGGCTGAGCTAACCTTGGTCCGAAGTCTGGCCGTCTCTGAAAGCGGGCTCTGTCAGGGCGGCTGTCGGGACGTTGTTCACGCAGGGCGCGCTCTGCATTGCGGGCATGGGCCTTCCGAGCTTTGCGTACGATGGAGTTGAGGTCCAAGTTCTCGTCGATGGGGAACAGCTTGCACAGTGCCTCACCACACCTTGGGTCAATTTCCTGTTGCAGCAACACCATGCAACAAACACAGCATATTACAGTACAAAGGCAAATAACATTTAAAAGTATAAACCCCCCTGTGCATGCAACCATCGGTACCGTTTACAATTACAGTACTGGTGGCTGCACATGCTTGTGGGTTGATAGACAACACCACTTCAAAATATTAACACTTTGCACGTGCAGCCATTGGTACCAAATATACAGTACTCGAGGCTGCACAAACAAGTGGGTTAATCCTATCACTTAGCCCCCTTGTGCAAGCAGACACCATTACTTTTTGCAATGCTGGTGATTACAGGCACTGTAAGCTGGTTGCTGGTTCTTGAGTAGCGCAAGAATGCTCCATAGATTACGTGACTGAGCCTGAGCCAAGACATGACTTGGCAAGCCACAACTCTGCTAATGGTTATAAACAGCCGATACTGTTTTGCTGTGAATGATATGCAATATGCGGTAAAGCTTTAAGCTCAGAATGACACAAAAATGTCTTTTTATTTTATATGTATTTTTGTGAAAAATACTTACCAATGGCATTACCAATAGGAAGGCAGTGATTAGGATGAGTTTTGCAGTCAATAAGTCATATGACCGAAGGAACATAAAATCAATAGGTCATTTTGAAAATCAATAAGTCAACAAAAAAATCATGTTTTTGGCATTTTTGATTTTGAAATGTCAGCAGCAAAAAAAAAAAAAAAGGATGTTGTCGGCCTAGTCAAAAGTAGTGTACAATGAACGAAGAGAATACACTTGCATAACGAACACCATCTTTTAACGAACTAATGTCATCCTCCCCACATCCGCACGCTCGGTCACCCTTGTAGCCTGTTCAGTAGGCACAGCGGCTTTGTTGCTTTGTGAGCCACCAATCAATCATAATCGAGAAAACGGGCTACTCAGTGTCAAGTTATCAACTGCGATGTACAGTTCTACCTCAATCACACGTGCCGTTTTTGGGCGTGGTGTCTAGTAGTCAAACTTGTCAACACATCTTGGTAACTGGGCCCGCAGACTCTCGCTGTTTACGTTTTCACGGTGCTTGCCTGCCATTTGGTTACAGTCAAGGCTGTTTCCAGTTAGACTCAGTTTGAGAAACATGAGCATGAATGGCACCAGTCAGAGGCGTAGATTTTCATGAACCCGCGGGCAGAGGAGACTCATGAGGATTTGTTCCTCTTGCAGATGTGGATTATAATCGTTACTTACTTAGTTTGAGTAACACTAAATAAAATCTCAAGCAATATGCATAGATTCTCACAATGACCCTTCAGGGATGTCACTGGCCGTCGGACACTGGACATAGTCCGATTGACTTGGCCTAATGTCCGATGAACAGAAAGATCAGCAGGACAAATGTCCGATTGTTTGTTTCAAAAAGAGGACATATGTCCGATTGTTTTTCCGTTGATCGCGGACACCGCTAGCGACATTTCTTTCTGAGTAGGCTGGCGCTTTGCGGTAGTCAGCTTTACACTGCGCGAGCGAGTGACGTGTAGTGTGTTATTCCCGGCAACGCCCTCTGATTGGCTGACCCTAAAGTTCAGCTATTTTTAGCGAAAGCGAGACTGCGCGAGCGAGGGTCGTGTAGAGTGTGATTCCATAAACATCGCCTTCTGATTGGCTGCCCCTAAAGTTCAGCTATTTTCAGCTAGGAGGGGTACCACTGTTCAACAGGACTCAGAAAAACCATCCACTTCTGCTGAGTGATCAGCTCATATCAGTTCCACTGAGTCTGAGGGTGTCATTTTGATTTTCAAGTCAGTGTAGCAGCCTACTACATGTAGTGAAGTTTCAGATAAATCTAACAAATGTAGCCTATTGACAAGGCCTTTTTAAAGTATTTTCTGCATTAGTTTTCTACATTTGTTCATCATATCTATTAGACACAAAAGTGTGAAAATTTAAATCTTTAACCCATTTGCTACCAGAAACCTGCTGTGGCCCATGCTGGAAGCATGGGCCACAGCAGGTTTCTGGTAGCGAATGGGTTAATGACAACATGAACAAGTAAACAAAAAAATATTAACTGGAATGATTTTTTTTTCTTATACAGTTTCTTACAGAAAGCTCATCTCCTTTTGTTATAGCCTTAGGCTTACTAATCATTACATTTCCGTTTAGTCAGTACATGGTCTAATATTTTTATAATGCTATTCTAGTCAGTACATTTCCTTGCACTGTGAATTCCTTGAAGTGCCAAAATGACAGTTTAGTTTGTGAGTTGTGAGCCTGAGCATGAAGAATTTGCTACCTCTGTTACAAGGCCCTGATATGTTTTTCATGCGAATCTGCGATGACAGTATTATCTGAATGACATAATAACTTGTTCACTTTTCTTTGCCTTTTTACGTTTATGTCCTTTTCGTCAACAGTCAATAAATATCTCACTCAGCCTGTGTTTATGTGGTTTCTGTTTTACTATCAGTTTTGTCACGCGCAAAATGTCCTATTGTTTTGTTCCAATTCAGGACAAATGTCCTATCCCTCTGCCACCCTCCAGGACATTTGTCCTATGGGTGTCCAGCTCCAGTGACATCCCTGACCCTTAGGTGGTGAGGACTTTTGAACATCTATGCCTCTTGCAGACTTTAGAAACTCACTCTTGCACTGGTTACATTCATCACGCAGCCAACTATACCTGTTATACATGGTGTATAAAATATCAAACGCAAGTAAATTTCACAATTTCGGATTTTTATTTATTTTTTTGCTATTTTGCAATCTAACGTAATCAGGTTTGCATTTCAATGACTTCCATTACATATAATATGCTTTTTTTCAGTAAACATGTAAGTGCAAGCACTGAATTACTGTGCTACAGTGAAGAGCACAATGGTTTTCAGCAACAAGAACCAGTTTTCTGGCAGTACTGATTCAAGCTTTAGTGTCCAGGATACCAACCACAACACATTTTTGTCAGATTGTCATAGACACCCCCTCCCTCTGCCCTCTCCTAGAAAACAACAAACAAAGCAAGAAACAGATTGTGGTTGTCAGTATACAAGTAATTACATGATGCGGACTTCAACTACAAGACGCGAACAAGCAAGATCGAGTTACTGATAGTGTTACAGTGAAATAAGAATGAAGGTTATATGTGCGAGCACGAGAGACCACTGGTACATCAATTACAACATCTTACATTACAACATTTTAGACATCATGTAACAATATGCGTATCTCTCCAAAAATTACGAACCGGCAGCACTGACAAAAGTAAAGCCATTTCCTTTGTTTCTATACACATCTATTATGAATATATGAACTGCTGAACTGCGTGAAAAAAATGGCTTCAGACATCTAGACCCTTGCGGCACCCTCATACCGACTCCGAGGATCAAAATGAGCGTCAATGAGACCAACAAGTTAATGCAGCCTTGGGAACTGATGAGGATGTATGCCTCTTACAGGTGGAAAGCGTTTTGCATCATGTTGGACCGTGTACCTAGTCAGGGCCCCTGCTTGCAGTATTGTTTACATTTGCTCGAGAGAGGGGGCAAGTGTCACCCATCACTGTTGGCAGCCGGCCGCCCGTCTCCCTAATATTTAGGATGTACTCTGTTCATTGAGGCCTGACTGTGTAGGCCTACAGTGCACTAGAGCATCAGCTAGCTGGGCATAGCTCTCTCTCTCGTACATGCCAACTAACTCGGCGCGGGTCTCAGTGACTGTCTAAAAAATGAATAAGTCATATGACTGGCTCACTGACAGAGCAATGCGTCATTTCAAATTTGTATGCGTCAACGACCGATGGGCATCCTATACACTGGGAAGGTACACTTAGCTTACCAATTTCAGCATTCGTTGTGTCGCTACACAACAGGGGAGGAGACTCCAGGCAGTCGTTACCAAGAGACCCTGAGCAGCCTCCCCTTCCTCCCTATCCTGTCATGTGTAGACGGTCTCCCGTCGGTCTTACTCTTAGCATACTGGCGGCAAGCGGGGCAGGTGGGAGGGTCCTTCGAGTAATGCCATCGGTAAGTATTTTTCGAAAAAATACATTTTAGAGAAAAATACATTTGTTTCTTCAAAATTTTACCGATGGCATTACTAATAGGAAGAACAGCGAAGAGGGGGAGGGTGCCGTCCTCTAGTGCCCCACTGTGCGTAAAGCTTAGTGAGGCCCCCCCAGGAGCAACTCCTGACAATTTCAGCTAAGCGTTACCTAGGGTGCCAGAGGCGCCGGGAGGGAGTGTTGCGCGGCCGAGATGTCCCCCACTAGGGCCAGGTTCTCACTTTGGCCGGATAGGTCCTGGAGGTAGAAGCGGGCGATTGTGGATTGCACCCGCCAGCCCACGACCGCTACAATATCCCTCACAGCGCAGTTGCGGTTGAAGGCGATGCTTGTGGCAACTGCTCAGACTTTGTGCGCCCAGATCCGCAGCCTCTTGGCTCCAACTGGGGAGAGGTCCTGGTAAGCTGACCAGATGACCCATCTGAGTCATGACGAGATCGTCTGAGCCAATATGTCACGTTTGCCCGGGGCTGGGGGCAGGAAGAGGCGGGATCGGCCTTTCCTGAGGGGCTTTGACCTGCGCAGGTATATCTTCAGCACGGACAGGGTCCTGTTGTCGGGAATCCCGGGGTAGGTCTGCCCCTCTTAGGGGGCAGATGGTCAGCATCTGCGGCGCGGGCCGAGGGGAGTCTGTTCTTGGCCAGGAAGGCCGGGTCGGTGAGGAGCTGAACTGACCCATTCCCGCGGAGCTGCAGGCGGGAGGGATGTACTCAGAGCATGTGTAGCTCACTCACTCTGGACACCGTGGCAAGGGCTAGAAGAAAGCATGTCTTCCTGGTCAGGTCGGAGAACTGAGCCTGGGGCAGAGGCTCAAAGCGGTCCGAGTTCAGCCACGTCAGCACCCATGGCACGTCCCAGCGTGGAATTAGCGAGTGTGAGACTGGACGCTGGAGCTCCAGGTGCGTCCATCGCCCGAGAGGTTCCGGCAGGCTCCCGGGTCTGAGCGGCCCAAGTGCCTGTACGTGTCAGCAATCATGGACAGGTAACCCCTGATGGTGATAGGGGCCAAGTTCTTTACGGCGAAAAGAACCACAGAAAGAACTTGGCCACTTGGGGCGTGGTCAGCTCCGTGGGAGAGAGGCGCTCTGTGGCGCACCAGGCCTGCAAGAACCCTCCACTTGCCCTCGTAGACCCTCCATGTGGACTCTCTGCGGGCTGCAGCAATCGCCTCCACCGCCTGCTGCACAACCTCCAAGCATGTAAGCGGAGTCTCTCCGGGCAAGGTGGAACTGGTCCTGCTGGGGTTGCTTCAGCAGCGTGTGAGGAGTGGGTAGCCGTAGCGGGGGATCCGTGGCGAGGTCCAGGAGGTCAGTGGTCCAGCTCCTTGTCCAGCAGAACCGGGCCACTAGGATCAGCACAGTGTTGCAACCCCTTAGGAAGGTCAGAGCAGCTCTTAAGGACGACGTCCTGACGCAACAGGTCGCAATTGGCTGCCGCTGCCATGGCATTCGCCGAGGTGTGAAAAGCCGCTTGGTTTGCCGCCACAGCCACAGAGTGGATGCCACGTAAAGGCGCCGAGGCAGAGAGATCCCAGGTGTCCTCCAGGCACCGCACCACCGCCTGCGTAGCCATCACCAGGAAGCCTGCACAGACCAAGGTGTTGCGAAACAGGGTAGCTGTCTTGTCCATTCCGCATGGCCACTGGAGCTGTAAGGCCCTGCGGCCTCCTGCCTGCAACTCCGCCGCATGATCCAGGGATGGGAGGGGCAGGAGAAAGCATGGGAGTGTCCGGCATACCATCGCTGGCGGAAACTGATGTCCACTCCCGACGACCATCTGGTGTCCGAGACGAAACCGCGCGTCGCCCAAAAATCCCTGAAGGAGGTGGGCTGAAAACGCGTCCGAAAGATCCCGGAAGCCACCAGATTGAGGGAGGGACTTGAATCGCTTAGCCTGTCACGGGGTATCCACCATCGCCTTCAGTGGAGGGGATGACGGGCAGAGGTCTGGTGGCAGAGGACGAAATCAGCTGGGAGGCCTCATCCAAAGCCCGGAGGGTCTGGACACCGGGAGTAACGAAGGGCGCAGGGGAAGCGACGGAAGACCGAGAGATAGCGAATGCAGAACCAAGGTCATCCTGGAACAGGGCCAACGCGAAGTCCTCCGGGTCGAGGCTGAGGGCCTTGGCGGCGTCCACGGCGACCGGCCGTGAGGAGGGGCGAAGAGACAGAGACAAGTCCGAAGTGAGGAGAGCTTCACCGGCAGCCCGCCTGCGTGGATGGTGGGGAGCGGGTGGGGGGGTGGACTGGGGGAGAGGGCTGGAGCGATGTCGAGAGGAAGCTGCCTGGGGAGGAGAAAGGCCGGGGACGGGGAGCCCATGACGGTACCCGTTCCATGAGTGAGTAAGACGACTGGTGACCCACCTGATGGCTATGAAGTTGGGGCCGAGAAAGCCGGGTCCTTCTCTTTACTGAAGCCGAGCAATCCTGGGAGGAGCGACGAGACGACCCGGAGCTCTGAAGCGATGCCCAGGGGATACTGGGGAGGGGGCTGCTGCGGTGTCTGACGGGGGGGGGGGAAGGCTGTCCTGCCCTTGGGCGAGAGCCCCGCCGAGGGGAGCGGGACGTCCAAGAGCATTGCCGGGGTGCCGAAGTGGGAGGCAGCCGCCGGTCCGGAGGGGAACTCCGGGAGAGGCCAGGGTCCAACCTACGGCTGGGGGGGGGGGGAGTAAGGGGGGGGGGGGGGGGGGGGGGGGGCGGCGAAAGCCTAGGGGCGAGGGTGACTGTACCTGTCACCGCGTCATACACCCTGTTCCCGCGGGTCCCGAGAGAAGGGCCGGTAGTTCCTTCTCTAGTGATCACTGCCAGGTGAAAGGGAGAAACTCCGCTGCCGTCGATCCGACGCAGGAACAGCGTACCATTCGTGGCGGGGAGACCGCCGCGAACTGTGAGTTGTCGAATGCGAGGACCGAGTCCCTGTGGTTGTGTCGGGCTGTGGCAGAACTGTAGTTCACCGCGTTAGAAGCAACCGAAGCCGCTGCGAGCCACACCCAGAGCTTTCGGGACGGGGGTTCAAGACCCCTGAGGGTACGTCCAAACGAGAGGCGCCTTCTACCCCCTACGGGGGGACCGAGGCTGCTGTGAGCCCCGCCCAGTTCCTTTGGAGCGGGGGTGCCGGGCTCCTGAGGGCTCGTCTGGAGGAGAATATTGCCTGGCCTTCTCACCGCTTATGGTGCAGGGTGGCATGGTCCAAGGGACCGGTGGTGTCGTTTGGGCCTGATGAGTGGACGCTCCCACGATGTCTGAGGAAACGCGTCTTTTTCTTCTTCTTCTTCTCGAACGCCGTCACACTTGGAGTTTGGCTCTCAAAATGAAATCTGTGGTCTTCTGTAGCGCCCCCACAGGCCCGTACAGTTTCTCTTGTAGAGTGGCGGGCTTCGGCCATATCTCCTCCCCCAGCGGCTGGTGGTTCCCACAGTCCTGGAGGATGTGCTCTGCGGTCTGCTCTGCTTCTCCACAAGGGCACAGGGGAGATGGCACGAGGTGGAAGCGTCTGTGCAGGTGGAAATTGAGTCGGTTGTGCCCGGTCCTCAGACGAAAGATGGTCACCTGCTCTTGTCTGGACAGCTGATGGTAACTGTCTAGGGGCCGTTGTGGTGGTCTGTACACAGACTTAATGATGGTCTTCATCTCTGTGAAGCTGACTCCATTTTCATCTTGTTCTTTCTCTGCGCCCACTTTTGCCATTCTGTCAGCTTCTTCATTGCCGAAGATGCCACAGTGTGAAGGGATCCACTGCAGCACCAGTCTGGTGCACTTGATGTTTTGCAGTGCCTCTTGTAGACGTGGCAGTTTGCTTGCTGTTGCTGCCTCAAGGAAACGCGCCTGACGTCCTGACGTGGCGGAAGGCGCGGGTGGGGGGAGTGGGGGGTGGGGGCGGGTCCTTGGCCCTCAACGGACGTTCCCGCTTGTACAAGGCCCACAGTAGCGACCATCGCTCCTCTAGCCACAGGGCGCAGGTTATGCAAGTCCACCCGGAAGCGCAGCCCGCACACAGGAGGCAAACATCGTGGGTGTCCGACAGCCACTGGAATTCCCCACAGCTGGGGCAGGTTTTTACTAGGGCACTGCAACAGAAAGCAGACATATGCCACCGTAGGAACGCGGGGCCTCCCCAGAGGCCATCGCTCATGACCGGACGCGGATGGAGTCCCGCGGAAAATGCCGCCGCTAGGGAGAAAACTCCGGCGAGAGGCATTACCCGAGGCCTTACCTTGCCATATCCGACCAGATCTGCTCGGTAAATCCAAACCCCATGCAACAGGTAAACCCACACCATGGTAATCCAAGGTATATCCAACCAAATCCAAAACAACACTTAGGTACTCCAACACCATACGCAGCCGAAGAGTCCATGAAGGCTGAACGGCAACCGTTCACGGTGAGCTAAGTGTAAGACTCCTCGCGCTGGGACCATACGGCGTTGAGGCGCGTCCCCTGGGTGGTGGATAGGGGGTCCCTCGTGAGAGGGGTGCACCGAATGAAATAAGGTGCCGTGAACCAACATGGTCTAAGGGAAGGTGACCCCGACAGAAAACCCCTGGTCCTCCTAGAAAGGGGGTTGGGCGTGGGGGTAGCTTCCCCACCCTGCAAAAAAGGAAATAGCTACAAAAACGCCGACGAAAAGAATAACAGTAATTCCTTTCCTGGAGGAGGAAGGTTCTTCTACTAGAAGACTTATGACGTTCTGTGGTGAAAGCCGGAAGTCTTCGGAAGCCACAGGACCGAGCCGCCTCTCTCTATCCAGGGATACAACCATGGGCACATGGAACGTCAAGACCATGTACCAGAGCGGCAAGGCCGCCCAGATAGCAGCGGAAATGCAAAAGTACAACCTTTCCCTGCTAGGCATCAGTGAAGCCAGATGGACGCAGTCTGGCCAGAAAAGGCTGTTAAGTGGGGAGATGGTTCTGTATTCAGGTCATGAAGAGGAGAATGCCCCCCATACAGAAGGAGTAGCACTCATGCTGTCACCAGTGGCACAGAGAGCGCTGATGGGCTGGGAACCTCTTGGGCCAAGAATTATAACAGCAGCCTTTAGAACCAAGAAAAAGCTCAAGCTGAACGTCATCCAGTGTTATGCGCCCACCAATGACAGTGACGAGGAAGAGAAACAAGAGTTCTACGACCGACTCCAGAGTGCCGTGGACAAATGTGCGGAGCGAGACATCACCATCGTCATGGGCGATTTTAATGCCAAAATAGGGGAGGACAACACCGGATACGAAGAGGTGATGGGGAGACAGGGACTAGGCTCGGAGATGAGTGAGAACGGGGAGAGGTTTGTAGACTTTTGTGCTCTAAACCGACTTGTCATTGGAGGCAGCATCTTCCCACACAGAAGAATACACAAAGCAACTTGGGTCTCACCTGACCATACAACAGAGAACCAAATAGACCATATCTGCATTAGCAAGAAATTTAGAAGATCCCTTCAAGATGTTCGAGTGAGGAGGGGAGCAGATGTCGCCTCAGACCACCATCTGCTTACCTTAAGAATGAAGCTCAAGCTAAAGAAAAGCCGCACAGAGACAACAAGAAGACAGCGCTATAATGTAGGCCTCCTGAGAGAAACTGGAGTTAGAGAAGAGTTCAAACTGGTGCTGTCCAACCGGTTTCAAGCGCTACAGGAGCTAGTAAATGAAGAGGAGGCGGTCACCACAGAGCAGCAGTGGAAGGCAGTTAGAGAGGCGCTGAACTCAACCTGCAAAGACACTGTAGGGTTCAGGAAACACCACCACAAGGACTGGCTGTCAGCACAGACCTTGAAGAAGATAGAAGCGAGGAAGCAGAAGAAAGCAGCGGTCAACAACAGTCGCACGAGAGCAGCCAAAGTAAGGGCACAGGGGGAATACTCGGAAGCCAACCGCGAGGTGAAGAGGAGTATCAGGGCAGACAAGAGGGCCTACACAGACAGCCTGGCAGCAGAGGCAGAACAGGCAGCAGGCAGCGACAACATGAAACAGCTCTACGACATTACCAGAAGATTGTCGGGTAAGTATGGCCATACAGAAAGACCAGTAAAAGACAAAGAAGGCAAGCCTATCGCAGACAGAGCAGACCAACTCGACAGATGGGCCGAGTATTTTGAAGAGTTACTGAACAGACCTAGCCCACCCGACCCCCCCGACATCCAGCCGGCAGAGACCGACCTACCCATCAGCTGTGACAGACCCAGCCGGGAAGAGATCAGAAAAGCAGTGGCATTTTTGAAGAATGGCAAAGCAGCAGGGCCAGATGGCATCCCAGCGGAGTCTCTGAAAGCAGACCTAGAGACAACAGTTGAGATGCTGTACCCACTGTTTGGAAAGATCTGGGAAGAGGAGGTGATGCCAGCTGACTGGAAGGAGGGGTACCTAATCAAGCTTCCCAAGAAAGGCGACCTCAGCAAGTGTTCCAACTACAGAGGAATCACCTTGCTGTCAGTACCAGGAAAGGTCTTCAACAGGATCATCCTGGAGAGAATGAAGAGCTCCGTTGACCCCCAGCTGAGAGACCAGCAAGCAGGATTCAGGAAGAACCGATCATGTACAGACCAGATCGCCACTCTCCGCATCATCGTGGAACAGTCTCTGGAGTGGAGCTCCCCGCTGTACGTCAACTTTGTGGATTATGAGAAAGCATTTGACAGCATGGACCGAGAGACTCTGTGGAAACTCCTACGACACTACGGTGTACCCACAAAGCTCGTCCGCCTGATCAAGAGCAGCTATGATGGCATGACATGTCGCGTGATCCACGAAGGGCAGTTCACCAGAGAGCTCCAGGTCAGAACTGGTGTCAGGCAGGGGTGTCTGCTGTCTCCGTTCCTCTTCCTACTGGCCATAGACTGGGTCATGAAGATGACCACAGAGCACAGACGAAGTGGAATACAGTGGACACTGTGGACACAGCTTGACGACCTCGATTTTGCAGACGACTTGGCATTACTGTCCCACACTCATCAACAAATGCAGGACAAGACCACGAGGCTTGCTGACATCTCGTCCCAAGTGGGCCTCACCATTCACAAACAGAAAACAAAGACAATGAGGCTGAACGCAACCAGGGAAGAACCAGTCTTGCTTGCTGGCACCCCGTTGGAGGAGGTGGAGTCCTTCACCTATCTCGGGAGCATCATCGACAAAAAAGGCGGCACTGATGCAGATGTCAGAGCACGAATCGGTAAAGCCAGAGCAGCCTTTCTCCAGTTGAAAAAAGTGTGGAGTTCCAGAGAGCTGTCACAACACACCAAAGTCCGGATTTTCAACTCCAATGTAAAAGCAGTTCTCCTATATGGAGCAGAGACATGGAGATTGACAAAAACCACAGTCAACAGAGTACAGACCTTCATGAACAGTTGCCTTAGAAGAATTTTGAAAATCCACTGGCCAGAGAAGATCAGCAACATCAGACTCTGGGAGAGAACAGAGCAGATAACAGCAGAGAATGAAATTGGGCGAAGAAGATGGGGATGGATCGGTCACAGTCTGAGAAAGCCAGCTTCCAGTATCACTAGGCAGGCATTGTCATGGAACCCCCAGGGAAAGAGGAAAAGAGGTAGGCCGAGAAACTCCTGGCGTCGAGACCTCCAAGCAGACATCAAGAGACTGGGAACCACCTGGAGTAGAATCGAAGGAGAAGCACAGGACAGGAGTTGCTGGAGGTCTCTCGTCGACGGCCTATACCCGGGTAGGGGTGACAGGCGTAAGTAAAGTAAGTAAGTGTAAGACTGGCGGGAGACCAGTCTACAAGTGACCAGATAGTGATGAAGGGGAGGCTACTCCCTGGAGTCTCCTCCCCTGTTGTGTAGCGACATAACAAATGCTTAGGCTAAAATTGGTAAGCTAACGGTACCTTCCTATTAGTAATGCCATCGGTAAGATTTTGAAGAAACAAATGTCAACAATTAATTCCTGATCATGCAGTCGTTACAAAGCAACACTTAAAAAAAAAAAAAATGGAAACAATGCTAAGGAAACCTATGTATTAATACATCAAAACTGCATATAGTGATAAACCCATTCAGAGTGGCTTCAGAAATGGTCTGCTATGTCATTTCAATATTTAGTAAGATTACTCAACTTTGTTCTACTAACAATAGATGCATCTTATTCATATAGGTGCCACTAACATTGGGTGATTTCACAGAAATAGTTTGTTTCTGTGAAGTTTTCCTGCTCACATTGCCAATTGTCTATATTGATACCCTCTTTGCCCACAGCCCACTGAGCTTTCTCGCCACTCAGGTTACAGAGTGGCCTAATTTTGGGAAACTGGCAAACTTGGTATTGGGTTAACTTGCATAAGAAGAGTCATTACAGGCAGGCAACCAACGAACAGAAGCATTAAAAGTGCCAAAACATCTCCTAAAGTCGTTAGTTTTGTAAATGAAACTCAATGCAATCAAATTAATTTTATCAAGCACTGCAGGGACAGAATACAGCATTCATGGACCAAACTGTTAAACCGCAGTTAACTGAATCTTCTTTTCAAAAATCACAATACCTGTCCGTCTCTTCCAATTTTCACAGGTTTGTTGTCATTCCATGGGTTGTGTAGATGATTGGTTTTTGTGAATGCCAGCTCGCGTCTACATGAAGAACAAAAACATTTAACACATCAAATATGCACACAAATGGAACAAAGGCCAAATAATACAACGGCAAAAGCTATTTCAAATTTCATGAGTTCGTGCCAAGCTAACCAAGAATTACCTTTATAACTGACCAGCTTCCAAAAAGGGCAAAGCCATTATGGCTCATGCATGTGACCAATCCACATAATAAGTGTGACCTTGACCATTCCAACAGATCACTAAAATTAGCACATGTTCAAGTGTCTAAACATAAATAAAGGGTTACCTTTTGTACCAGTGATATCCGAGTTTTTTTCAATATGTAATCATTTTTCACATAGACTCACTTATGCTATTGCTTGAAAATCCTTTGAAATCAGAGTTCATGTTTCATTTTCGTTTGCATTTCACACACAGACCTGCCTACCCTGTTTTTTTTACATCAGTAGCAGAAGGCCCAGTTTTCAGTAGCATAGGAAAGTTTTCAGTAGCAACATGAAAGAAAAAGAAATCACACATAAATGAGAAAAACACTAGATATTTTTCACTTAATTCTTCTTTAATTAAATGTAAATAACATGATGGGATCAACCATAACCCACAATAATTCTGATGTTGAATTATCTCCTATTGAAAAAGTTTCGCAGATCTGCCAATGCCTCAGTGAGTTCTATACGGGGCACAGGACATGCATGTCATTGATTTGTCAGACGTCATTTGTCATGATGTAAGTTTTAGTCGTTACGTAACTTTACAGTGTTGATTCTAGGATTTCAGAAAAGTGAGCCCAAAGGCTCCCTCTAATCAAAAAAGGGAGCCCCTCAAGGTGTAAAAGGGAGGCCCTCAAATCGCATTGCACTGACTTTAAAACGACATATATACACACATTCATACATACAGTGGAGTCCGCTTAACACGAATTTCTGGGGACACGGAAAATCACTTCGTGTTAACCGTATTTCGTGTTAACCAATATGGCCTCAAAATTGATCACGGCCCTCAAGGAGAAAGTGTGTAAGACGTGTGCGTGAATGAGTACCAGGTTAAAAGTGCACGACATTATCATACTTTCTATGCATACCTTCAGCTCGCTAGGAAAACACAAGGAAATGTGTACAGCTCGAGTATTTAATGTAAATCCATCAGGTAAAATCCATACTAAGTTACAATCCTCAGGTAAAAGCAACACAGGCTGAAGTACAATCCCGCATCGGTAAAAGGGTTGTGTTGGTACACGAATGATACAACATGAATACAGTACAGAAATGCTAGCCAATGAGAAGACAGATTACAACAGCCGAAGGCTATTCAGCCAATCACAGACTAGAGTTCGCTCTGATCTGTCATGTGTACTTCCACAGCGCGAGAGCGACACGTGAATTGGTTTTCTGTGAATGGAATCTGTGTTCGTGTTAAACAGGTGAATAACAGTGAAATTGCCCTGGCTCGACTCAGGCCACACTGCACCAAGACGCTCGAGCAGGTTTTTACGCAGCAGCGGTGCGGCCGCGCTGGTCGTGCAAATTTAAAAAGCGTCCAGTTTCTTTTTTCTGCGATTCTTCGGCCGCGCTATCGGTGTTTTTTTTTTGCGATTTGGAGCATAATATTGCGAGAAATCGCGCAAAACGCGCTCTAGAATCAACACTGACTTTATATTTTACGTGATACAAGTTTCACTTTCGCTTCATAGGACTGAGAAAATGGTGACAAAACTTGAACTTCACGGTACAATTTCAGTCTTGCTACATGATATACTAAGTACACGGGACACCTGCATGCTCTTCTGGCGATGCGCACGTTTGTATGAGAGAGAGAGAGAGAGAGAGAGAGAGAGAGAGAGACCTACGCGCGCAAGAGAGAATGATGTCATATTTAGAGTATTATGTCAGTGTCTGTTTGGTGAAGGAGTTGCCTCTTTTACGTCAACGCCACTGTCTGACTTTCTCTAGAGTCAAGCTTTTTAGTGTTTTAATTCTTTTCTGAAAAGAATTAATTTTTACTAAAGAAGTTGAAAGGATACAAAGCTGGCTAACGCACTTATAAAATGTCTTTCTCCAAACTAGATGCAAAATTTCAAGTAAATATGACAAAAATTACGGACTGTAATCTGGCTCAACCGACTTCCCATAAACGGCTGTTTGTGTCTTCAACGAGACATTCAATTACAATATTCTCGCAGGTTCTCTTAGCCACCCACGTAAGAAAGTATTTCCCCAAGTTTCAAGCTTGTGTGTACAGAAATATCAGCGATTCTCTTGTTTACATACATACGCACACACATACACACACACTTACGGCGCTTCGCGCCAAATGTACTTTTCAGCAGCGAGATTAACGTAACTAGACATAACGTAATTTTTATCTTGTTACTTCAATTGTTAGAGGTTTAGCCTGCTCGCCTTTGACATCATGGACATGCTATTAAATTCGTCCCACCGCGACCCTTCCTTAAAAACGTGCAGCACTGTACGAAGTACTTTCCATGTTTGCTACTTGTGAAACATGGCCATTCGTCCGTGTAGTGGGCTCGACATTGTTGGGCAGCTGATCTTTTGTACCTTTACTTCTCCGATAACAAAGACTGGCGCTTTTCGCTTGTTAATGTTTTCTTGTCTTCGTTTTTCTTCCCCAGACAGTGTGCTGTCTCAGGCAGCCATTCTTGCAAAGTAAATAGTGAGCATGCGCAGTTGATATTTGGTGGAGGAAGCGTGCTTACCAGCAGGAAAACGGCCCCATACGAACCCGAGAAGCAACAATCCATGAAAAAAAAAATTAACAATTTTGATTTGTTTTTTTCGTAGCAGTTTTCTTTTTCTTCCATAGCAGCATAGTATCGCTATTTTTCCGTAGATGCTACGGAGGATTCGTAGCACTAGGCAGCTCTGCACACAAAACAATTAATTTCATCTCACCTGCCAATCCAGTCCAGTTTAAAAACACCATTGAGGGCACGTGAGGTCATCCCCTGGGGTAGAACCCAGCGGATGGGTGGGTGGTCTTTGGTAGATTCTGCTGCCAGGCGAGCATACCCTGCAATGCATATTCTGTATATATAATCTCTTTGATAAAGAAATGGAAACGAAAATTAGTTCAACACAGCACTCTTTAGAGCATGGAAAACTGTACAATATGTAATATTTGCAACTGGCATATAGTGACTAAATAATGCACTGCATTATTATTATTATTGAAAGCTGTAAATTAAAACAAGAATGGCAAAGCCCTCAAGGCTCACGTGCATGACCAATCCATATAATTAATGACCTTGACCTTCCAACAGGTCACTGAAATAAGTGTTCAAATATATGGAAAGGGTTGGCATTTGTACCGGCAAAATCCATGTTTTCTCAAAGCTTGCACATTTTTCAACCTCTCATGACCCTTGACCTTTTTGAGTACAGGTAGTGAACCAAATTAGTAAGCATAGAAAGGCCTTATCATCAGCTACCTTTCTGACAAATTTGGTTGAAAAGTTCTGCAAAAAAATCATTATTAAAAAAACAAGAAAGGCAAAACCCTTAAGGCTCACGTGTATGACGATCCACACATGTCTGACAATAAGTAAAGGATGGCTTCTGCACTAACAAAATCCTTGTTTTCTCAAAATTTAATCAGTTTTCACACATCTATAAAACCCCCGTGACCCTTGACCTTTGCGATGAGTCAACTAAATTAGGATACATAGGAAGGTCTTATTATCAGCTACCTTTGTGCCAAATTTGATTGAAAAGTTGGCAAAAATGTTGATGATAACTACAATTATTGTCATTTTAATTTTTATACATATTTGTCTACCTCTTGCGACCCATGACCTTTT
Source organism: Semisulcospira habei (assembly GCA_036245525.1). NCBI lineage: Eukaryota > Metazoa > Mollusca > Gastropoda > Semisulcospiridae > Semisulcospira > Semisulcospira habei. The sequence goes on along the minus strand of BTPG01000005.1, from coordinate 164,467,794 downwards.
CAAAGCAGTCATCAAAATTAGTATGCATAGATAGGTCTTACCATCAGGTATTTCTGTACCAAGTTTGAGTTTAAGTTGTGAACAGTATTTGAAAAAAACAACATCTTTTGTCGAAGAATGGCGATTTTGGACCTATTTCTTGAGCTCTTGTGACCCTTGACCTTTTCAAGGGATCAACCAAATTGGTATGCATAGAAAGGTCTTACCATCAGGTATCTCTGTACCAAGTATGGGTTTGAAGTTGTGAATAGTATTTGAGATAAAACATCTTTTGTAAAATTTGGCTATTTTGGACCTATTTCCTGAGCTCTTGTGACCCTTGATCTTTCCGATTGATTGTACATTGCTTAACGTCCCGACAGCAACAAGGCTTTCTCAGGACGTGCCTGCACTGCTTGTGAAAAACAAAAACAAAAAAATAGAATATTGAATGTATGTCGCCAGCCGGCCCACTACGTTAAATAAACCTACAACATGGGGCCTAAATAAAGCTAAAACCAGTTGGCAACACACATCCAATATCAAGAGCTACAGGCAGTGCAGACAGTAGGGAGAGTTTTAAAAAGGCAAATACAGGTGAATGGACAAAGGGTAGACAGAAACACATGCCCCAGAATAGAGAGAAAAACTCACCCTGTGGGGCTGACCAGGGTGACCCTGGGAACTAAAAAGTACCTAACCCCACCCAAGTCCCCCAGGGTAGACCCGGGTGGGGGTTGATCTTTCCGAGGGATCAACCAAATTAGTGTACGTATAAAGGTCTTACCATAAGTTGTGAATATTATTTGAGAAAAATAAATGTTCAAAAATAGCTATTTCGGATGCATTTCCTGATCCTCTGTGACCTTGACCTTTGTGAGAGGTCAGTGAAATTGGTATGTTTAGAAAGGTCTTGCCATAAAGTATCCCTGGGCCAAGTTTGAAGACTGTAGCTTGAATAGTCTCTGAGAAAATGACAATGTTAAAGTTTACCACGGACGACGACAGAAAGACTCACTTTTGCTTTTCACATGAACCAATAAAATTCTACAAAAAAAATAAGACATTTTTCACATCATTTGCTGATCTCTTGTGACCCTTAGTATACATACCCACTTACTGACCACCCTCTTGTCCCACCAAATGCTTTCTTTTGTCCGTTCAAAGTGAAAAAAGGCCCACCGGAATCTTTTGACGGATGCATGAAAAGATCCCATCTGATAGGCAATGGTACTGACGTCATAACTATTCTATATCACCTTAGGTCATCTGCATAATTATAACCAATCAGAGACAAGATGGCGGATAAACCAGCGAAGAAAAAAAAAAGAATGTATAATTGAGTTGCGCCGACATTCACAGACTCTGAATTGAAGAGAAGAAAGAGGAAGAGAGACAAGCTCCCCCAAAGTAGAACTGACATCGGACGAGGGAATTTAGACAGGTAGCAACATGTAAAGCAAGAACTTGGCTTGACCACCCATCTGGAATTTGTCAATGCCCTGCTGAATCAGTACATAATCTAGGCCTTCTTACACTTCCGCGAGTGCTAGTGATTTTCAGATGTCATGATCTTCAGTAGAATTATCTCTTAGATGATTGCGCAAGATTTGAAACCTGTCTTATCATATAATTATGATGTTATGCTGAACTAGATATCACATTTATGCTGCAGAGATCTGAAAACTACAGTGTGTCAAAGTTGCACATTGCTGGTTTAACACATTTTTCACCCTGTTTGTGCTCATTTACTCGATGCAGAGAGGTAGTGTTTCTGTTTCGATGGTGCATTTGTCGTTTTATTTATGCTTCATGTAGACCTCGATTTGCAAGTTGTGAAACTGATTGCAGTGCAGAAATCGGGTATAAATACCAATGTTCTGTTTCAATGATGGAAGTCGGTGCGTGTTTCCAAGGGGTAAAGGATTAAAGGTCAAACTTAACACCGTAGAATCAAAGGTCAAACCTGTCAGCATGGACTCGCTTTGCAAGCGTCACACACACGCCCTCTGTGCATTATGCACGATCGTTAATAGTACAATACTAGCGCCATCTAGCCTTGTGTGTGTATGTATATGTATATATATATATATATATATATATATATATATATATATATATATATATATATATATATATATATATATATATATATATATATATATATATATATATATATATATATATATCAGATAATACTTTTAAGTTTTATGCTTTTTTAACATTGGATGGTCCTGAATTTTACCACAGTTTTAACTTATTTGTGAAATAAAGAGTACTTCCACTATGGACTGTTGGTGATGACCCTCTTCTTAGATTAAAAATAGCTTGCATGGTGTGGCACCGACGTTACACCGTGCGAGCGTCTAGCGCAGCTGTCTGCATCTTCGTGCTATGTGCTGACCGCACTGCCGCTGCCGGTCTTCTTTGGCGCCTTACAACAGCGAACACAATACCACTCCCCTACCCCCGCCCCCCCACTTCCCCCCTCGCCGCATACCATCAAGCCTAAACTACAATCTCCACCACCCCTATCTATAGCTAGTCCCTTATCATTATAAATGTCACAGGGACAATAAAATGGAATTAACCGAGCAGAACCAGCATTGTGATTCTGACAGAACAGCGAGTACGGAAGGTTATTCTAACTTTTTAGTGAAAAATTCCATCAAAGGGATGCCGGAGAAAATCAGTACACGAGATACACCGACACGTGTGTACATCACACAAACTTGTCTCCATTTCTAGTGGTACCTTTTCAGCAGCATCGTGACCCGGACTGTTATGATAATACATCCGGGTTCTGCCTTGTGACGCAGGCTCATAAATATGCATATATTAATTAAAAACGAGGCCAATGCAGACGATAATCTGCGACTCGGGTACAAAAACAACATACCATCCAAACGATGAATTTCGACATTTGGCATTGTATTCACATCATAAAGCTCTAAGATAGTATACAAAGGACCCATACACATACTGTCAGCAGTATCTGTTCCAGACAGTTTTCCGACTGCGTTGAGATTCTTGATTCTGGGGAACATAACTTTAACCTTTGCAACAAGTCATCCAAGTTAGCATGCATAGGAAGGTCTTACGATCAGTTATCCGTGTACCAGGTATGGGATGGAAGTTAAAACAGCATTTGAGAAAAAAAAAATTTTGTCAGAAAATGGCTATTTGTGACCTATTTCTGGAGCTCTTCTTGTGACCCTTGACATAGCTGCCAACTTTGGAGAAATAAAAATCCTGACTGGCCGGGGTCCAGTAGCCGCCTAGGCCCCGGCAGGGTGCAGGGGCAGCGCCCCGCTGGGGGGTGCAGGGGGGCTATGCCCCCCGCTCGTAAACGAAAATCAGCATTTTGATGGCAGTTTGGAGGCCTCTCCTTGAAGCAAAATTCAAAATAATAACCAGTTTGTATCCTTTAGTTTGAAGTTATTTACATTCACATCAGCACAAAAAAATCATGGCTGAACAAAATAAATCAATGGAAACGAAAATCAGCATTTTGAACGCAGTTTGGAGGCCTCTCCTTGAAGCAAAAATCAAAATAATGACCAGTTTGTATCCTACAGTTTGAAGTTTATTTACATTCACATCAGCACAAAAAATCATAGCTGAACAAACTAAATCAAGGACAATGGAAACGAAAATCAGCATTTTGAAGGCAGTTTGGAGGCCTCTCTTTGAAACAAAATTCAAAGTTTATCTACTCTTTTGATGGTGGGCAAGGGTTTGCAGCAGCCTTCAGGGACTGAGATGTTGCTGATTTTGCCTTCAACAGCAAGTCCTCTCTCTCTCTCGTCTCTTTCGGTTTGTGTTCCACACTTTCATAATTATTTCACAAGATGCTCTTACTTTTTCATGTATTCCTTCGTTTATTCAATTCATCATTCAGTCTAACCGCCAGACAGTCTTTATTTTTTCTTCATTATACTTCGCTACTTATACTTATACTTGGTGTTTCTTACGTTTTTCGTGCAGACTGATGTCGTTTTGGCCGTCGTGACCGATGTTTATGTCCGCCCGGCACATTTTACAAAAGGCAAAGTCAGTGTTCGCCCTTTCTCGATTCGTCGATGTAAGGAAAGGAACGCTTGTAGTCTGGATGGAACTTCACCAAACACTTCTGCTTCTTAGGAGGCATGATTTTGTTGAAAATCGAAAATACTCTGTGACCAGTTGTGAAGATCGTTGAGCATGTGCTCGAGGGCAAATTCGAAGGAACCGGAACAAACAGAATGGACGGAATTTGCCGCGCATGCGTAATCAAGACTGGCTGTGGGTCCCCGAAAGCTTAGCGGTACAGTATAGCGGTAGGCTCTCAACTACAGGCGCTTGACCCCGCGCGGTACGCCAAAATGCCTCGAATTTTAAAACAAAGCTTGAAAATATGAAAATCGGGAGAAATGTACAAAAAACCGGAGAATCGGAAATTGAAAAAAAATCGGGAAATTCCCGATAAAATCGGGAGGGTTGGCAGCTATGCCTTGACCTTTCCGATGGGTCATCCAATTTAGTATGCATAGAAAGGTCTTACTATCAGGTATCTCTATACAAAAAGTTTGGGTTTGAAGACATAAATAATATTTGAGAAAAAAAATCTTTTGTCAAAATATGGCTATTTTAAAAAATATATTTTTTCTGTGCTCTTGAGACCCTTGACCTTTCCGATGGGTCAACCAAATTAGTATGCATAGTAAGGTCTTACCATCAGGTATCTTTGTACCAAGTTTGGGTTTGAAGTTGTGAATAAAATTTGAGAACATAAAATATTAAAGCCCTTATGGCTCATGTGTATGACCGATCCACATGTTTGACAATATGTAAAGGGATGGCTTCTGCACCAACAAAATCCATGTTTTCTCAAAATTTATTTAGAGGTCGTTTATACTTGGAACCGTGCCGTGCTCAGCCCGGGCTGAGCGCGGCACGGCAGGGCTCGCTTGTTTTTCCGTTTACACTACTAACTAGCCTTCACCTTGCAGCACTTATGGAATGCATCATGATGGCCTACAGACAACACGCGCTTATAGCATTTATGTATACCTGGTTGAAACATAGATGCCGTAAGAGATACCAAAGGCTCAGATCAATTATGATAGAGAGTGCCCAAAGGAGGCAAAGATTTTTTAACAGAATTTTGTCTTTTCTGCTTAATCTGGTCCTCGGCAACACCGCGCATGAATTGAATTCTCAGCGGCTGCCACGAATACATCGCTCAGTCTGGTGCGTTGAACAATCCATTGATATACAGACAGCCAGTGGATTCACGACTTCGACTAAAGATACGTTTTTCTGACTGCAGACAACTTAGGCCCTACGTAGCAAAGAAACAATCGAACGCAAGACCATTTCTCATGTTCACCGAGTTGCAATCGTATCAGTTTGTAAGCGATGCAATGATTTCAGAACAGTGAAAACCCTGTTTGGAGTTTCTCGCGCTACTGTATGCCTGGCAGTGCACAGTGTTACCAATGCCACAACTGATTATCTTCTTCCAGTTTTTGTCAAATTTCCTGAAGGGGGGCATTTGCAACAAGTTGTAAATGGTTTGGAACAGAAGTATGGGTTCCCGCAATGTCACAGTGTTGGGGCACTGAATAGATGAGACTGACGCATCAGTTCATGTGACACCACCATTACGGCAATTCAAAGAGGATTTCCAAAACAGGAAAGGCTGGTTTTCGATAAACGCCCAGTGTGTTGTGGTTGCTTTTCAGTCTTCTGCACTACGGAAGGCCTGTTTGAGTTTCTTAATTTTTTTCTCTGCACAGTTCTTGGCAATGTTGTGCTGTTCGTTCAAAACACGAGCTATTTCACCAAAAAACTTGTCTCAAATTTTTGTTTTCCTCCAAGTCTCTTCTGAAATTCAGGCTTAAATAAAATAAAATATAAGAAATGCGCCATATAAATACTATGTATTATTATTATTATTATTAAATTAACATCTTTGTCTCCTCTTCTGACCAAACGCAACCTCTGTAGTTGTCCTCCATTTTGGCAAATTGAAATAGCTAATGAGGTGTGTATTATGATGTGGTTAAAGGCTGTGTTCCCGTGAAATATTCACCACAATGGAATGCGGGCACCAGGTCAGCACTGCCGAGCCGTGCTCAGCCCTGCTCCGTAGCAGGGCTGAGCACGGTTCGGCACGGCACGGCTCAATGCAAATGTAAACGGTCAGGCCCGCGCTGACCCCGGGCTGAGCACGGCAAATTCTGCAAGTGTAAACGGCCTCTCAGTTTCACACATCTGTGAAACCCCCCTTTGCAATGAGACGACTAAATTAGAATACATAGGAAGGTCTTATCGTCACCTACCTTTGTGCCAAATTTGATTGAAAAGTTTGCAAAAATGTTCATAATAACTATAATACTATCAAAAATTGGCATTTTATACACAATTGTCGACCTATTGTGACCCATGACCTTTCCAGAGGGGTCATCCAAATTAGTATGCATAGATATGTCTTATCATCAGGTATCTCTGTACCAAGTTTGGGTTTGAAGTTGTGAATAGGATTTGAGAAAAAAACATTTCTTGTCAAAATATGGCTATTTTTGACCTATTTCCTGAGCTCTTGTGACCTTGACCTTTCCGAGCGATGAATAAAATTAGTATGCATAGAAAGGTCTTACCATCAGGTATCTTTGTACCAAGTTCAGGTTTGAAGCTGCGAATAGTAATTGAGGAAAACATCTTTTGTCAAAATATGGCCATTTCGGACCTATTTCCTGAGCTCTTGTGACCCTTGACCTTTCAAGGGATCAACCAAATTAGTATGCATAGAAAGGTCTTACCATGAGGTATCTTTGCACTAAGTTTGGGTTCGAAAGGTCTTGCTACAAAGTATCCTTGGGTCAAGTTTGAAGATTGTGGCTTGAATAGTCTCTGAGAAAATGCCAACGTTAAAGTTTAACCATGGACGACAGACGACCACTGGCCCAGAACATACTCACTTTTGCTTCGTATGTGAGCCCAAAACTCTATTTTGTCAAAATATGGCAATTTCTTTTCCTAGTTCCTAAACCCTGTGAACTTGACCTTTAAGGGAGGTCACTCAAATTGGTATGTTTAGAAAGTCTTCTCACAAACCAGATAGGCGAGGCTAGCGCTGGCAGAATTGTACACAAACCAAGGGGAATTACTCAGCGCTGGACAGAAACAGTTAGATCCCCTGCCCCCGCCTATCAGGCACCCAATCGCCAGCCCACAGAGAAATACGCAGGTATAGACCAAGACGATCATCTGCATCCTCTGTACACAAACCAAGGGGAATTACTCAGCGCTGGACAGACAAACAGTTAGATCCCCTGCCCCCGCCTATCAGGCACCCAATCGCCAGCCCACAGAGAAATACGCAGGTATAGACCAAGACGATCATCTGCATCCTCCAATGATGCAGATGATCGTCTTGGTCTATACCTGCGTATTTCTGTGGGCTGGCGATTGGGTGCCCGATAGGCAGGGGCAGGGGATCTAACTGTTTGTCTGTCCAGCGCTTAGAAAGTCTTGCCACAAAGTATCCTTGGGGCAAATTTGAAGACTGGCTTAAATAGTCTCTGAGAAAATGCCAATGTTAAAGTTTACCACGGACGACGGCAGATGGATGGATTACCACTGGCCCAGGACATACTCACTTTTGCTTTGCACGTGAGCCAAAAAACAGGTTTCTTCAACAAGAATAAACATAGTGATGCTGAAGTCTCATGTAACAATATTATTAGTCAAGGAAATGTCAAAGCTCTCAAATAACAGGCCATACCTTGAAATTTCCCACTCTCCTTCACAGAGAAAATCAAGATGACATTGTCACACTCCTGCAGAGAAAAAAAAAAGATTATAAAATAATCAATAATTTTTGGTGTCCAGCTCAACATGTGTACTACAAGACTGTCACTGCACAACTAAGCTGACCTTGATTTATATTCAAAATAGTATGTTTTGCTTGCAGCACTTCTACAAGTAAAATTAATTTTTCTCTAAAATATATTTTAAAAAAAAAAATACTTACAGATGGCATTACTCAAATTACTGATAGGAAGACACGATAGCTAGCCTGATTTCAGCCTAAATCCATTGTGTGAATCAGCACAAACGGGGAGGCGACTCCGGGGAGCCCGTTTATCAAATGCAACCCAGGGTGGCCTCCCCTCCCTTCCCATCAGGCCCTAGGCGGCAAGCGGGGTAGGCGGGAGGGACCTTCGAGTAATGCCATCGGTAAGTATTAAAAGAAAAGTTAATTTGTTTCCTCAAAACCCTTATCGATGGCATTACTGATAGGAAGAATAACGAAAAGGCGGAGCTTGCTGCCCACATACCCCGTGATACGTAACAAGCTTAGTAAGGCGCCCATGGTGCACTCCTGACGATTTCAACTAAGCGTTACCTATGGCGCTTCCGGCGCCGGGAGGGAGTGCTGCGCCGCCGAGACATCACCCAGGAGTGCCAGGCTCTCGCGCTGTCCTGAGAGATCGCGCAGGTAGAAGCGTACAAAGGTGGAACTCGATCTCCACCCCACCGCCGACACAATGTCTCGCACCGCACAGTTGTGGTCCAATGCGACGCTAGTGGAGACCGCTCTGACTTCGTGGGCTCGTATTTGCAGCCTCTTAGCCCCCTCAGGGGAGAGGTCCTCATATGCAGACCGAATGACCCATCGGAGCCAAGATGAGATGGTTTGAGCTAAAACGTCGTTCCTGCCTCGCCGCAGAGGCAGGAAGAGGCGGGTCCAGCCCCGCTGGTGGGGACGTGTTCGGCGCAGGTAGATCCGTAATGCGCACACCGTGTCCTGCTGGCGCGACTCCTGCGACCAATCAGACCCCTGAAGAGGTTGGAGCATAATTACTTGTGCCCCGACCGCCGGCAGCCTGTTCTTTGCCAGGAAGGCAGGGTTCGTCAGTAGCTGTACTGACCCATTCGCTCTCCACTGTAGACAGATGGGGCCACAGACAATGCATGGAGTTCGCCGACCCTGGAAGCTGAAGCGAGAGCAAGGAGAAAGCACGTCTTCCTGGTTACATCCGCCAAGGTGGCCAGGGGCAAAGGTTCAAACCGGCCCGAATTAAGCCACGTGAGCACCCAAGCAATGTCCCACCGCGGAAGCAGGGAACGTTGGACTGGTCGCTGCAAATCGAAGTGGGCCATGAGGTCCGCCAGGTCTTTACACGCTCCTGGATCCAATCGTCCCAAGTGCCGGTATGTGTCGGCGATCATGGAGAGATAGCCCCGGATGGTAATGGGGGCCAGACCTTGATCGGTAAATAGCCAGAGGAAAAACTCGGCCAGCTGGGGTGCCAAAAGAGCCATGGGAGACAGGTCTCTGTCCTGGCACCAATCCTGCAAGATCTTCCATTTCCCCTCGTAAACCCTCAGAGTGGTAGATCTGCGAGCTGCTGTGATAGCCGTCACTGCCGCACCCGAGAAGCCTCTTGCGGCAAGGGCCGCCCACACAACCTCCAAACGTGTAGTTGGAGCCTCTCTGGGCACGGGTGGAACAGGTTCTGCCTCGGCTGTTTCAGCATCGTGCGCGGTGACGGTAGCCGCAGCGGGGGGTCCGTGGCCAAACTCAGAAGGTCCATCGTCCAGCTTTGGTTCCAAGTGAAGGGAGGCGACCAAAAAGACCATCGCGTTGGGGCCCTGGAGCTTCTGCAGAGCCTTGGGTACCAACGCAGCTGGGGGTACGCGTAGGCCACTAGGCCATCCCAAGGGATCGACAGGGTGTCTGTCTACTGCCCACGCGAGATGGTCCGGCACGGGCGAGACAAAAAGGGGAAGCTGGGCGTTCCACCACGTCGCAAACAGGTCAACCATGGGCATTTCCCAATGAGCGCCTATCATCTGGAAGAGCTCCGGCTTGAGTGTCCACTTGGTGTGTAGGAGCTGTCCTCGACGAGAGAGAGAGTCTGCAAGAATGTTCAGGCAGCCCGGGATGTGCCGTGCTCATAGCTTGATGTCTCGATCTCTGCACCAAAGCAGCAGCTGGTACAAAGGGAAGGTGAATGGGTGCCCCCTTGCTTCTGAATGTAGGACACCACCGTGGAGTTGTCCGAGAGGATCAGCACCGCCTGGTGCGTGAGGTGAGGCTCCCAGTGTTCCAATGCCTGGCGCACTGCCTCCAGTTCCAACCAGTTGCTGTGTCTGTTTCGTAAGGCTGGAGGCCACTGGCCCGCAATCTCGTCGGCTCGCGTCCGTACACAGTGAGAGCCGCGCACGGGGGGAGGCGAAGGGCACTCCCGACCCGAGCCAGGTGGTGTCTGCCCACCGTCGTAGGTGTGGTCGGACCAGGGGGTCTACAGGAACCGGAGCGACCAGGTCGTCTAAAGACGGGCGCCAGTGGTAGAGATATAGCTGGATCGGCCGCAAATAGAGCCGGCTGAGAGGAAGCAGTTCCGCCGTGGCGCTGATGAGTCCCAGCAGCTGCAGCCAGGTCCTGGCCGGGCATGTGTCCGCGATGCACATCTGCTGCACTAACAGCGAGAGCTTCAGGATGCGTGCTTCCGTCAGTCTCACTCTGTTCTGCTCAGTCAAGAACTCCATTCCCAGATGGACGAAGGTGCGGGAGGGAGCAAGGTCCGATTTTCCTTGGTTGACCAGTAAGCCCAGTCACTGCAAGAGTGACGTAAAACTGTCCCGGTCCGTCTCCAGAGTAGACGCCACCTGATTCCGTAGGAGCAGGTCGTCCAAGTAATTTGACGTCGGGCTGGAGGAATCCCGCCGGGATAGGGCCACCACCGCATCCATGATCCGGGTGAAGGCCCAAGGGCCGAGGTTGAGGCCGAAAGGGAGCGCTCGGAATTGGTAGACTATCCCGCGAAAGGCGAAGCGCAAGTATCGGCGGGACGCAGGATGCATCGCAACATGCAGATAGGCGTCGGTGAGATCCAAGCTGGTCACAAAGTCCATGGGACGTACGGTCGCTCTCACTGCCCGCGTCGTCTCCATCCGAAATGGAGGGGCCGTGATGAACCTGTTCAAAGCCGACAAGTCGATGACCAGACGCCACCTGCCGTCTGGCTAGGGAACTAGGAAGAGGCGGCTGTAGAAGGCTGGTGAGTCGGGACGTGCGACGACCTCCGTGGCGGACTTCCGAAGTAGGGAGGCGACCTCGCCGGCCAGAGCATCGGCTTTCCTGGGATCGGCAAGGGCCCGGGTCCATAGTGGCCAGCGGCGGAGAGGGAGCGGAAGTCTGAAAGAGATCTGGAGCCCCTCCGAGACGGTGGCGAGTACAAAAGGGTCGTTGGGAAGTAGAGACCGCCACTCGTCCCGGAAGACCGGGGTCTCCGGAACGGTTGGGGGGGAGGGAAGTCGAGGAGGCAGTGAGTCACCGGGTCCACCCGCGCCCCCGGTGGCGAGCGCCGCAGGTGCCAGGGGCGAAACGGCTCCGCGAGCCGCATCCGCGGAGGAAGAATCGAGGGGGGTCCGCGCTGCGCAGATCCCGAGGAGCCGGGCGCGAGGAGGGTCTGTAATTCCGCAAGGGGCGACCCGTGGGCCTGCGGACGGTAGGAAAGCGGGAGGACTCCGTGGAGGCCACAGATCTTTGGACGTCTCCCAAACGGACTGCCAAGTAGGGCCAAAGAGAAGGGCTCCCCCCAGGGGCCTGTCGTAGCTGTATCTTAACTGAGGCCGGAAGTCCAGTGCACCGCCGCAGTATCACGTCCTGTCTCATCAAGTCGCAGTTAGCCGCAGCTGCTACCGTGTTCGTGGAGGCGTGGTAAACTGCTCGATTGGCAGTCACAGCTAAAGAATGCAGATCGCGTAGGGGATCCAGAGTCCCCGGGAAAGCCCAGAAATCTTCAATGCGGCAGACCACCATCTGCGTCGCCAGCTCCAAGAAGCTGAGGCAGGTTAAAGCATTCCGAACAAGGGTAGCCGTCTTGTCAAGTCCCGGTGTAGAGTCCCTCCCCGCGCTCCCCCTAACGCCGCTCTGTGACAGCGCCACAGAGTCCACCGGCGGGAGGGGGCACAGAAAAGCCTGGGAGTGTCCCACATACCAAGACTGCTGAAAACGGATATCGACATCCACGGGTCACTGGCGTTCAGCGAAGAAGTTCCTTTCCCCCAACTTGCCTTGCTGCAGGTGGGAGTTGAATGCTTCTGTGAGGTCACGAAACAGGGGAGGCTGTGGGAGGGACTTGACGCGCTTGGCCTACCGCGAGGCGTCGACCGAGGCAGAGGCCTTCCGCTTGAGGGGAGGAGACGGAGGGCACCAGGATGGAGAGAGGGAGCGGGTAATCACGTGCGCGGCCGCGTCCAGCGCCTTAATGGTCTCGGATCCCACGGGTCTGTGAGGGGCAGAGGGTGTGGAGCTGTGGAGCGAAGAGCGAGGACTACTGCCTGTAGAGAGAGAAGGTGCCATGAGACGATGAGACAGAAGTGCCGAAGCAGAGTCCTCTGGATGTAGACTAAGGACATGCTCTTCCCACTCTCCACCAGAAAGGTCCGCAAGGGGTGGAGGGGGGAGGGTGAGCCTGCGCGTAGGCGGACAGAAGAGGGCAGCACGCGGGTGGCCGCGGCCGCGTCGGGAGAAGGGGTCCGCGAACCCGAATGCTGAGCTGGGCACTCGGAGGAGGCGGAGCGACGCGAGGAACGCCAGAAGCCCGGAGTCAAAACGGCACTCACTTGAGACCAAGGGCGCCGTGGCGGGGCAGGGATGCTGGCCCACAAATCCCCACGCACCAAAAGGGGGGAGTCAGAGCGGCGAGCGTCTCTCGGTGAACAAGAGCGGCGAAAATCGGAGCGAAGATCCCCATGGCGAGGAAAAGAGCTCCATGAAAGCCGATGGAAGGTCCTCCGCCCAGGAAGAACGACGAGTGACGGAGAGCGTCCACGACGCGAGTGTCCGTCCATCCGCTGGTGCCGTGGTGGCCTGCGATCTGAGCTCCATGCCGCAGGGAGGATAGGTGCCTTATGGGCGGAGCTCAAGGGCGAGCGGGCCTCCGGAGCGCTCAGCTCACTGTGCAACGCTCGTGTGCAGTCATTCTGTGGTCTGCGATCTGAGCCCTGTGCCACAGGGTGGATAGGCGCCTTATGGGTGGGGCTCAAGGTTGAGAGGGCCTCCGGAGCGCGCAGCTCACCGGGCAACGCTCATGTGAGGACACAGGCGGGAGCGCATCGGGCCTGTGAATGCTTCTCTTGTGTGTGTCGTATCATCGGCCTGGTTGTGGCCAGCTGAGAGGGGCTGTCCCTGTGTCCGTAAGCTTCGATCCCCAACTGGGGGGGGGGGGGGGGGGGGGGGGGGGGTGGCATGAACATGAACGGTCAAGCAGTGAGCACGCCTTTACCACAGCTGACACTTAGTTCGCTTCAGGCTGCCAGAGAGATAAGGCGCGGCGAGGTCACATTCCACTGTCGCTCGCTCATTCTATTTATATCGCTCTTGCAACTGAGCAGTATACAGCGTGTCCGGCGCTCTGCGCTATAACAACTACCTACACGTTTGTATTCATAACACATCTCAGCCTAAAGTGACTGTTGTGAAAGCAACATCGTTCAAAAGATGAAGATTTCACCTACACACTGATACCAAACATGACAACATTACGACTTACACTTGTGTAGCAGATTATGGTGAAAATAAAGAGAACGAGAATTTGTTGATGTATGATGCCGGTGTTTGTTGTGAAATTGACAAAGTTCCCACAGCTATAACAGGAAGACGTAACTTTTCCCAATGAAACACACTTGCACGCATAAGGGTCAGCATGCCTACAGTAAGTATCACTTACCAGATTTTCGCTACGCGCTGGGGGATGGAAGCAGGAGGGTGGTTAATGAGGTCACTGACAAGTGTCGACAGACAAGTACCAGGCGCCTGCCTTAGTACACTCCCGGCCGAATCGGGGAAAGTGAGGGCTTAGTTACACGGATACTATTGAGGAGATAGTCACGTTTCTTTCTCGGGAAATAGTGTAACACTAACAGTGAACCGTGTACATGTACTTTTGATTTAACTTTTGATCATGATGGAGTCTGATGAAACGCATACAGTCTGTGTACACACAGGTGTGTTCCATGCACTGCGACTAAATGCATTGTGCAGAATATGTGGCGGGAGATCACAAAAGAAACACAGTGATAAAAAGTCATATCTTTGTATCAAATATGAACACTTAATCCACAAGTGTTATGGAATTAATATCCAGGAAGACAAAGACCTGATGCACTCCAAAACACTGTGTAGTAGTTGCTATAGTCGGATGAAACGGACAGACTCTGAAACACGTGTGTCTGCGGAGACAACGCGAAATGCGGCGTCTGATATTGCCTCATCACAACACATTTGGACCATGTTCGATCCAAATACGAGTGTTGAAGAATGTGTCGCGTGCGTTCATTTCATGCAGCTAGGTAAAGGAGGACGACCAGCGAAGGGTGCACATGGGAAGAAACGACCGTTTCGATCTGTGGAATGTCACAGTGACACTCATAACACTGACACTAATAACAGCACTAATGAAGGTGATAGTGGTATACAAGTTTTCATTCCCGCGATGTCTACTCCCCGTAAAACGCCATGCAAAGTCGATGCTCAAACGTCGCCGTTACAAAGAGTGTGGACCCCATCTCCACCAGCCAAGCGGACGCATGAAATAGCCATTTCACCCATTGAAAAAACGGGTGTCGATATAGCCACATCTCCACATATCAAACGACCCAGCCTTCGACCTGTCCAGGAACTGCAGATGCCATTGACAAAGGAGGAAGAAAAATATCAGACGGCACTAAACCGCACAATGCTTAATGAATCAGCTGATGCCACAATCCGTTGCAAGACTGGAGGACAGCCTTTGTATTTTATGCACATACCAAAACCAAGAAAACCAACAACAGGGGCATCATCAGCCGTAATACGAAGAAGGTCTAAGGTATTAGCCCGTGCTAGAGCAAATATGTCTGGCGGATCAGAAGTGGATGAAGCTGAACAAATAACTGACGAGTTAAGACGAGAAAGAAATGAAAAAATGACTGCAATATTAGACAGAGCAGGCCATAGGCGATCCGTGTATGTCTGTAGAAAACAGGGTATTGCTCTGAGAACCAATCTAGGATTAAGCTGGTCCAAGTACAGAACATACAAACGCTTCATGAGAAGTATTGGTGTCAAACTTGAAAGTGAAAGAAAGGAAAGACAGACCCAGAAAGAAGCGCTCTGTGGCACAGTGACCATTGAACAAAAGAATCTGACTTTTGAAAACAAAGTAACAAACAAGAAAGAAAGCCAGAAAACGCCTGTCGCCTACATAGAGGATCTCACACATTTTGTTCCTGAACTGCTTGACAAGTTTGAAGCTGCAAATCTTCTTGAATGGCATGAACAAATACCAAATGATGAAATTTGGATAAAACTAGGAGGAGATCATGGCGGTAACAGTTATAAAACAATGCTTCAAGTTGCTAATCTCCAAAACCCTAACTCTAAACACAATACGTTTTTGGTGTGTATGGCTAACTGTAAAGACAGTCATGAAAATCTTCAAACAATTTTGCAGCCGTTTAAAGAGCAGGTGTCACTTCTCCAAACCATGAAATGGAAAGAAAAACAGATACGTGTATTTCTGTTTGGCGATTACGATTTTCTCGTCAAACTCTTTGGTCTCTCAGGAGCACAAGGGGTCCACCCTTGTCTCTGGTGTACTGCTTCGAAAAGTCAGCTACAAAGAGCTCCACATGAGCGAGTACAAGTGAAACAGAGAACGCTTAACAACATCAAGCGGGATTATAGGCGATACATGCGTGCAGGAGGAGACAAAAAGAATGCCAAAGGTTACAACAATGTTGTACATGAACCAATCTTTGATGTTGAGGTTTCGCAAACTGCACCACCATACCTCCATCTTCTGCTAGGTATAGTAAAAAAACATCATTCCCTCCTAGAGCAAGAATGCCACGAACTCGATAAAGTCATTGCTGAAAGACTGGCCGAGGGAAAGGAGGCACATGATGGAAACACACCTTTTGAAAAATACATTTCAGAAGTAAGAGTCATCAAAGAACTTGAAAAAAGAAAACAGCTGACCGAGGGTATTGCAGTGTTCAGCGACAAGAGACACAATGAGAGTGTGAAGCATTTTGATGAACGACGTGAGCAGAAGATGCAGCGGGTAGCAGAATTCGAGGACAAAATAGAAGCTCTGAGAGAAGAGACAAAGTTGCCATTTCTGTGCGGACCTGTCACTTCTGGCCTTGACGAAGCACTAAAGAGGAATAAGATATTCATGCAAGCATACCATGGCCGTTCGTTTGTTGGCAACCACTGCCACCGTTACTTGAAGTATGATGTGTTCACTGATGTTGGTAACAGTGTTATCAGCAATACCATGAAGCTGACAGATGATCCTAAACTTCATGCAGCAGCGCATGACATTTCCTTAAAGTTCCGAATTCTGAACGACCTGTACTCACAAGTCCATACTAATGTTTCTCACAAAATGCCGGTGAAGAGCAGAAATGAATCAATGCAAGACATCAATGACAAGATTGCAAACTACATGCGTTTTTTTCGAAGTACTTTTCCAGCCAGTAGCATCATTCCGAAACAACATATCTTGGAATGTCACTGCGTTGACTTTACGACTAAGTGGGGATTTGGTTTAGCGCTTCATGGTGAGCAGGGAGGTGAAGAGAGTCACGCTACCATTAACATTTTAAAGAGTAGGACATTTGGCTTGCAAACAGAGGAGGAAAAACTCAGACTGCTCATGACCGAGCACATGACACTCGTGTCACCGGTCCTCCACTCCGTCATTCCTCCAGTAGTAAAACAGAAAAAAATTCTCATATAACGCTGTTTAGCTGGCGTCGGTCTTGTGTATCTGTGAACAGAAACTCAGTATTGTTATTATGTCTAGTGTGTCAGCAAATGTGCTGAACCGCAAGGTATATTTAAAAACACTGTTGAATACTGTGACCTGTGATGGACTAATCGGATTTTAGTACACGGAGGGCATTAGCAGTCTGTGGAATACCGGGACTACGGGCAAGAAATGCCAGAACGCGACCTGTCAGTGACCTCATTAACCACCCTCCTGCTTCCGTCCCCCAGCGCGTAGCGAAAATCCGGTAAGTGATACTTACTGTAGGCATGCTGACCCTTATGCGTGCAAGTGTGTTTCGTTGGGAAAAGTTACGTCTTCGTGTTATGGCTGTGGGAACTTTGTCAATTTCACAACAAACACCGACATCATACATCAACAAATTCTCGTTCTCTTTATTTTCACCATAATCTGCTACACAAGTGTAAGTCGTAATGTTGTCATGTTTGGTATCGGTATGTAGGTAAGAATTTCAACTTTTGAACGATGCTACTTTCACAACAGTCACTTTAGGCTGAGATGTGTTATGAATACAAACGTGTAGGTAGTTGTTATAGCGCAGAGCTCCGGACACGCTGTATACAGCTCAGTTGCAAGTGCGATATAAATAGAATGAGCGAGCGAGAGGGTAATTTGACCTCGCTGCGCCTTATCTCTCTGGCCGCCTGAAGCGAACTAAGTGCTACGCGCAAGCACTGGCTGGTAAAGCCGTGTGAGCACACTGATCAGTAGCGGTCAGCTTTCACGTAGACAGCCCTGTAATGTCCGAGAAAGCCCGCTTGCGGGGTCTCGGGGGTCCGGGAGGCACAGCAGCGGAAGTCGCGGTAGCCAAGGGGAGCGGGGCCGGAGGCAACATACTGCGATCCTGGGCATCCAAGGGTCAGTCCCGTCGATAGAAATCCCAGAGGAGGGACCAGTGTTGCTCCTTCCAAGAGTCACAAATCCGGCAGGGTCGGGAAGAGGAGCAGCCCGAACAGGATAGGCATAGGCCATGATTATCGCTAGGCCACTGGAATCCCCGGCAGGCTGGGCACGAACGCAGCTGAGCACTCACTGAAATCTCTGCAGGAAGAGAGAGAGATCAGAAGAAAAAGAAGAAGGGAACCCTTCAGGCAAGCATCACCAACAACCAGTCTGTTAAAGAATTCCGAACCGGTGAAGAGAACCAGTGTAAACAATCAACGCTAAACTGTGCAACCGACCGGAAGGCAGCTAAGCGTGAAACTGATGGGTCAGCCTAAAGGGCCTGATGGGAAGGGAGTAGAGGCCACCCGGGGTTGCGTTTGATAAACGGGCTCCATGGAGTCACCTCCCCTTTGTGCTTATTCACACAATGGATTTAGGCTGAAATCTGGCTAGCTAGCGTGTCTTCCTATCAGTAATGCCATCGGTAAGGGTTTTGAGGAAACAAACGTACAACTTTAAAAACAAAAATGGCAAAGCCTTTATGGCTCATGTGTATGAACGATCCAAAAACTTTGATAAAACGAAATTCTGTCAAAAAGTTGCCATTTTTAACATATTTGTCAATCTCCACTGACCTTTCTGATGGGTCATCCAAATTAGCATTCATAGAAAGGTCTTTCTATCACCATACGTCTGTACCAAATTAGGTTTGAAGTTAGAAATAGTATTTAAGGAAAAACTATTTTTTGGTGAAAATATCGCACATTTTACCTATTTCTGGACATCCTGTTACCCTTGTCCTTTCCGAGGGGTCAGCCAAATTAGTATGCATAGACAGGTCTCATCATCAGGGATCTCTGTACCAAGTTTGGGCTTGAGGTGGACGATAGCATTTGAGAACAAGAAAGGCAAAAGCCCTTGGCTCACGTGTATGACCGATCCACACGTCTGACAATAAGTAAGGGGATGGCTTCTACACTAACAAAATCCATGTTTTCTCAAAATTTAATCAGTTTTCACACATCTGTGTAACCCCCGTGAACCCTGACCTTTGCGATGAGTTGACTAAATTAGGATACATAGGAATGTCTTATCATCAGCTACCTTTGAGCCAAATTTGATTGAAAAGTTTGCAAAAATGTTGATAATAACTACAATTATTGGCATTTTATACACATTCGTCAACCTCTTGTGACCCGTGACCTTTTCCGAGGGGTTATCCAAATTAGTATGCATAGACAGGTCTTACCATCAGGTATCTCTGTACTAAGTTTGGGTTTGAAGTTGAAAATAGTATTTGAGGAGAATATTGAGATAAAACATTTCTTGTCAAAAAATGGCTATTTTTTACCCATTTCCTGAGCTCTTGTGACCCTTGACCTTTCTGAGGGGCCATCCAAATTAGTATGCATATATAGGTCTTACTATCAGGTATCTCTGTATAACGTTTGGGTTTGGAGTTGTGAATAGTAATTGAGAAAAAACATTTCTTGTCAAAATATGGCTCTTTTTGTTACCAATTTTCTGAGCTCTTGTGACCCTTGACCTTTCTGAGGGGTCATCCAAATAAGTATGCATAGATAGTTCTTACCATGAGGTATCTCTGTAGCAAGTTTGAGTTTGCAGTTGTGAATAGTATTTGAGAAAAAAAAAACATCTTTTGTAAAAATATGGCGATTTTGGACCTATTTCTGAGCTCTTGTGACTCTTGACCTTTCCGACAGATCAACCAAATTAGTATGCATAGATAGGTCTTACCATCAGGTATCTTTGTACCAAGTTTGGGTTTGAAGTTTTGAACAGTATTCAGGAAAAAACACCTTTTGTAAAAATATGGCTATTTTGGGCCTATTTCCTGAGGTTCTTGTGACCCTTGACTTTCCGAGAGATTAACCAAATTAGTGTGCATATTAAGGTCTTACCATCAGGTATCTTTGTACCAAGTTTGGGTTTGAAGTTGTGAATAGTGTTTGAGAAAAAATAAATTGTCCAAAAACAGCTATTTTTGATATATTTCCTGATCCTCTGTGACCTTGACTTTTGTGACAGGTCAGCGAAATTGGTATGTTTAGAAAGGTCTTGCCACAAAGTATCCTTGGGCCAAATTTGAAGACTGTAGCTTGAATACTCTCCGAGAAAATGCCAACTTTAAAGTTTACCACAGACAATCGACGACAGCAGGCGGGCGGATGACCACTGGCCCATAACATACTCACTTTTGATTCGCACATGCGCCAAATAACAATTTTTGTGAAATTATTGTTATTTTTTACCTATTTCTGGACCTCCTGTGACCCTTGACCGTTATGAGGGTTCTGCCAAATTAGTATGCACAGAAAGGTCTAACCATCAGGTTGCAAATAGTATTTGAGATACGACAGTTTATGTCAAAATATTGCTATTCTTGACCTGCTTCTGGACCCCCTGTGACTTTGACCTTGTAGCTTTAATAGCTTCTGAGAAAATGTCAACGTTAAAGGTTTACCATTGACGACGGCCAAACAACCACTGGCCCATTCATAGACCCACTTCGCTATCGCACCTGAGCCGAACAGTTTTGGACAGACTGAATCACAGTACCAGATTACTAATATTAAAGTAGAGACTACTTACACGGAAAGCTTGGTTGAGCCTGGACTCATTCTGTGGAGGGGTGGACCAAACTCCTTTAGCCTTCGCAAGAGCCACGTTTTCATGGTTATTACTCTTGATCAGAAAGAAACGAGCACCACGGAAGAGGTATTTTAGCTTAGCAAAATGGCTGGCAGTTTCTGAAATAGAAAATATAAATCAATAAAAGTAAGAAAAAAATATTAAGATCAACACTGACATATCTTTTTGTAACTTTATTACACAAGGGGTTTTAAAAATAAAGTACTGAGTATGAGTCATGCATAAACATGTTAAATATTTTGTTCCTGGGCTGAACACTTCCAGAATCACCCAGCAGGGTGAGAAGATCATGTGTTTGTTGTTGCTTTTAATTGCCCCACCAAATAGATGGCCATGCTCAGACTTTACAGGAAAGGGGTAGAAATGAAAGTCAATGACCCACGTGGTGACTTCTCATCATTTTCCTGGGTAGCATCTTTCTCTCCGACTGCTTCACTGGTGCGGTCCCACTCAATGGGTGATATCTCGCGGCCATCTGCATGTTTCTTCTTCATCTTCTCATCATCTTCTGCATCTGATCCTTTCAAACACATTCCAAAAATTGCACTATGTTGCAGTCACAGATTTTAACCCCCTTGCGCATGCATTCACTGGTACTCTAAACAATACTGGTGGCTGCATACACAAGGGTGTTTAAAAGCAATTATTGGAGATTGACAAGGAAAATGCAAACTAGAAGCTATGCATAAAAATTCAGAAGCACAGCTTTACAAAGCAGCACATATTTATTAATAGAAGCATACAGTGATACACCTGACAATTTAACAATATTTAATAAACAAAGATGAACAAAATAGAAAACACCAAAGTAGCCCGTGTAAGTTTCAGTACAAAGGATATTAAATACATGAGTATGTAAGACGCAGAAACTGAGAGCAGTGTACAGTATGGTCACTAAATTATTGAAAAGGATGGAAAAATCAATAAGCCAAATTATGGAATAAGTTCAGTTCACAGCACTTTGCAAAAGCAGATTTTTCAGCAAAAGACAAAACAATTTCTAATCTTCCATAGAAACAATGTATTGGAGTTTTTATTCAATTTGCTGGATATCTGCCATTTCCTTTTTGGAAACTGACCTGCATTGGAGTCTGTAAACTCTGACACAGCGCTGCCAGCCTCACTGCGAGTATTGTAGCCCAGTCCCTCCCCTTGCACCGTACCCCCCTTGGCTTCCTCCTCCTCCTCCGCACTCAAACTCAGATTCACCTCCTCTGTTTCTTCCTCTTCCTCCTCTTCTTCATACTCCTCTTCTTCTTCTAATTCTTCCTCAACTACAAGTAGTATGGTAGGAAAGAAAGAATAGGAATATTGTAGCCCATGAGAAACTTGAAGCGCAATTAGTGAAGTGCTGACAAAACGAGGCAAATTTAATGCCTTTACAGCCACCAGCACTGTAAAACAGTACTGGTCATTGAGTGCACAACAAAATCAAGCAAAATAGTCAAACAATGTGCAAATAGACAATTTATGAAAATCGGAAGCAAGTCCAAATTACATGTGTTTTGATAAAAACACTGGAATAAAACCCATTAACATGTGATATCGCATGTTTCTTGGGGCTTTTAATGCAATGTTTGTGTTAAAACACAAATGATTTAATAAACTCTACTTAACTCTCTTGTCTAAGCAACCAGTGTTACTGTAAACAATACCATTAGCTGCATGTACAAGGGGTTTAAGTGAAGAAGTTGTGATCAACATGGAAAATGTAACCCCCTGCATCCACCAGTACCACGGCAGCATGCTAAAGGGATTAAATGAAGATCATGGCAAATTTAACCCTTTTTTGTATGCAGTCATCCTTACTAGTCTAAAAAATACAAGAGGCTGCATGACCAAAGCAGTTGAACAAGCTGTGTAAAGTCAGACAGTGATGAACACGATTGCATGTTGACAAACACACACACACACATTGACTGAATTCCTGCAAAAAGTCAAAGTTTGCATGATCATTGACACACTGTAGATATGTGACAACAAAGTTGTGCGCTTGGATCTAAGTGCTGACAGTGACACTGACAGAGATGAACCTTCCACTGATTGACACAACTGTCCATGTCATAGTTTGTTTTAAACAACATCACTTTTATGACCAACATTTTAAAGTGATAAGACACCACAGCAAAGCTAACAATTACAAACCAAAGCATCTGATTTATCATACAGTCTCAGAGTCTGACAGTGCCATCAGCAGGAAGAAAAGAAATAAACCATGATGTCCCATAAACAAGAAAGGCAAAGCCCTTATGGCTCACATGTGTGACCAATCCACATAAGTGTGATCTTGACTTTTCCAGCAGGTCACTGAAATTATCAACTATTAACGTGTCTAAACATTAGGACTGGCTTTTGTACCAATGATATCTGTGTTTTCTCAAGATGTATGCATTTTCAAAAATTTGTCAACCCTCCGTGACCCAAGCACCTTTGTGAGGGGGTCGAAAAAATTAATATATATATAGAAAGGTGTTATCATCAGGGACCTCTACTCCAAATTTGATTTGAAAAGTTTGCCCAAAAATTGATAAAAATTAGTTCTAGCTGGCATTTTTCACACACTTGCTGACCTCCTGTGACCCTTGACCTTTTGTGGGGTCATCCAAATTAGTATGCATAGAAGGGCCTCACTATCAGGAATCTCTCTACCAAGTTTGGGTTTCAAGTTGGAAATAGTATTTGAAAAAAAGTTTTTTGTCAAAATAGGGCTATTTTGGGCCTATTTCTTGGACCCCCATGACTCTTGACCTTTGCAAGGTGACCACTAAATTGGAATGAATATAAACGTTTTATAGTCAGCTACCTCTGTGCCAAATCTGACTGAAAGTTGGAAAAAAAAAATCATAAAAACTACACTTCTATCTGGCATTTTTCACACATTTGACAACCTCTTGTGACCCTCGAACTTTCCGAGGGGTCATCTAAATTAGTATGCATAGAAAGGCCTCACCATCAGGTATATCTGTACCAAGTTTCGGTTTGAAGTTGAAAATTGTATTTGAGAAGAAACAATTTGTGTCAAAACATCGCTACGTTTTACCCCTTTCTGGACTCCATGTGACTTTGACCTTAAAGAGGTCACTTAAATTGGTATGTTTAGAAATGTCTTGCCACAAAGTGTCCTAGGGCCAAGTTTGAAGTCCGAGCCTTACATAGTCTCCAAGAAAATGCCAACATTAAAGTTTACCACCGACGCTAAACAGACGACCTATTACATAGACTCACTTTGCTATCGTACGTGAGCCCAAAATTAATTTTTCTTTAAAATATGTTTTTTTGAAAAATACTTACCGATGACATTACTGTCTGAAAGTGTCAATTACTTACCCAATTTTAGCCTAAGAACTTGTTGTGTTCCTACACAACCCGGGAGGCACTCGGGGAACCCTAAATAGGGCCGAGAGTAGCCTCCCGTCCCAGCCCATCCGGGCACTCACCACTGACGTGGCCCAATCACAATCAGTCGTGATACTTAGCTTACCAACGGCAAGCGGGGCAGGTGGGAGGGTCCTCTGAGTAATGTCATCGGTAAGTATTTTTCGAAAAAATATATTTTAAAGAAAAATTAATTTGTTTCTTCAAAAACATTACCGATGACATTACTGTCTGGAAGAATGGCGAAAAGGTGGTGGGTGCCGCGCCCAAGTTACCGCCATAAAGGGCATACGACAGAGCCACACACCCAGTCGCCAAACTCCCGACAATTTTAGCTAAGTGCGTATCTACGGCGCTACCGGCGCCGGGAGGGAGTGCTGCGCTGCGGCGATGTCCCCCACCAGGGCGAGATTGTCTCGCTGTCCCGACAGATCCCCGAGGTAAAAGCGAGTGAAGGTTGATTCTGCCCGCCAGCCCACTGCGGCCACGATGTCTCAAACAGCACAGTTGCGATCAAAGGCGACGCTCGCGGCCATGACTCGAACCTCATGTGCGCGGATCTTAAGCCTCTCCGCACCGTCTTGGGAAAGGTCCTGGTAGGAGGACCGTATGACCCAACGCAGCCAGGAAGATATCGTCTGAGCTGTTATGTCATTTCTGCCGGGGCCGAAGGCAGAAAGAGGCGTAACCGTCTGCAACGGC
Organism: Semisulcospira habei; assembly: GCA_036245525.1. Taxonomy (NCBI): domain Eukaryota; kingdom Metazoa; phylum Mollusca; class Gastropoda; family Semisulcospiridae; genus Semisulcospira; species Semisulcospira habei. Next base: position 164,443,339 of record BTPG01000005.1, on the reverse strand, counting down.
CGGGCTTGGATCTGCGGAGGTAAACGCCTAAGGCGCGTACAGGATCTTGTTGCCGGGTCTCCCGAGGAAAATTCGCGTGTTTTAACGGCCGAATAGTTATGACCGGTGGTGCAGCCAAGGGAGACCTGGTCTTGGCTAGGAAGGCAGGGTCGGTGAGCAATTGCACAGAGCCAGCCGCCCGGAACTGGAGGTAGGTAGAACTCGCCGACAGCGCGTGTAGTTTGCTTACTCTGGCCGCCGTGGCTAGGGCTAAAAGGAAACATGTCTTCCGTGTCACATCAGCGAAGCGAGCCAGGGAAGGGGTTCGAACCTGTCCGAATTAAGCCACGTCATGACTCGGGGTAGGTCCCAGCGAGGAATCAGCGAGCGGGAACTGGACGCTGGAGGTCCAATTCCCATCAGGTCTGCGAGATCTTTGCATTCGCCAGGGTCTGGGCGAGGTGACCGTGTAAGCCATAGTGGACAGGTATCCTCGGATCAGGAGGAGGCTAGGCCTTGATCTCCAAGGAGAAATAAATCAGCGAGCTGTGGAATAGACAGATCGGTGGAGAGAGTTGTTGGATAGCGCACTAGGACTGAAGTACACGCCACTTTCCCTCGTAACGCGTCTGGTCGAGAGTCTATTGGTTAGCGATAGCTTCCACAGTCGCACTTGAGAAGCCTCCAGCGATGAGGGCTTGCCACCGAATCCCCAGGTGTGACGGAGAAGGTGTGCCGGGCACAGGTGGTGGAAGAGCGGTTGACGTAGGTGCTTGAGCATCGTCCTCAAGGTGGCCGAAGCGGAGAGGCCTGTGGCGAGACTGAGGAGGTCGGAGTTTCAATACATGTTCCAGGTGAACGGGTCTACCAGCAATGCGACCGTATTACATCTTCTGCAAGTAGAAAAACTGCGGCCTTATCCGAAGGACAAGTAGCTCGTGTTGGCGAAGGAGTGTTTCCTACTCGATGAGGGCTCGCCCAACTGCTTGCAGCTCTAGCCAGTAGGTGTGTCTGCCCGCTAGGTCTGGAGTCCCAAGGGCCAGACGTCGAGAGGAACCTCAGTAGCAGGTGTGTAGCTGGAGCAGCCAGGAGTAACGACGACCGATGGGAAGGATCCACCGCTGCAATCATCAAGACCAGCAGGTGAAGCAAACCCTGGTGGGGACTGACCCCGCCTAAGCTACCTGGACGACTAAGGATGCACAGCTGAGGGCCCTGGTGGAAATCAAAAGTCGGAGCCACGAGAAATTGTTCATCACTGCGAGATCAATGACAAGGTGCCACTTGCCACCCGGCCTGGGAACCACAATTTGGCGGCTGTAAAGGTCGGAGAGTCGAGACCGTAACTCCACGGCGACTTTCTGTAGAAGCGAGTCGTCCTCTACGCGCAGTGCGATGGCTTCGTTCTCGTCTGACGGAATCGCAGTCCACAAGGGGAAATATCTCAGTGGCGGTGCGAATGCAAGGAAAAAGAGAGTCCCTCGGTGATGGAGGTAGAGAAACCAGGGTCCTAACGGGATTGGAGAGGCCGAAGGCGGGGGGCCCCTAAAGTAAGCCAACAAGGAGGACAGGCTTGCAGTCCGGTATCTCGACGCATCAGGTCACAGAAGAAGGTGGGTGCCAAGTGAAGAGTGAAACGCCGCCCTGTTGGCCGCGACAGCTAGGGCGAGAAGGTCACCAAGGAGGGGCGAAGTAAGCTTGCAGGTGTCCACGATGCGACAGAAGAAAACGTGTGTGAGAAACTCCAGGAAACCCGCGCAGGCCAAGGTGGTCCGTACTAGCGACGCCGTCTATCCAAGCTGCAAGGGAGGGCGCTTCTCAGCTGAGTGTTGACGCCAACCGGCGCTACCGCCAGGGCGCAACATGGGAAGTGAACAGATGAAAACTGGAATAGCCCGCAAAGCAGGATTGCCGGAAGGAGCTGCTTGTGGTCATCCGGCCGCATGCAATTCGAGAAGAAGTACTCCTGGGAACGGCCTGACGATGCGCGGAGAAGGAATCCCTCAGATCCTCAAAGCCGGGGTTGTGGCAGCGACCTGAACCTCTACTGCTGACATCCTGAGTCGACGAAGTGGAGACCAGCTTCTTGAGCGTGGTACGGGGCGTACGCGTCCTCAGGCAGAGCGGCCGCGATCCAATGGGCTGCTTCGTCGGGTGCCAAAAGTGTTCCTGAGCGCGACGCCGAAGAGGTCCTAGGTGACGTAGGATCATCCGGAACAGCTGAGTGAGGCGTGGGGGGCGTCTGTCCACATCAAGCCGGGCTGGAACCGAATCCTCCAGGAGTAAGTGGAGGGTCACCTCATCCCGCGAAGTGAGTGAAATCCGGCGAAGGGTCCGGAAGGAGGAGATCGCGCTAACCACGTCCCGACAAGAAGGCGCGTCGGGGCTGAGGAGGCCGTCGCGCAGAGCATCAGGATGCTTCTTCCTTTTGTCGCTGGACGCGCACGAGCGTCTAGAGATGCTAGCCGAGCGGGAATAGTCCCAACTGTCAGTGGTCCGTGGACGCGTAGACATGGGTCTTTGCTGGCCTGCCCCTGTAAGGCAGGCACTCTGCAGGCTATCAACTCTCCGTAAGAGTACGCGGCTTCTCCTGGCGAGACCTCTCCGGACTGTCAGTGGACCAAAGACTGCGTGAGGCGCGTCTCTGCAAGCCTGCCGCCGTAAGGCGGGATCTCTGGTGGTAAACAGACTCTCTGTAAGAGTCAGCGGCGTTAGTCCGGCGGGCGTCACGGATAACGCAGTCCTGTGGCAAGGGCTGAGAAGAGGAGCGACTGCGATGACGGAAGCGACAGCAACGACGAAGCCTGACGGGCGAACTCCTAGAACAGCGCCGGAGCAGCGAAGGTGGTGGGCGATGTAACTTGCAAGGAGATACGTACCAATGCAGACATGCTGCAGGGCACGGGAACGAAGAACGTGAAGTGAGCGAACGTGATGGGAGTCAGAGGCCGAGTCGGACCGTCGCAAGCGCATCACGATTCTTCCTCCATTTGTCACCGGACGCACGAGCGTCTGAAGCTGCTGGCTGCGCGGGAGGTGTCAAGACTGTCGGTAGGCTTTGGACGGGTCTCTGCTGGCCTGTCTCCGAAAGGCAGGCACTCTGCCGACTTAGCGACTCTCCGTAAGAGTATGCGGGCTTGTCCGGGCGAGACCCCTCAGGACTGTTAGAGGACAATGGATGGCAAGAAGCGCGTCTCTACAGGCCTGCCTCCGTAAGGCCGGCACTCTGTCCGAACGCTATCTCTCCGTAAGAGTCAGCGGGCTTTGTCTGGGTAGGAGGCACAGATGACACGGGGTCTGTGGTAAGAGCTGAGCTCAAGTGTCCGGCGGGTCGTCCGTTTCTGCAGGCCTGCCTCCATAAGGCAGACACTCTGCCCGAATGCTGTCTCTCCGTAAGAGTCAGCGGGCTTTGTCGGGCGAGAGTCACGAATGATGCAGACCTGTGGTACGCGCTGGGCTCCCGTGTCCGGAGGTTCGTCCCTTACTGCAGGCCTGCCTCCGGAAGGCAGGCACTCTGCCCGAATGCTGTCTCTCCGTAAGAGTCAGCGGGTGTGAGGGTATACAGCCCCGGGCCAAGGACGAACGGTCACTCGCCAGTGTCGGGCGCCCACGCCGATAAATTCCCATAGCTGCGACGCAGACATCACGGGCATGGTCGGAAGTGTAGGCAGCGCAGGGAAGGCAAAGCTAGGTGGTATTGCTCAGCCACTGGAAGTCGCCGCACTGTGGGCAGGTGAGTACCTGGTCACTGCAACATAACAGATATGATAGGCGACCGGGTCCAAGCCCTGCACGGTCCCGCCAACAAAAACGAGAAAAATCGGCGTACGCTGAAAACAAAAGCCTCAAGCCGACGCTGGCACCCGGGCCCAGCCAAGGGCTGGGACCGATACCTTACCTCTCGTGAATCGCGGGGACGGGGGGAAAGAACCTCCAAACCAACCACCAAGCGCGTTGGGGCCGAAGTGCGTGAAGTAGAGGAGCAGGCCGACGGCGAGGAAGGCCAGGGACTGTGTCGGCCAGAACAGAGAGTATGACGATGCGTCTGATGGTCGGCACGGGACGCGCTAGAGCGTGGAAGGATGGAGGCCGAGTGAGAAATTGCAAATTTGTCATCAATCCGTGGACACCCGAGACACGAGTCCCATCCCAGCCTCCGTAAGGCAGGCATTATGCCCAAAGAGCGACTCTCCGGAAGAAAACGCGGGCTTTGTCAGGTGAGACCTCTCAAGACTCCTTTCGGACAAAGGATTGCGCCAAGCACGTTTCTGCAGGCCTGCCTCTGGAAGGCAGGCGCTCAGCCCTAAAGCGGACTCCCCGTAAGAGTCAGCGGGTGTTGTCCGTGTAGAAGTCATGGGTGATGAGCGATGCTCAAGTGTCCGACATGTCTGTTGATCACCACGGTCAGTGCAAGTGCGATTGGGGACAGCTCCAGGCACGGAGGGGGGCTCCATGAGGGACGCATGGGCACGAGTTGAAGGCGGACACTCGCGCCTGTAGAATCCCCAAAGCTGTGACCAACGTTGCTCTGGCCAGGCGACACAAACGGCGCAAGTGTGGTCAGAGTTGCAAGCCGCACAAGGGAGGCAGAATTCGTGATCATCACACGGCCACTGAAAAGCTCCACACCATTGGCAGGTACGCACGGGGTTACTGCAACAGAAAGCAGAAATATCGGGCGACCGGGCGCAATCACTGCAAGGCCGCGAGAACGAGAACGGAAGATGTGCGCGAAGCGGACCGATCAAAAACAAAGACCGCCAACCAAAGCAGGCACCCGGTCCTGGGCCGGCTGAGGAAGGGAGCAGAGACCTTACCTCTCCGGCGATGCGGTGATGGGGTTAGTACCCTCCATAGTACCAACAGCAAACGGAGAGAAGAGTACGAAAACACAGTCCCCCAGAAGCACAATCCCCGAAATCCAAGTACAGGCACATAAATCCAAACACACAAGTCCGAAGGAACACAGTAATCCACAAAAAAGACAGTCCAGGGAAGAACCGTTAAAACGGTCCAGGAGCTATAGGCTAAACACGTCTGAAACGTACAGCTCACGACTGATTGTGATTGGGCCACGTCAGAGGCGAGTGCCCGGATGGGCTGGGACGGGAGGCTACTCTCGGCCCTATTTAGGGTTCCCCGAGTGCCTCCCGGGTTGTGTAGGAACACAAGTTCTTAGGCTAAAATTGGGTAAGTAACTGACACTTCCAGACAGTAATGTCATCGGTAATGTTTTTGAAGAAACAAACAAGAGACCACAAACTGTAAAGCATCTGAATTAACATAAAGTATCTCAGCCTGAACCAGACCTGTTTATCCCCTATTTTAGATTTGTGTATTCATGGGGGAAAAAATTGTGTACTTCTCCCCAAAATTGTGTACTAGTGAACCCGCTTCCAAAACAAACTTACCAAAATTTTAGGACATGCCATCTTTTATGTTCCAAGCTCTTCATGTGACCAGATTTACAATTCAGAATCAGAAGATAAGACGACGCTCAGTACATTTTAGTCACAGTATGTTTCTAACAAATTGTAACAATTGCACTAAAAATCAGAGGGCAGAGATAGGCTCATTATACCACGAACACGAAAAATCAGATCTGCACTCAGTTCTGAATCAACTTTACATTCAGAATCACAGGGATGGGCAATGCTTATTAACATGTTCGGTTAATTCAGAGTCTGTTGGAAGATCAAATTCTCACCTTTGAGCCACAACTGATTATCTTGATACTTTACACGTTTCAAGATAATCAGTTGTGGTTCTAGATGGTGAAATGAATGTAAGCTTTACATTCAGAATCAGATGGTGGGGCTAGGTTCACATTTCACTCTCACTGTCAGTTAAAGCATTATTCATGATTGTGTTTTGAGTGACCTGTAGTATGCAGACTTGAACTTGGCGAGCTGTGAGTTGGTGTACTTTCTAGCAAGTGCTGGTCCAGGTTTTGCCTTAACTACCATCAGGCTGTCAAGTGTCTTTGATGAAAGAGAAGAACGCTGGTTGGTCTTGTTTTTATGAACGCAAGAGAAAATCCGCATTCTGCATTGCTGTGAGGAATTGACAGGATCCCAAGGCAGACTTTGCTCAAGATGGAGAACAAAGCCACTCCAGCAGCATCCTTGATTTCTCCAGTTGCACATCACTTCGCATTTATCTTGTCTTCCTTCACCCGAGGAATGCTTTCATGAGACCTGTAGTTCAAAAACTCTTCCATGATTGTATCCTTTGTACAACCCTTTGGGATGAGACAAGGAAAACGATCCAAGAAAAAGGTCAAGTCTGACCCTGTCACCCCATCCACACGTTTGGATGTGTCAACCACCGTTGCATGCTTCAGCAGCTCATTGTCAACAGTGCACTTTTCCTTGATGTAGGAGACTGCTGACACATAGAAAGCCAGGGCATTGGCATAAAACTCCTCTATCCTTTTGTCTCAAGTTTGTAGTCCTTCTTCTCTATCAACACCTTTACTTCTGCACTGAAGAGGATTTGGTCTTTCTTTTTCTGGTTCAGATGGGACTTGAAATCAACATCAAGGATGCCTTTGCCAACAAGAGCTGATGACTTCACAAATCTGATCATTAGACCCCTCATCGTGGCGAAGAGGTCGATCAGAGGCATCTCCCACCGAGCGCAGATCAGGCGAAAGATGTCTGGGCGCAGGGACCACTCCGTGTGGAGAAGCTGGCCGCGACAGGAGAGGCAGTCCATGAGGATATTTAGGCGGCCCGAGATGCGACGGCTTGGAGAGCAATGCCACGGTCCCTGCACAAGAAACGTATCTGGAACAGGAGGATGCACAATGATGGCGAGCGAGTGCCCCCCTGGTTCTGTATGTAGGCCACCACTGTTGTGTTGTCCGAAAGCACTAGGACCTCTTGGTGCCCCAGACGCTCCAGCCAGTTGATGTGCTTGTCGGCAAGCGTCCGGGGCCAGAGAACCGAGGCTGAGACAAAAGTTCGGTAAAAGGTGCGCCCCCCCCCCCCCCCCCCCCCCCCCCCCCCCCCACCTGGCTCGCATCGGTACAGATGGACTACCGGGGCGGAGGGGAGTTGAGGGGTATGCCGGTCGCTAACCAAGACAGGTCCGTCCACCGCTGGAAGTGGGGGAGGACCAGCGGAAGAACGGGGACCGGGTCTGCCATATCGCCGGAGGAGGGGCGCGAGTGAAGAAGGTGTAGCTGCAGCGGGCAGGCGTAGAGCCTGCCGAGGGGCAACAGATACGCAGCCGCACTGAAGAGTCCCCAGAGCTGTAACCAGACCCTGGCCAGGAACAAGTCCCCTTGTACCATCAGAAGAGCGAGCTCGGCTATCTTCTGCCGCCGTGCCACTGGAAGCCGCACCTGGTTGAGGTCGGTCAGAAATTCCATGCCAAAGTGGAGGAACCCGCATGAAGGCGTGAGGTCCGACTTGCCCGCGTTGACCAGAAACCCGAGACGGCGGAAGAGGGTAAGGAGCGAGTCCCTGTCCTCTTCCAGGGCTGCGGCGATCTGGTTGCGAAGAAGCAGATCATCCAGGTAACTGGAGGCCGGGCTCAAGGACCGCTGCCAGAACCAGGCCACCACTGCGTCGAGGAGCCTCATAAAGACCCAGGGGCTGATGTTGAGGCCAAAAGGGAGCGCTCAGAACTGGTATACCACCCCGCGAAAGGCGAAGCGCAGATACCAGCAGGAGGCTGAGTGAATGGGAACATGGGAGCATCTGCTAAATCAAGGCTTATCGCAAAGTCCATAGGCTGGACCACGACCGAAGGACCCTGGCCGTCTCCATCCGAAAGTGCGGCGCGAAAATGTACCTTCTTTAGCGCCGACAGGTTGATGACCGGACGCCACTTGCCGCCGGGCTCGAGGACGACGAACAGACAGCTGTAGAGGCCGGGGAGTCGCTTCAGGAGACTACCTCTGTGGCTGCCTTGCGGAGCAAGGCATCCACCTCTCCAAGAAGGGCGTCTGCCTCCAGAGGGGGGACCGCCGCAGAGGTGGTGGGATCTGAAAAGAAATCTGGAGGCTTTCGGAAACGGTCAAGAGGATCCAGGGGTCGTCTGGGAACAGTGAGCGCCAAGCGTCGCTGTGAAGGGCCAGCTGCCTGCCGACCCTACCACAGTTGGCGGGGGCAGGAGGTCAGCGGGCCCGTCCGGGCCCCGACCTGCGGGCGCCTCGGGGCCAGGAGGGGTTTGTGGAGGGGAAGGGGCGCTGGCGCCCCTGGGGGGTGCGAGATGTCTCGCAGGAGCCACCGAAGATACGAGGGTAGGGTGTGGCGGACCACAGGGCGCGACCCACAGCCTTGCGGGTAGCGAGAAAGCGGGAGGCGGCGGCAGGCCGTGGCCAAAGATCCTTGGAAGCCTCCTTGACAGCCTGACATGTATCCCCAAAAAGTTGTGAGCCCCCAAGCGGGGCCTGGCGGAGCTGAGACTTCACAGACTTGGAAAGGTCCGCACAGTATCGCAGGAGGGTGTCCCGGTGCCCGAGGTCACAGTTGGCCGCCGCTGCCATGACGTTAGTCGAGTCCTACGCAGCCTGGTTAGCGGGCACAAAGACGGAATGGATGCCACGAAGGGGGGGTCAAGGCTGCCAGGTCCCAGGTGTCCTCCAAACACTGCAGCACCGCTTGCGTTGCCAGTTCCAGAAACCCAGAGCAGGCCAGGGAGGACTGGGCGGCGGGAGACTTGTCAGGCGAGTCCGCAAGGAAAATAGCCGACACGGAATCTCCCGGATGAAGGCTGAGTGCGTCGGGGTCGACAGCCAGGGGCCGCCTGTCCTGCGGCCCGAAAGACGAAAGTGACGGAGGGGATACAGGGGCTCCAGGATCGAGCTGCCACCTGACACCGCTGGGGGCCGCCGCCTGGTATTGCATTCTCTCAAGAAATTGAAGATTTTGTCTGGGGGAACTTACTTACTTACTTACGCCTGTCACCCCTACCCGGGTATAGGCCGTCGACGAGAGACCTCCAGCAACTCCTGTCCTGTGCTTCTCCTTTAATTCTACTCCAGGTGGTTCCCAGTCTCTTAATGTCTGCTTGGAGGTCTCGACACCAGGAGTTTCTTGGCCTACCTCTTTTCCTCTTTCCCTGGGGGTTCCATGACAATGCCTGCCTAGTGATACTGGAAGCTGGCTTTCTCAGACTGACCGATCCATCCCCATCTTCTTTGCCCAATTTCATTCTCTGCTGTTATCTGCTCTGTTCTCTCCCAGAGTCTGACGTTGCTGATCTTCTCTGGCCAGTGGATTTTCAAAATTCTTCTAAGGCAACTGTTTATGAAGATCTGTACTCTGTTGACTGGATTTTGTCAATCTCCAAGTCTCTGCTCCGGTCACCCTGGTCTGGGGGAACATCCCAAAACAAAACCTTCAAGGAGTCTGCTGTGAAGTGTTTATATCTTGTGTCAATTAAATGGGCACATGACAGCAAAAAGTGTCGAACAGAAAACTGCTCATCACAGGCATAACACCACGGACGATCATCCTGTTCTAGTAAGTAAGAGTGGTTAACATACGTGTGTCCGATGTGGAGCCGAGTAAGGACAGTCTCCTCACGGCGGCTGCCGCAGTGATAAGGTGAACTGTCGGACACCATAGAAAGAGCTTCATGCAGCTTGTTCGCTTCCTCTGTCCCACTCGGACTGCCACTCACGGGCTATGTACGCACTAATCACAGGTTTAAAATCACTATGAACAGTCTGAGTCAGGGACAGGGTCATTGCGGGCATCGTTGGCAGCAAAATCTGCGATCCTATTGCCTTCGATGCCCACATGCCCTGGGACTCAAATAAAAATGATGTCATAATATTCCTTCACCAAGTCCGCGTAAAGCTCTCGAATCTGCACCAGCAGGGGGTGGTCTGTTCCTGCGCCCTGAAGGGCCTGCAGGGCAGAAAGAGAGTCGGACAGAATCAGGAAGTTCCTTTCCCGAGACTGATAGGCATGCTTGAGTGCCAGCAGAATTGCCTGCAGTTTTGCACTAAATGCAGAGGAATGGTCAGGGAGAAGGAGCTTAAATGGGCGTCTAGGATGGCGAGAAGACACTGCAGCCGCATCCACTCTCCCATCCTCAGACTTGGACCCATCTGCATAAATAGACAAAAGCCAGGAAAACTTGAAAGGAGTTCACTGAGGCTTTGTTGGTATATGGCTGGTGGAGTACAGGCCTTCTTGTGGGCGGTCAAGTCCAGCAATCGAGGAGGGTGGCGCCGGGTAAGGCTGCTGGGGCCGGGAAGGTCGCTCTCGCCGGTAGAAGTCCCAGAGTTGAGACCAACGCTCCTCTCTCCAAGTGGCACAAACTGCGCACGTCAACCCGGAAGCACAGCCAGAGCACGGGAGGCACACCTCGTGGGCCACTGAAAGTCCCCACACCGAAGGCAGGTCTTCATCCGAGCACTCACCATACCGCCACAAAGGCAAGTCCAAAGGCACTTCACACACCAGAAAGCACAGGTTATCCCAAGACGAAGCACAAAAAGTCAGGTGCAAAAGCAAAAGAGTCCAAGGCAGGAACCACCAAACAGTCCGAGAACAAATCAGGACCATACACAGTCGCAGAAAATCGCAGAAGGCCGAAACACAACCGAACACGGTCGAGCCAAGGCTAAAACTGGTGGGCTTCCACCCAGCACGTGACTGGATAGTGAGGGAAGGGGAGGCCACCCGGGGCTCCTAGGCTTGGATCCCAGGTGTCTCCTCCCCAGTTGTGCAGGGGACACAACAAAACTCAAAACCCTTACCCACGTAGTAATGCCATTGGTAAGGGTTTTGATAAAACAAACGTATGGGTAAACAGGTCTGCTGAACATCACACCTGCAAGAGGCATAGATTTTGATGCAACTGCATAGGCTCATCAAAATATATCCCTCTTCCTGGCAGAGCTCTGTCACAGCTATATCAACAGACTGGAAACAAACCTTCTTCCTCCTCCACTGCCTCTTCCTCCTCTTCTTCCTCTGGTTCAGGCTCTACAGGCTTGGGTTTTGTCTTGCTCTTTGAGGTCGGTTTAGAGCTGGAGGTCTTCTTCGACTGTGGGGCTGACTTGGAAGCTGCCAAAAATTAAGCAGTTTGTATACACTACAGTAAATTTGACAGATCTATTCAATGAAAAGGGGCTCATGAGAATTTAGTGCGTACATGCACCAACGCGCACATCTTTGTTTAAGTCTAAGAGATTGAGTCCAGAACCCTCGCTTTTTCAGATCCATTCATTCCGCGGCTCGCACTCTAGAAATTATGGCATTAAACACTTGTTGGTCAGTCAGTAAGAACTTAAAGAATGACTGGCCACAATCTGTAAGCACAAAAAAACAAAACTGTAAACAGTAAGCACTACTAACAATGACATGCTGCACATGCATCATAGTTCATACACTTAGGTATAAAAAAATGTTAACACATACTGACACAGGAAAAGAAGTGCAAAGCACTTTGCCTTGAGCAGTGATCAGGAACCATTTGTGAGATGACCAGACACCTATCCCGGCCTGTGTACCTGCCGCTAGCCCCCTCCTCCTTCCCCATTCATTTACGACAAGAACACAGCAGTGACATACATTGACACTTGCTACATTTTCTCCCTCCCTTACTAGTACAGACAAGATGCAAGTTAATTTTTTTCATCACAAAAGAAACACTGACATCGCTAGTACACCTAACAAACTTCATAGAGAAGTGAACATCTCAATGGTGGTTAACGCAAACAGAGTCTTGAGCACTCTCAGGTCCATTTCCACCAAACCTCTCGTGAACTGCCATCTGCTGTTTTAAGCAGCTTTTTTTCTTTTTCGCAACTGGGGTGACTGCTTATCAGAGGTACTATCATAGAAGAAACAACAAATAAGTCAGCTTTCACCACTGCACCATAAATATCACGCACTGTAAATAACACAATATCATCATAAGTTCCAACAAGAAAGGCACAGCCCTTATGGCTTACGTGTATTTAACTGATTTACATATGTAACCTTTGTGACAAGTAAAGGACTGGCTTCTGCGCCAGCAAAATCCATGTTTTCTCAGAATTTAAGCATTTTTCACACCTGTCAACACCACGTGACCCTTGACCTTTGCAATGTCAACTAAATTAGTATGCATGGGAAAGTCTTATCATTTACCTTTGTGCCAAATTTGATTGAAATTTTTTTTGCAAAAATGTTGATAACACCTACCATTTTATCAAAATTAACATTTTACACACGTCAGCCTCTTGTTGCTATTTTTGACCTATTTCCTGAGCTCTTGTGATCTTTAACCTTTCCAAGGGCTCATCCAAATTAGTATGCATAGAAAGGTCTTACCATCAGGTATCTTTGTACCAAGTTTGGGTTTGAAGTTGTGAATAGTATTTGAGAAAATATAAATTGTCCCAAAAAAAATATTTTTGATTTATTTCGGATTTTTCCTGATCCTCTGTGACCCTGACCTTTGTGACAGGTCAGTGAAATGGTATGTTTAGAAAGGTCTTGCCACAAAGTATCTTTGGGCCAAGTTTGAAGACTGTAGCTTGAATAGTCTCCGAGAAAATGCCAACGTTAAAGTTTACCACGGACGACACAGTCGACCACGTGCCCAAAACAAACTCACTTTTGCTTCGCACATGAGCCAAAATTAGTTGGAAAGAACAGCTTTGGCTGTTTTTTTGTTGTTGTTTATTCGACTTAAGCATTTTTCAACTTATCCATTTTAGACTTAAGTGTATGGGACTGTAGCTGGATAATCGCTTATATTACCATACACACACACACACACACATGGCCTGACCAACCCATCAACACTTGAAAAATGTGGATGTTTCAATAACCAATCCAAAACCTAATCACAAGGTGAAGCCCACCAAAACTGATTTTGCAAAATAACAGCTCTTCCAGTAAGATCAGTCCACACTGCATTAAAAGCAAACCTGCAGGTGGCGTTGATTTCTTGGGTGTTTTGCCTTTTGCATTGGCAGAGCTGGAACTGGTAGTTTGTCCTTTTTTTGCAACTGCTTTTTTGGCTGGCGATGGACCAGCGTCCCCAGAAGCAGACTCTGCAGGACGCTTGCTGGCAGAAGTTGGTTTCTTTGGGGCAGCTTTTGGTGCAGGTGCAGGCTTCCCTTTTGGTGCACTTTTGGACTTTGATGATATGGATTTTGATTTTGAGCGTCCTCCTTTGTTAGATCAGAAACATGAAAATGGTATGCTATTTCACAATTCCACACAATTTCTTACCAGTTCTTTTCACCTGACATTTTAACAAAGAGATTTCTTGTTGAGCAAGGCAAAGTTATGACTCTGGTAGCCCAATACGGAGGTTGCCAGTTCTTAAAGTAAAAGTAGACCGCTCTCAGTGCGCGAGGTCAGGAAGCGCATTGGACTGTGGGCAAATTAAGAGAGTGTGTCACTATGGACAAATGATAATGCAAGCAGGAAAACTTTACAAAAACAAACCATTCCCATGAAATCACCCAATATTACGTGAATACAATGCATTTACTGTTAGTGCAACAAAGCGGAATAATTTTACTAGCTACTGAAACGATATGGCAGACCATTTTCCGAAGCCACTCTGTTGTCATCACCATATGCAGTATTAATGTACGTGTAAAGATCATTTTCTTCAGTATTATTTCGACAAAATTTGATTGAAAAGGTACTGCAACAACTGTAGGACCAGAAACTTAGGAAGCAATTGTTTACAGTTTTACGTGATTCACAGCAAAACAGTATATCAGCTATGCATAACTGCCAGCCCAGTTGGCCACATTTTGTGTCTCGCCAAGTCTAGTCCCGGCTCAAAGTCGCACAATTTAGTGAGCATTCTTGCGCTACTCAGGAACTGACAACCAGCTTATTGGTGAATGCAAATTTCATAACACCCCCCCCCCCCCCCCCCCCCCCACCAAAAAAAAAAAAAGGTTAACTTAAACGTAGGCAAACAGCTTCCAGAAAAAAATGCGGGCTCCCAGATTTCATTTGGATGGTAGTCCAAATGGCTGCTAGGGTTCTACTTCTAGAACATTCTGTCCATCCTGTTTACCTACGCAACTCTTTCACCACCATAGGCAACTTTAGTTGACTTACCCGTAGACTGCCACAGGCGACTACAGTCAAGATGGAGGGGTCATATCAAAGGGACTGTATTTCCCACAGTACAGTGTTTCCACTAGCAGTGTGTTTTGCTTCTTCACTGATGATGTTTGTGTCACGTGCGCTCCATGTGTATTGTCAACATTGTAAAAGTTGTATATATAATCAATCCGTCAACGTTATAAAATAAGTTATTGGTCGGAGGGGTTCGCTACACGGACCTTTGTAGGCCTTCGGGAGGTTAAAGGAATCATTGTACCCCTCAGGCCTTCGGGGTACAATGATTCCTTTGACCTCCCTCAGGCCTACAAAGGTCCATGTAGCGAACCCCTCCGACCAATAACGTATTTGTTTTCCTTCCTAACGTTTATTGTTTAGAAAAAATCCGGTTTATGAAGACGGCCGCTTCTGTGGCGGATAGGTGACACCATTGAATATAGATGTTCTGCCAGGGATTCCCAGAGTGTGACGTAGCTTGATTCCGTGTCAGAAGCGCAAGTTTCGCGAGTAAAAAGCTACTAATCTTAGCTTGTGTACAGAATGATTAAAGCTGCAATGTCTACAAAAGGTCATTAAAGTATGACAGTGACTGCTTCTTGACTGCTGTGTGCTTCAGAAAAATTAAGAACTTTTTGATGAAGCGATCGGCATTTGACCACTGTCCGATGTGACAGCTTGTGCAAGTTAGCATGGTGCCTCGTGCTCAGTTTTAGATTCAAGATGACTGAAGGGGATGCTTCGTGTGTGCAGCAGATTGTCGTTGTTATATCCTAGTGTCATATGTGCTGGGATATCTGGAAAAAGGAATACCAAAAAACGCTCGTTAACAGCAGGACTAGTGCCGAGATGGATTTTAAGGTACGATTCTATTTTACAGTGTTGACATGATGTCAGATAGTCTTCAAACTTTCATGAGATGTTTTTCTTCAGATAGTCCCGCATTGAGTGACGTGAAGAGACAACTTTGGCAATAGCGTGCTTTGTGTATAGTGTTGCTGGGTGTGTATTTTCGTTTTAGTTCTTAAATTTGTTGCTCTGTGCTTTGGTGAAATTGTGGCATGGCTGAGCAGACGACAGTGTGTTAAGGATTGCTGTCTGATTGGATAAAAAAAACTCGGAAGCTATTTTTGTTCCATGGTTTTGAAAATGTCTCGGTGCATGGCGATGAGATGGATTTGGCGAAGGCTTTTGCTGTTTGCGCTGTGTAATTAGTGGTGAAATATTGTTTAAGTTGGCTCCTCAAGTCGTAAAAAATAAAGCAGAGGATGTGTATTACGTCAAATAGGACTACTTTAGTGCTTTTTTTTCTGCTATTTTGTCGAACCGAGTTGTTGTCAAGACTCGAAAACGAGGTCCTAACGCGTCATCGAGAGGGCTATAAAACGTCCGCCATTTTTCGCTACAGTGGTTTTTATATCACGGTCACATGGTACAGTTTGCGCTAAAGTGACTGGTCGTGTGACGTAGGGAGGAAAACAATCATAAATACAGCATATGAACATTGGCATATAACATCTGCCCCCAATGCACACACTATTTGAGGTAAATATCTGCAATTATGAATTAAAGAGACCCACTGTAAAGCAGTTCACACAACTGGAAAACAATTTGGTCCTAGAACAATCATTTTTTGTATGGCCTTGGCTCAGATTTACTGTTGAGGGCCCATTTTCAGCACCCGGCAACTTACAGACGAGATTATTAAAGTACTTTAGACTCATCAAAGTTTAAAACTAATGACAGCTTCTTTCAGACGAAAGGTCTAAGTTTATCAGAGCTATTTTTCTTGTCCCACTGACTATGAATTTTATTTTATTTTGTGTTCGGCGCCGCGTGCGGCCGCTGATTTTGTGACACGGTTACCGGTAAGCTGATTTTAACAGCTATGATAATTTGATACCCACCGCATTGCTTTCGATTGTAGCAGCACAGTAAGAGTCAGTAAGCTCCGAAAAAAACTTCGGTTTTGAAATTGTGTTGCTTAAAACGTGTGATATAATCAATTTTCTGACCAGATGTGGTCATTGCTCGATGCTGTAATACACCAGTGATACAAAAAAAATTGTCGGTATATATTCACAATAACGATTGACCAACAAAATCTAATTATTTCTACCTGATGCAAGCTAGTTTTAAGTACTAGTTAGCTATCAGAATTTAAACCCCCCCAAAAAATGTAAACTTCGCCATTTAGAGGACAAAAATCAATGCAGCGTGTGTTCTGCTGTCAACAGCATGATATGCCCTACTCTTTGAAGTGGAGGAATTTGGAACTCTGCGACTTTCTCTTACATTTTTACACTCACAGACTATTCATTCCCGCCAACATTGTCTACCTGAAAATTTCTGCAAACGATGGAGAAAATGCAGGTAAGTTTTTGTTGTAAATCATCTCGTATGCAAAAAGAAGCAATTCTTTTGCTGTTGAGTGAAGTATACATATAAGGATCTTCATTTTGTTGATTTTAACAAAAGTTTTTGACTTGGAAATGTATTTCCAAGCTATTAGTCCACAATTCTGATTCTTTCACAGTTGAATATCAACATAAAAAAGGTTTTATCAAGGTACCTTAAATGTCTTTATTGTGAAGATTATGCACACAATACACTTATGAATCTTTTTAAATCTTCTCGATCACTAAAAACAATTCATTTGTACACAAAATAGTTTAATTTCATCAAGCACCAACTGCACCCATGAGTTTGGCTTCAACCCAGGCTGTAACATCACAACATCCAATCTTCCCCTCTTTAAAGCATTTTCATCATTTGGTTGAAATTTGCCGAAGATTATCACAGATGTGGGCCATACCACGTTTCTAGGATTTCAGAATCCAAATAACATAATACCTGACAGACCTTAAGTCATGTTGAGGCATTTTGCAGAAATAAATATTAAATGAGAGGTTTGTATAACTTCACTTCAAGTCTGGAATTGTGGCACTGTCTTCAGTGTTGTGAGTTTATGTGTACACATCATATCAAAATTGTCAGTTGTGGAAGAGATGATGTCATGTTTTTACATTTCTGCTTTAATTATTATGAGTTCCAAATAATCCAACATAGAGCTGTAATATGCACACAAGGTCACACATATTGATGCAGTTTGTGCCTAAGAAAACCTTTGTTCAACCATGGAAAACTGCCAAAATCTCATCAATTTGTTGTGAAATTATGTACTTGGCCAGTTGTCCACCATGTTTCTGCACATTACCTACACCCCCCCCCCCCCCCTCCTCATGGAAATTAATAAGAGAGGTTCATTCATAAAGAGTAGCTGTTCTGATGGTATGATTTATATTAAAAAAAACTCTTTAATCTTCATGCCATTTCAGCTTGTTCCTTGCAATGTCATGGTGTGAAGTTATGTACTTCAGGACCCCCTTCAGCAGTTCAGACCAGTTTGTTAGGATGTATACCTGTTTTGTGGTAGTTAGTAGCATGGATATACATGTGCATCTTTGAATACTCCAACTACCTGTACCAATGAAAATGCATTTTTAGCAATTTGTATGTCTAAAAAGTGCTTTATTTATTTTTTAAAAAATCTTTGCCTGCCTATTTTACAAACTACTACATTACTACCTACATTGACAGCTGTTTTTTTAGCAGGGAAAATAAGCAACACAACCACTGATAGTGATATGTTCAATTTAGGTATTGGTGGTTTTTGTCCAGGCTTTGAGTATTAGAGAGATTATTTTCTTTATAAAAGTGAAAAATGTTACAAAGTTGTGTACACTTTCTTCTTCCCAAGAATGTACGGTTCTTTGCGATTCGGAAACTTTGCTTTCACTCTAGATCACAGTACTAGATGATACAATTATTAAACAATCTTGGCAAGGTGCTTTTAGCATGAGCTTCTTAGCATTATTGCTGTGGAAATATGTGTGTTAACCATTTGTGACCGTGTAAATGGTTATGTACAAGAAATACGTTTTTGTGCAGCAAAATGAATTTTTCTCTAAAATGTATTTTTTTGAAAAATACTTACCGATGGCATTACTATATGGAAGGTACCCTTTAGTCTACCGATTTCAGCCTAAGCAGAAGTTGTGTCCCCTGCCTAGGAGCCCCAGGTGGCCTACATTCCCTCTCTATCCGGTCACGTGTTGGGCGGAAGCCAGTTTCACACTTAGCCGAAAGGCGGCAAGTGGGGCAGGAGGGAGGGTCCTCCGAGTAATGCCACTGGTAAGTATTTTTCGAAAAAATACATTTTAGAGAAAAATTCATTTGTTTTCTCAAAATAAATTACCGATGGCATTACTATATGGAAGAATAGCGAAGGAGGGTGCCGCCCTATATCACCCTGCGAATTATACGCACCGCAGGCCCGCAACTGAGCACTCCCGACGATTTCAGCTAAGAGTGACCTAGGGCGCCTGTGGCGCGAGGAGGGAGTGCTGGGCCGCCGAGATGTCCCCCACCAGGGTCAGGGAGTCACGCTGCCGGATAGGTCACGGAGGTAGAAGCGGGTGAAGGTGGAGTCAGCCCGCCAGCCGACCGCCGTGACAATGTCTTTAACGGAGCAGTTGCGGTCAAAAGCCATGCTGGTGGCTACTGCTCACACCTCGTGCGCCCGGATGAGCAGCCTCTTATCCCCGTTAGGGGAGAGGTCTTTGTAGGCCGACCAATTGACCCACCTCAGCCAGGAGGAAATTGTCTGCGCAGAGATATCAGGTCTGCCCGGCGAGAGGGGCAGGAAGAGGCGGGAGCGGCCTTGGCGGCACGGCTTTGTCTGACACAGGTAAATCCTCAAAGCCCGGACCGGGTCCTGCTGGCGCGAGCTGCAGGATTGATCCGTAAGTCGGATGGTCAGCACCTGGGGTATGGCTGAGGGAGGCCGGTTCTTGGCCAGAAAGGATGGGTTGGTGAGGAGCTGAGCCGAGCTATTGGCCCGAAACTGCAGACAGGCGGGACGCACCGAGAGTGCATGTAACTCGCTCACGCGGGACGCAGTGGCGAGGGCCAGGAGGAAACGTGTTTTCCGGGTTAGGTCGGGGAACCGCGCCAAGGGCAGGGGTTCGAAGTGGTCCAAGTTCAGCCACGTCAGGACTCAGGCAAGGTACCACCGAGGGATGATCGAACAGGAGACCGGTCGTCGGAGCTCAAAGTGGGCCAAGGTCCGAGAGGTCCTTGCAAGCACCCGGATCTGGGAGGCCCAGGTGGCGGTTAAGTGTCCGCAATCATGGCCCAGTAGCCCTTGATGGTAATGGGTGCATTTCCTGATCGGCGAAGAGCCACAGGAAGAAATCCGCCAGTTGGGGGGTAGTCAGATCTGTGGGGGGAAGCCGCTGGGCGGTGCACCTGGACTAGAAGACCCGCCGCTTGCCTTCGTAGACATTTCTGGTAGAGAGCCTGTGGGCTGCTGTGATAGCCTCCACTGCCGCACCCAAGAACCTCTATCGGCGAGGGCTTGCCGACAACCTCCAAGCGTGTAGGAGGAGCCACTCCGGGCACGGGTGGAAGAGAGCCTGTTGGGGCTGCCTGAGCATCAAGGGCGGGGTGGGAAGCTCCAGGGGCGGGTCTGTCGCAAGAGCGAGGAGGTCTGTGGTCCAGCTCTTGGCCCAGCTGAAAGGGCCACCAGAAGGAGAACGGCGGAGCATCCCTGAAGTTTCTGCAGGATCTTGGGCACCAGGACAGACGGGGGGTAAGCGTAAGCGATCAACCCGTCCCACAGAATGGAGAGCATGTCCATGGCCCAGGCGAGACAAAGAGCGGGAGCTGCTTGTTCCAAATGGTGGCAAAGAGGTCGATTAGCAGCGTCTTCCACCGCGTGCAGATCAGGCGAAAGATGTCTGGCCGCAGGGACCACTCTGTGTGGAGGAGCTGGCCGTGCTGGGATAGGAGTCCGCGAGGACGTTTAGGCGGCCCAGAATGTGGCGGACCTGGAGAGCGATGCCACAGTCTCTGTACCAGAGCAGGAGATGGTAAAGGAGGATGCACAGTGAGTGCGAGCGCGTGCCCCCCCTGGTTCTGAATGTAGGCCACCACCGTCGTGTTGTCAGAGAGAACTAGGACCTCCTGTGTCCCAGCATCTCCTGCCAGGCGCTGAGGGCTAACCACACCTCTTTCAATTCCAGTCAGTTGATGTGCTTGCCGGCGAGGTCCCGGGGCCAGAGGCCCGAGGCGAAATCCGGAAGCAGGTGCGCCCCCCCAACCCAACTGGCTCGCGTCGGTGCAGCTGGACCACCGGGGCGGAGGGGAGTGCAGGGGCACGCCCGAAGCCAACCAAGACAGGTCCGTCCACCGCTGGAGGTGGGGCTGGACCAGAGGGAGAATGGGGACCGGGTCTGTCAGCCCGCCGGAGGACGGGCGCCAGAGCAGGAGAAGGTGAAGCTGCAGTGGGAGGGCGTAGAGCCTGCCGAGGGGTAACAGATCCGCCGCCATGAGAAGTCCCAGGAGCTGTAGCCAGACCCTGGCCGGGAAGGAGTCCCCTATTTCCACCTGACAAGCGAGATCGGCGATCTTCTGTCACTGCGCTACCGGGAGCCGCACCAGGTTGAGGTCGGTCAGGAATTCCATCCCTAAGTAGACGAACCTGCGTGAAGGCGTAAGATTCAACTTGCCCGGATTGACCAGAAACCCGAGCCGGTGGAGAAGGGAGGGGAATATCTGTCATCTTCCAGGGTCGCGGCGATCAGGTTGCACAGGAGCAGATCGTCCAGGTAATTGGAGGCTGGGCTCAAGGACCGCTGCCGAAACGTGGCCACCACCAGGTCGAGGAGCCTTGTGAAGACCCAAGGGCTGATGTTGAGGCCGAAGGGGAGGGCTCAGAACTGGTACACGACCCCGCAAAAGGCGAAGCGCAGATATCGGCGGGAGGACGGGTGAATGGGCACATGCAGACACGCGTCTGCTAAGCTGAGGCTGATCGCGAAGTCCATCGGCCGGACCGTTGAGCGAAGAATCCTGGCTGTCCCCATCTCAAAGTGCGGCGCAAAAACAAACTTGTTTAGTGCCGACAGGTTGATGACTGAACAACACTTGCCGCCGGGCTTGGGGACAACAATCAGACGGCTGTAGAAGGCTGGGGAGTCGTGATGGGAGACTACCTCTGTGGCTGCCTTGCGGAGCAGGGCCTCCACCTCTCCGAGAAGAGCGTCTGCCTTGAGCGGGTCACCGGGTAACTGGGTCCAGAGGGGGGACCTACGCAGCGGCGGAGGGGACTGGAAGGAGATCTGAAGGCCTGCCGAAGCAGTCGAGATGATCCAGGGGTCGTCTGGAAGACCGCAGGGCACGCGTGAAAGCGGAGGAGGTGGCGACGGGCCGAGGCCACAGATCCTTGGTCGCTTCTTTGACAGACTGCCATGTGTCCCCAAAGAGCTGCAACCCCAGCCGGGCCTGGTGGAGCTGAGACTTCACCGCTTTGGGAAGGCCCATACAGAAGTGCAGGAGGGAGTGCAGGAAGGAATCCTGGGGCCAGAGGTCACAGCTGACAGCCGCTGCCATGGTGTTAGTGGACGAGTGATAAGTGGTTAGCTGCCACGAAGATGGAATGGATGCCACAGAGGGGGGACGAGGCCGCCAGGTCCCAGGTGTCCTCCAACAGTGCAGCACCGCCTGCATTGCCAGATCCAAGAACCCGGAGCAGGCCAGGGAGTTACGGACGAGGGTTGCGATCTTGTCCAGGGCGCGAGACCAACCGGCCTGGAGCATCCTGCACCCGCCCGCCTGAGCCAGGGCTGCCGAGTCCAGGGCAGGGAGAGGCACGGAGAAGGCTTGGGAATGTCCGGTGAACCATTCCTGGCGAAAGCTCATGTTGATACCGGCGGGCCACCATGAGTCCGCAAAGAATCCATAGTCGCCAAAGCTCTCTTGGCGAAGCCGAGCGGAAAACGCTTCCGCGAGGTCCCGGAAGCCGGCTGGCTGTGGGAGTGACTTGCTACGCTTGGCAGGTCTCTGAGCGTCCACCATGGCGGAAGCTTGCCTCTTCAGGGGAGGGGACGGCAGGCAGAAGTCTGGCGGGAGGAAGGAGGAGAAAAGGCAGGCCGCCTCCTCGAGGGAACGGACGGTCTGGGAGCCAAGCGTCGGCGAGGAGGCAGCGGAACCCCGGCGTCGCTCGGCAGAAACAGGGGGCCGGGGGGGGGGGGGGGGGGGGGGGGGGGAGCTACGTACCAGAAACCCAACAGTCCCGCTGAGAAGACGAAGTGTATCGCCAGCCCCGCTCGGACGAATCGGGCGCGGGGCGGGGGCGGGGGGCGGGGGGGGGGGGGGTCTTTAAAGTCTGCGTAGCGTAGAAGGAATGCACTTACCTGTGGGCCATAAGGCCCGAACAACGGAACGCAGTGGAGCCCGGCGCGTTGACCAAGCGACGACATCCGAGCTGGTGTGCCGCAGAGGTCCCGAAGAGGGCGGGGTAGCTGGGGGAACCTGCTGGGGCTGGGAAGGACGCTCACGCCGGTAGAAGTCCCAGAGCTGAGACAAACGCTCCTCCCTCCAAGCGGCACACACATCAAAAGTCCGACCTGAAGCGCAGCCCGAGCACGTAAGGCCGACCTCGTTGGGAGTCCGTGGGCCACTGAAAGTCCCCGCAGCGAAGGCAGGTCTTCATGTGAGTACTCGCCATAATGCCACACCGTATTAGGCACATACTGTTCTCTACTTTCCACAAGTACACATGAGGCAGAAGCCAACGTAAAGTCCAAGGCAGTAGAAACCACAAAGACCGAGGGAAGCAAGACGAAACCGGTCATAAACAGGAGCTAGGCCAAAACACAACCACACATGGTCAGCTAAGGGTGAAAAACTGGCTGGCTTCTGCCCAACACGTGACCGGATATCGAGGGAAGGAGAGGCCACCCGGGGCTCCTAGGCATGGATCCCCGGTGTCTCCTCCCCAGTTGTGCAGGGGACACAACTTATGCTTAGGCTGAAATCAGTAGGCTGAAGGGCATCTTCCATATATCTTCCATCGTAAAAGAGTGCACTGATGAGGATTGTATACTTGTTTTTCGTCCGATCTGGTTGCTGCTCGAGTGGTATTGTATTTGTCTACATCGGCATTTTGCCTCCCGCGCAGCGTGGCCGGTCCGCCAGGCCTTTCCGCTGCCCTGTTTTATGTGCTGCGCGCTAGTGTGTGTGAAGTGTTTACTGTGAGAGTCTGTGCGTGTTCCTACCATCCTATAGGTTTTACGTGTGCTGCCCCAAATTTGTTATCTCCCGTCAACATCTCGCCCTCCCCACTTTTGATCTCGCCGCTGACCGACCGGGATTGTCCACTTATAAACTTTTCCCCCGTATCCTTTTTGCCCTTTCAGTGTTAGTTTTGCGTATTATCAGCGTTGCTCCCCTAAAACACTCACACACACACACACACCTACTGTACATTTTCTCCCTTGCGTATTATCAGGTCGCTCCCCTACCACACCGCTCACACACACACCCTACTGCACCCTCGTCCCGTCTTTCTCTTTCTTGTCCTCACAATCAATCATGCTCATCAGATACACACGCCAACACTGCTATCTCTACATCGCCACGCCACCTACTGCACGGCCGGTGCCGCCGACAGTGTTGCAGATGCCTTACGCAGCATCCGATCGCGAAAGAGAGGCCACAGGGGCGGAATAAGCAGAAGGCACGACTCACCACCACACACACAAACCACACACTTCTTCCCCTTTTCCTATGCCCTTCCACCCCTTCCGCCTCCCTATCTTCTCCCCATCCCTTCCTT
The DNA here is from genome assembly GCA_036245525.1 of Semisulcospira habei. NCBI lineage: Eukaryota > Metazoa > Mollusca > Gastropoda > Semisulcospiridae > Semisulcospira > Semisulcospira habei. Next base: position 164,419,630 of record BTPG01000005.1, on the reverse strand, counting down.
CTCCCATTTCTTCTCCTCTCTTCCTCATCTACCGCTCCCTGCTCTCCTCGGGCCGCCTCCTCCCCCACCCTCCCCTCCTCCTTCGCCTGCTTTTTCCTCCTCGTCCCCTCCCTCCCTTTCTCCTCCCCTTCACCCTCCCTCATATTTTCCTACTCTCCTTCCTCCCCCTTTCCCCCCCTCCTCTCGCATCCTCTTTCCAGCCCGGTTCTCCTTCCCCATCGTTTCCTCCTCCCTCCTCTTTCCCCCCTCCCCACCCTCCGCCTCCTTTGTGCTCTTCTTTGTTTCTTCTCCCTCTTCTGTCTCATCCAACCTAAAACTGTGTCTGTTCAATGCACAGTCTGTCTGCAAAGATGGCAAAGCCGACGTGATTTAAGATTTCATTCTAGACAATGACCTAGATGTTGTGATCACCGAAACGTGGCTCCGCTCAGCTGGCGATGAACCCATCATTGCCAGCGTCACTCCGAGTGGCTACCGCCTGGCCTCCTTCCCACGTGCTTCCAGAGGGGGTGGCATTGCCATCATCTACAGGGACTGTCTTTCCCCTCACCTCTCCTTCTCTCTCCCTTATGCTCATCCCTCCTTTGAATCTGTTAAGGCCGTAGCAACACTCCCTGGCCAGTCCCTCATCTTCTCATGTATCTATCGCCCCCCTCCAAGCTCTCAAAACAAACTCACAAACTCCATGTTCCTCACCGAGATTGACCTCCTCCTCGACCACTACAGCACACGACCCGGAAACAGCCCTGAAAGTCTAAATTTTGCCCACCAGCCTTTGGCTAGTGACTTCAAAGTTTTACTAGCCAAACTGAAAATGTTACTCGCCAAACTGAAAATTTTACTACTGAAAATAGCCCAACGCAACAATATAATGTACCACAAGTGTTTGACGCCTAATGTTAGAGTACTTTCGGATTGAGGACTGAAAAAGTACGGATTGGAAAACCACTAAGATTTCGCCGTATTTTTCTACGCCAACGTTCCCGATACTATGCTACTATGATCATTAATGAAATTCTATGCTGAAGAATCTATCTATCTATCAATCCTGTAGTCTTGCCAACCGTTAAGGCACCACTGATGACTTGGACACCAGCTCCCTCCATTCCACTCTGTTCTCTGCCATTCTTAGTGTGTCGCATATGGCTCAGCTTCAGTCCTGCCTATTCTGAGATGTTGTCCTCCCCTTTTTTTCCTCTGTCTCCCTCTCCTTCGTCCTCCCTTCTCAGTGCCTTGCAGGATTGTCTTGGCAATCCCTGCTGATCGCGTGACATGCCCATACCACTTCAGTTTGCGTTTTTTCACAATGGCTAATTGTCACGGTTAGTGACTGTTTTGAAAGTGGTAGTTGAAAGTTACCGAAGCACCGGTCAGTGTAGGAATAGCGAGTTGTTCTCACGTGGGTAGAGACGGGTTAGTGTTCCTTGTTTTGCACGTGCGGGGCGCGCTAGTGAATACGGTAGTGTGTTCACTGCAGAGTTTACCTTGTCGGTAGCAAGGGAATAATAGTTTAGTTCGCAGCTGTACTTGGTTAGACCAGGCTGTCTTGCCCAGCTGACTGTTGGTAGTCAGTGACTGACCGTTGTGAGAGTCAGTGACACAGCGCCGGTCCAGTCCCGTGGTCGTTGGAGGCCGGAGACTGGGGTTATTGTGCCTACGGGTGAAAAAGGAGGGTAGAACTCGATGGGTGTTAAAGGGAAGTATTTTGGCGTTATTGTTTGGTTCTGTAATTATTAGTTGGTTTTAATTGTTAGCGACATGTTGCATTGGTTAGTGGAATGTGTTAGTGAAATGTTGTATTGGCTTGTTGTGAAAGTGCAGAGAATGTTAGGAAGGCTTTTTTTATAATGTTTGAGAACTTTCGTTGTTTTGGTTCATGTGTAAATTTTGGAATGATTTGGAAAGCACGTGTCACATGAGTGAAGGTCAAGTGCTTGAATGGCTAGTGGTAGTGTTTTTGTAAACCAAGCAGGGTGGGTATGGTGGTTAGCTATTTTAGGACCCTCTGGTTTACGTTGCTTACAAGGTCGTTTAGGCTTCTGCTTTTGTTTTGCATTTTGACGTTCGGGGTCGGGACCGGTTGGAGGGCCGACGGGCACTAGGACCAACCACGCCTCGCTGGACCGAGTGTCGGCGTGAAAGGGGCGCGGCCATCTGTACTGCCGGAGCCGCCGTGTCGCCATTGCAACCAGACCTCGCACCAGGGAAACGGAGAGAGAGAGACAGAGAGAGAGAGAGAAAGACCCGCGAAGCTGTACGACCATTAAGGAAGCCGGACGGGAGGGATCCACAGGCGTTCGTCGACTTGCCACGGTGGTCCCATTCTTATTCAGCTTTCCGTCACTCACTCTGCCTTGGTGTAGTTACATGATTCTTGTACATGGACAGTATATTGTAAATAACGTTTTTCAGCCGTCAGTTCGGAGGGCTGTAACCTGACTTTTTATTGTTATTGTGGAGCAACAGTGCTGCGTAGCGTGGGGGAGTGTTTGTTTCCACCACTCGATGCAATGCTGATGCTGTGGAAGTAGTATTAACCTTGGTTTAGTTTTTTCCTTTTGTTTTTCTTTTCTTTCTTTTTTTTTCGGAAGGGGGAGGGGAGTGGGGGGCAGGGAGGGGAAGTGTCGGTGGGAAGTGTGGGAAGGAAGGAAAGGGGGAATAGTTAGTGTAATAGTAAAAAAGATCGAGTGTACGTGTAAAGTAAATGTGTTGTGTTGCTTGTGCTGAGCTGTAACCTGTCTAGAGGCAAGACGCTAGGGCTCTTTATCTATCTCTTTCTTCTCTTCTACTCCTAACCTTCATTCTCGTCTATCTCTCTTTAGTCGGGACTTTGGGGGTTCTACCTCTATTCTATCTTCCGTTTTCGTCTGTCCCTCCCTAGCCTACTCTGAGATGTTGTCCTCCCCTCTTTTTCTCTGTCTCCCTCTCCTTCGTCCTCCCTTCTCAGTGCCTTGCAGGATTGTCTTGGCAATCCCTGCTGATTGCGTGACATGCCCATACCACTTCAGTTTGCGTTTTTTCACAATGGCTAATATTTCTTCAAAGGGCCCGATGGCTTGCCTGATTCTGCTTCCCACTTCCTCGTTCATGATATCTCTGTACGAAATGCCAAGCAGCCTTCGAAAACATCTAATTTCAGTGGCTTGTATTCTCCTTTTGAGGTCTGCTGTGAGGGTCCATGACTCGCAGACATATAAGAACACTGAGATGACTAAGGAGCTCATCAGTCTGATCTTGGAGCAGAGTGTGATGTTTCTGTCCTTCCATATGGTCTTCAGTCTTGTCAGCGCTGTTGTTGTCTGCACAATCCTGGAAATTATTTCAGGTTTTGATCCCTCATCTGTCACAATGGCTCCTAAGTATTTGAATTTCTCAACTGTTTCCAGTTTTTGGCCTCCGAACATGATTTTGGTGCCAATGCCACTGGCGTTATTGGTCATCAGTTTGGTCTTCTCTGCGCTGATTTCCATTCCAAACGCAATGGCTGTACTGTCCAGATTTACCAGCAGCTGAGCTAGCTCCTCCCCTGTTCCTGCCAGGCCATCAATGTCGTCCAAGAAGCGCAAGTTCTTGATTGTTCTGCCTCCAATACTGACAGTTCCTTCATGATCTTTCAGAGCGTCTGTCATGATTCTTTCCAGGAAGATGTTGAAAAGAGTAGGTGAGAGCAAGCATCTGAAGGACAAAATATACACTAAAAAAGTTTTTGGTGTTGTTTCGGTTTGTAGTCAGTCAGAGCATGCGGTTTGGGGCCAATGAGAATGAGCGGAGCGAACTTCCGGTTTTCCCAGCATGCATAATTTCATTCACAAAGTGCATCAGATAAACAACCGTCTAAACAATGCCGAAGAGAAAGGAGCCCGAATCGAAAAGCGCACCGCCACCTAAAAAGAAGAATGTTTCTACCAGCCAGCCAAAGCTCCGATTGCTATATAAAAGGCAAATTTCTGTCGTGCTTTGATTCTAACGGACAATACAGTTGTGTTGTATTTTGGAAATTTCCGTGCATCAAGCGGCGTTCGGCATTGAGCGAACAGTAACTTACGTGCCAAACTACGCTTGACATCTCCAAAACTACTAGCACTTGTCCAAAATTCTACTACCATAGCTGTTTAGGGGTTGGCGGGTCAGATGTCAAATGCAAAAAAATGTTTTAACGCACTCGCCAAAAATGTTGTTGTACTACTTGTACTTGTCTCTATTGCTTGCTTATTATTACGAGAAGTGAAGGTTGAATGTTCGGGCACTTTTGGATTTAGGCCTGAAAAAGTACGGATTGGAAAAATGCACGAGCGCCCTCACATTTTGCGAGTGGATTCTTTTTTTTTACTCGCCAAAAAAAAAAAAAAAAAAAAATCACTCGTCATGGCGAGTAAATTACTCGCTATTTTCACGGCTGGGAAAGCACATCCTTCTTGGCGACTTTAACTTCCACTTTGACAAACCAGACCACCCTGACACAAAAGGCCTTTGCACATCACTTTCAAACCACAATCTTACACAATACATCACCAAACCCACCCACCTACTCGTCCACACCCTCGACTGGATCATCACCCGCATCTCCGATCAACTCTTTCTCGACTCCGACACCTCCTCTGTGCTTCCCTCTGACCACCTCGCTATTTTCGTCTCCCTCAACCTACCTCCCCAGAAAAAACCCAAGCTCCTTGTCTCTCGTCGCAGACTAAAATCTGTCAACCGAGAGAGCTTCTTCAACGAAGCTGTCGACCTTCTTTTGGACCCCGCCTCCTCTCCCGATCTTGCATCCAATTTCGATTCCTCCCTTTGAAAACTTCTAGACACCCACGTCCCTGTCACCACTTGCTCCATACCCAACTGACCCCCCTCCCCCTGGCTCACTGATGACATAGCCGAGGCCAGGCGTGAGCGCCAAAAAGTGGAACGCCACTGGGGCTCATTCGACCTCACCGTTCACAGACAGATCTTCCAAACAACTAGATCCAAAGTCTGCAGAATGATCTCCAACTCCAAACGTAAACACCTTCAAAACAAAATCCTGGAATCCACTTCTTCCAAAACTCTCTACGCTACCACGAACTCACTCCTAGGCACTTCTAAAGACTCTCCTCTCCCCAACACACACAGCAAAGAAAAACTCCTGTCCGCTTTTTCCACCTATTTCTCCGACAAAATCCAAACTCTGCGCAACACACTCGAAACTCTGCCTTCTCCGCCTTGCCCTCCTGACCCCCCCCCCCCCCCCCTTTTCCGGCACTCCCCTCTCGTCCTTCCACCCCGTCTCTCAGGACGAAGTCCTCAAGACCATAAAGTCCATGCCTTTCAAAACCTGCGAACTAGACCCCCTCCCAGCTTCTCTCTACCGGGACGGCCTTCCAAAACTTCTGCCCTTCATTATCGACATCATCAACACATCTCTAGAGAACTGCTCCGTCCCCGATACATTCAAGTCCGCCATCATCCGTCCTCTCCTCAAAAAACACAACCAAGACCCAAACGAACTCAAGAACTATCGCCCAGTCTCCAATCTCTCTTTCCTGTCCAAGCTTCTTGAGAAGGTTGTTCTCAACCAGCTCAACCTCCACCTCGCTGACAACAACCTCCTCATTCCCTTCCAGTCTGCCTATCGCAAACATCACAGCACTGAAACAGCCCTTCTATCCTAAACGACCTGCTTCTCTCCGACTCGGGCAACATCTCCCTTCTTACGCTACTCGACCTCTCTGCCGCCTTCGACACTAAAGACCACTCTATCCTCCTCCACCGCCTTCACCACTCCTTTGGCATCACTGACTCTACTCACTCCTGGTTTCTCTCCTACCTCTCCGACAGACAGCAGTCTGTCACCGTCGACGGTGTCTCCTCCAACCCAGTCACGCTCTCTTGCGGAGTTCCACAGGGGTCCACCTGGGCTCGGTCCTTTTCACACTCTCCCTACACCTCTCCCCTGTCCAGCATCATCCAGTCTCACCACATACACCACCACCTCTACGCTGATGACTCACACTAGGTACTCCAAGCCTTCTTTGCACGACTAAGCGTGACCTAAATTTCACCCATTTTCCATCACTGATGTTAACCAAAATACGCTGCATATATCAATAAAATGTATACTGGGTTGTAGTGTGGTGTCTACTCTTTGTGTTCATGTGTGTTTCTGTGCTTATTTTTACATGTTTAGTACTTTATGTGTGTTTTAGTGCAGACCTGTTTACCCCCTAAAAATCAAAGTGTAATCCAGGCAGTTGAAAAGAGTAATCTGAGGGTCAAACGAGGAATCTGAGTAAACGGCATACGCGCACACTCGAGAACAAACTCACGATACTTAATTAAGAACATAATTACCAACTAAATAAACTAAACGCACACTTTAAAAAAATAAACTAATAATAAACAAAACCACAACAAAACAATACACACAATTTATAATAGACTTCAAACCTTTACAAAGACTGTACAGCTGCAAAGCACACGTGTTTGTAAAAAAGCGTATCACATCGCACACTATCCGATGAAATGGACGTTTTTTTCGGCTGGCCGTATACACAAAACTAATTCACGTTTGGCCTTGATTTGTCATTTATTTGCGTGTGTGTATTGCGAGTAAGTTTTTGCTTTATTTGCCAGGCACTACTCTCATCAGCGGACCAAGCCTGACCACATGTCGAGTACAGTCAAACATACTGCTGTGCTGGATGCTGAAATCCGCTTTGCACAACGTGCAGTGCGCATAGCCAATCCCCTTTCTTGACGATACGAGGCATGGGTATTTCTCGTGATACATCGCCTTATATTTCTGCAAAGCTCAAAGCTCTTTTCTTGTTGTGGTCGCTGTGTAAGACTTTACAATCCGAATCGCTATCAGATTCCTCCGTTTCGTGTGCGCGTTTTTCGCTCGCCATGTTATCAGTCGACTGGAAAATTTGAACCGGAAGATGGAATTAATGTAAGTTTGTTTATATCTGATTGGCCATTCTTCGAAAGCAAAGGGGAATCCAACCAATCAAAACATGTAAGAAGAAAGTTAGGCGGAAGTTACCGGCAAAGAAACGAAAGTACGATTTACTGATTGAAAACGATGTTGACGCTGAAAACTGAAAGCGGAATCTTAGCGATGCAAAACGTGTAATTTGAAGTGACAACGCATAACAGCATAATGAGACCCTCAATAAGGGAATTTATTATGCTCAAAGCATAAGGTAAATAGGTCTGTTACTGGCGTATCTATCGTTCATGACTTGCCACGGCGGCACAGCATGCGCGCGTTGTTCACAGCACACATCGGATTTTCAATCGCCTCGCGTGTCACGTCGAAGCAACACAGGCTACAAATAGCTAGCCAGTTAGGTAGAGTAGAGCTAGCCCTTCATTTTCGTATAATTTATTTTTGCATACGATCACGGTAACGTATTCAAATTTCAAGTAGAAAAGTTTCAACGTAATATTCTCACTCTTCTACAAAACAGACAGGAGCTAAAAATATATGCCTAAAATTGTCAATCATTTTTCTATATTATTGCAAAGTTTCGTATATATTCATTACTCCGCATGCGAAGCAAAAGAGCGCACACACCGCCTCTTTGTACGAGCTAACGCGTGTTCAGAGAATGGCGTTCACAAACGATAGCGAGGCTGTAGTTGTACTATGTGCTTCGGCAAAAATGTATCGTCAGATTTAACCAATCTACCGACTTCAGATGAAAATATCGATATGTAATATCATTTTTTGATTGATCTGTACATTGCTAGGTTTTACATTTGCTTTTCAATTGTATTCGCAGTGTTTCTTTTGAGCAAGCATCCATGCTGTCTTGCGAGGTAAACAAAGCGTGTTGGGTTATAGTCAGAAATACCAAATATAATTTTCTCTTTCACAAGAAAGTATGAATTAAACATTATTACTTTATAAAAGACGTTAAGGTACGTTTACACTTAAGTCATTATCTTCTGGCAGTTGTAGACTTTGAGATAAAGTTATTTTTTTGTGAAGTCACGTGACATGCTTGTTTTTCGTCTGCTACTAGCACTACAGTGTGATGATGTACTTTCTTTTTTAGATCAGTGTGTAGTTTTCTGTCCGTGATTTGTATAGACAAGCAAATTTCACGCAACTGTTAAAATTATAATTCAACAATTTAAATAGTTGAAATTGCTGGTGATCAATTTTGTGTTGTTTGTCAATTTATATATATATATATATATATATTTTTTATTGGGTGGGGGTGATGGCAAAACAATTTTCCTCTTTGTTTGTAGTCTTATAACAGGCATGGGATTTGCCCAAGCAAAAATCATCTGAAACGGGACCTTGAACCTGATACAAAAGGCCTTGCAGACTGGGTCTTGTTTCCTCGAGAACCGAGAAATCAAACAGTGGGGGGGGGGCGGACCTTCCTGACCTCTGAGCGCCGAAATATCAAACGGGGAGAAGGGGGGGGGGCTTCCTAACTTCTGAGCTTCGAAATATCAAACCGGTGGGGGGGGGGGGGGGGGGGGGGGGGGGAAGGGGGGCCTTCTTAACTTCTAAGCACCGAAATATCAAACAGTGTGGGGGGGGAACCTTGCTTACATCTGGGTGCCGGGAAATCAAACAGGGGAGGGGGGGGGGGGGGGGGTTGGCGGCGCACCTTGCTTACAGTTACTTCTGGCCGCCAACCTTGGGTCTGCCCGTTTCAGTTCTCAGTTTACTGCGCAGCACGCGCTCATGCGAGCCACGGACACAGCCTGCCGCGTCCGTGACCTGCCGCGGAATACAGCCGGTGCTTTGCTTCTTTTGCTACCCACAATAGTTTTTTGCGGAAACGCCTTTTTATTTTCGGGGACGATTTTTTCCCCCGCGGAATTTCGCGGACAATTCCCATGCCTGAGTCTATCCTGTTCCATTATTCAGATCTCATTATCCTGATCAGTTTGATTTTTAAATGATGTTTCTATCTTAATTACAACCCAAGATATGATTTTTCTTGTGTTTGTTAATTTTCAGCCATCAAAATCAGTGATTTTAATAAGTTTGAGGGTCATTTCAGCAAGATGCCCTTGTTCAAGAAAAAGACTAGGCTGTCACAGATTACTAAAAAGAGTTGATTGTAGTAGAATTTAGTATCATTATCACTATAAGGTTGGTTCTGTGAAATTCCAAAAATGCCAAATCATTCAATTTTCACTGTTGCCAAAAAGGTGTGCAAAAAAAATAAACAAATTCATTTATAACTTTTGATCTAATTGTCTGATTATTTTCAACTTGATATCATTGGAATTAGAAAAATGAGACCTATCTGAAAAACATATTTACAAATGTGATCATGTAACTTAAAAAAAATCACTTTGGAGTACATACAACTACTAGACAAAGACAAACTCGACAACACTCAGTCACTACTGACTCGCACGGCTGACTGTTACGAAGACGTGAAAAACTGAATGACAGCAAACAAGCTTAAACTGAAGGATGACAAAACGGAAGCCATGCTGGTAGGCACTCACCAGAAACTTTCCCAGCTCCCTCCCTCTCTCCACCTTGTTAATATCTTTACCGTTGTAAAATAAAGATTCAATGATTCATTGATTCACCTTCAACTCGACAGCACCCCCATCTCCCTCTCTGATTCGGCCAAAATCCTCGGCGTTATCCTTGATTCCTCTCTTTCCATGACCAGCTTCGTCTCCGCCACGGCCCAGGCATGCTATTTCCACCTCCGCGGCATCAGTCAGATCAGAAAATACCTCGCTACCGAAGCTGCCACCAAACTTGCTGTCTCTCTCATCCTATCTCGCATCGACTACTGCAACTCTTTCCTTTCCGGCCTCCCTCACTCCACCACTTTCACTCTCCAGCGTGTCCAGAACAATGCTGCCCGCCTCGTCCTCAGAAAGAAAAAATCTGACCACATCACTCCCCTGCAGAAATGTTTACTCCCCCCCAAAAAATGGAGTAATGGGCTATGCCAGAAAGAGTAATCTTGGGTAAAAAGAGTAATGCTTTCTGTCAGCACATTTGATCGTTCTCAAACGCAATCTCACTCAACAAGTTCTTACAAAGCCTTGCAGTTTTTATTTGCACTCGAAATGAGATACAAGTGAAAAGAAAAAAAAATCACTGTGTTAATTCAGGCATGCCTACCCTCAATTTGAAGTTTCAGTATTAGCTATTTGAAATTTCAGTAATACTATTAAAATTTCAGTAATACTATTACTATTGTTACCTATTATTTCTGCACTGTTTTTTATCTTGTGCCTTTTATATTAGCACGAGCGCAAAAATAAAAATGACACACACACACATCACTGACCAGGACACATATAGTTTGTACATCTCTGTAATGGGTTAAATAATGGTTGGGCGCCCACCCCCCTCCTCCACTTAATTTTTAAATTTTTTTTTTAAAACTTGCACAATGCGAAATTTTCTGATCATTGCACTTAGGTCCAACCAAGGGAAAGCAGACACCGACAGGTTGGTTTAAATAAAGGGACGTAATCGAGCAAATTGTCCTAGTGTGCTTACTCCCCTTGTTATTGTTTTAATTTGACTAACTCCAACATTTACTTTATTTCTAGATTTAAAAGGCAACTAATATTAATGATAAATTAGGAAATGATATAAATTATTATTTTATGTACTAATGTTGGATCTGGTCATGGACCCGGTTATGTTTTGAAGTAGGATTTTGTTTGATCACTTTCTAAGAAAAAAAGCAGATTGGAATATGATTTCAAAAATTGTAGTTTTTGTTTTAAATAATCGTAATAGTGTGAAAAAAATCGTAGTGGCGTAATCTATGCCAAAAATCGTAAGCAATTACTCCAAAATCGTAAGGGTAAACATCTCTGCCCCTGCTCAAACTCCTTCACTGGCTCCAAATCCCACAACGCATCCAATTTACAAGATTCTGTCTCTCTGCTACAAATCCCTGAACTAGGCTCCTGCCTATCTCTCCAACTTACTTCACCCCTACACTCCTCCCCGCTCCGCCTCCGACCCTCTCCGCCTCCACACCCCCCGCACCAAACTCAGCACTTTCGGGCCCCGCTCCTTCTCTGTATACGTCCATCCACCTGGAACACTCTCCCACTCTCTCTCCGTCAGAAACTCTCTCTCTCTCCTCCTTCCAGTCCGCCCTCAAAACTCACCTCTTTCAACAGTTCTAGCACTATATCACCACACTCCCCACCCCAAGCTGAACGTCGTAATGTATTTCACTATTTGTGGTACGTGAGTCATCGTCTAAAGCGTGCGCATGCGTACGCGAGTTGTGAGTGCGCGCTTAGAGTTATAATTATTATAAGATAAGCGCATTATAAATAATGTAATTATTATTATTATATAGTAATGCCATCGGTAATTATTGGTCGCTGCCTGACTCAAAAGGTGGGGGCCCCAGGGGACGAGTTGCGTTGGTGGTGCGGGTAGTGGGGAACTCTTACAGCGCCTCCCCCGGGATCACCCTAGTCTAGGGCCTCTTGGCCTTCGTAATCCCCCCAGACTAGCATAGCATCCCTCTATCCCAAGACCGCCTGTGCGTGGTCCCTGGCCACATCCTCTCCGAGGTGACCCCAAAAACTGGGCAGCACGAGCCCCCCAGGCTAAACACGGCGGATCTAGAGAAGAGAACCTCGAAAATTAATCAGGCCTGGCCGCTTGGCTGCGAAAAGGCTAAGGGAGGAAAACCCTGACTTCAAAGCCCCCGTGTCTCCGGGGAAGGTTTTTGAGCCAGAGACTAGGACAAGGACAGTAGTGATATAAAACCTACGACCTGAGGACCTCGACACCATCGTCCCAGCTTGCTAGGCCATGGCAGACGAACCAAGGGTTTAAAGGGTGGAGCCAGTACTGTGCACACTGCACTCCACCAAAAAGCTCCACCGCGCAGGCTTTAGGAAACGTCCACGGACCATGACATCGTGGACAACCCCTATAGAATCTTCGTTCGCGAAGTCAAGCCAAGAGAGAGAATGTATTTTGAGAAAACAAATAACAGAAATAAAGGTGTTTTCAAATTCAACTCAAAAATATCACAGGATGTGGCGTTTTGTTTTGAATATGGTCAAGAGCACGACTGGGTGTCTAATGGTAAAATCGACACCCTCCCTCACAAAACTGCTACAAAATTATCAGAAGTGGTCAGATCAAACTAAGGCATACATCATTTTGTAGGGAAATGGATAAGGTTTCCAGTGATACTAATCTTTGGGTGACCACAGAAGAATTTGGGACATTATCACAGTTTTTTTGACCAAATCTGAATTATAGCTTGAGAACAAAACATGACACATTTTACACATGCTCCATGGAACTCAGATTTTCAAAGGCATGCTACACTATGAAAAATCACTGTTACTGTCACAAGATGTTTGCAATGTTGGCCTAAATAACCATTGAGTTGATGATTTTCTAGAGCAAGTTGCTTTTGCATAATTCACCATAATATAAGAGCCTGCTTGAACATAACACATGTTGTAAATTTTGTCAGCAGAAATCATACCACTATAACACATTTTGACAAATGGTTAATTATTAAAACTTATGTGTTATTTTGTAGAGTAGAGTATGTACTTTGTATTTATGATGAAAGGTGTGTGGTTCTTACATGGAAAATCAAATGATCCAGTTTTGAAGATTTGTACTCAGAATGGTGTAAATGTTGAGTTATGTTCAAACAGTTTAGGCACTTATTTATCTCTACTACTCTGTTGTTTTTGCTGGACAACTGGTGTAGTGATTTATATCAAGGTTTTGAAGAGGATGCATGGGTGATAGATGAAAGAAACCCTTTATGAGGTTTACAGTATGCGTCCAAATTTTGGGTGTAAATTGTTATGTTCAAGAAGCCAGCAAACTGTATATTATATATTATTTTCTTTTCACTTATTCTGCAATAATTCTATAGTAGGACTATACTTATTTAAAGACAAGACCTTGGTAGGCCCAAAAATACCTAATTTTGTTCAGTTGAAATAATTTTTTTGTATTTTTTTCTGCGTGCTGGTGTGTAAATGTTATGTTCAAACCAAGGACACCTACTAACCACTGGTTAGTAGGTGTCCTTGGTTCAAACCAATATGCACATTTTTTTTTTGTGTTGAAGGGTAAATTTTGTTGCAAATCATATAGTAGATGATGCCAACACATAAAAATAGTTATGCACATGCTGGTACACAACACATTTGAAACTCTTTTCAAATTTTCCTCATGAACATAACTTGACACAACTTTGTGGGATGTAATTGTAAAGTTATGTTCAAACATTTATCACCTAAAATCACAAAAATCACTTTATATAAAAAACTACCAATAGCTGAAAAGAGTCCGTTTACTTTTTTATAATAATAAAGCATGTGATACCTTCTAGGATAAATATTTCTTTGTTTTTTGTTTGTACATAACTTTACACCATCAGTACATCACATGCACTGTGTAAAGTTACAAACACCAATTTCATTTCTTTGGCCGTCCTGCAATAAAGTAGGTAAGATAACCAGATAAATCTATAAAATATGAATTTCAAGATCTATAAAATTTTAGTGACTCCAAAACAAGATAATCTCACAGCTATTGCTCATGTCGTGTCATGTTACGTTCATGCATTGATGATTACATTTCCCGTTGTGCATTAAAATTTGTGCATTAAAAACCTTTATGCATGCACTATCTTAATATTTATCATCACAAACAGCTTTCAAATCTGCATTTCATAACTCTGCACCTTTACTTTTGTGCTTTAGAAATGGTCCTTTGTCATCATGTTATGTTCAAACACACCATGTCATTATCTTTTACCTTTCTATTTCATGTTTTTGTCATGAAATCATGTTAGTGCAAACATCATTCTTCTTTTGTACACTACAGGCAATCAACAAATTTCTAAATAATTCTACTTGTCAAGGCAAATGTGTGAATGTGACCGTGTAAAGTTATGTTCATGCATCCTGTTTTGTCTTTTTGCTACTGTTTATGTAATTATGATGGACTAACAAATGAAATTTTACCAGAACAGTATGCACACTGCTTATACTATAGGTGAAAGCAGGCTCAATGATAGTGTCTTCTTTAGAGACTTCTCTTGAATAATCTTAAGATTTTTCCTGTGTGCAAGTCAGAAGGTGTAAAGTTATGTACAAACACTTGAAAAGTTGCAACAGCCCTTTTTGAAAATCACGTAAACATCACTAGTTTGATATAATGGCTGTGCTTGTTAGTGGGATTGGTATGCATACTTATTTTTTCCCAAGAGTTTGTGATTTGCCCTTGCGAGACCAAAAATATATTTGGTGAAGGTGTAAAGTTATGTTCAATCTTGTGAATGTTTATTGAATTTGTGTCAAATCTCAGCTCAGTTTGTAAAAATTTACTTATTTTCTATTGGAATAGTTAACAGCAGATAAAAGTCATCTAGTGTAGTCATTTTTAGCTTACAGAAGCTGTATTTGATTGCATGAGATAAAAAAAATGAGAATAACATTGCAGTGAAGATGTATTGAACAACTTTGTCAGTATTCAGAACTATGTAAACATTATTTTTTTCAATTGGCTTTTGCACTTAAATTAAATTATAGACTTGTTTCTGTTCATTTAGCATAATATTTTAAAATTAGTTCTCCAAGTAGAATTAAAAATTAGCGGCTTTTGGAAATTATGGTGTAAAGTTATGTTCAAACAGTTTTTATGGCATAAAAGTATTAAAAGGTTGCATTTTCCACTAACACACTTTATTTATAGACATACCATTTATTCTGGTTGGGGAACATACTTTGAAACATACAAATGCAAAAAATTGCTTATAGCTTGTGCTTGTTGTGAATTGTTAAATGTGTAACATTGTAAATGTTATGTTCAAACTTTAAACTTCAAAGTTCAATAACAACCAAACTGAAAATAACATAAAAATTTTACTTAGTATCAATGTTTATGTATGCAAAGGTACATCAGATTTATATGAAATATTAAAATTATTTTGCTTTTGAAAATGCAGGATGCTTGTCACCATTTGGACACCCAGTCGTACTCTTGACCATATATTTATCATATGTCTGTACCTTTAAATATAAAATTCAATTTGGATTTTGAATGTCACAACTTCTTAATGGTAAATCTGAGCCATGGCCATATAAATTCAGTGGTGAAAGAGTTATGAAAAATAAGGCAAATTTGAATATTCTAATTTTTTATACTGTCAATCACTCTGCAATTAGTTTTAAAAATCAATTATCAACTGATGATGTGATAATAACTAAAGTTGCAACATTGAACATCAAAGCTAGAAACTGAATGGAATTTCTTCTCTCAGTTTGGCTCTTGTAGTTTTACTGTTAGTGTTAATATAAACTTGTGTAACTCTGTAGTGCCTGTAGTGGAAACATCACAAGCATTTAAAAAAAAAAAAAACGCAATGGAGAAGTAAGTGTGCAGACAGGGCCTCAGCCTTATTAATTTTGTACATCTAACACTAGTAACAACACTGTAACAGAAACTAATTTTGGGTCAGGCTATATTTTTCTGACCTCGGATACAATTTTAACATGCTCAACTTACCCTTCTTCTCCGGGACCTCATTCATCTCATCCACAAGTGCATCTTCACCTGTGTGTCCATCCAAAATGTCCAATGTGTCTAATACATTGACAGTTTCCCCTGCAAGACGAGACAAAATCATCTTAGGAAGCTTTTTAGCATCATGCGGAGGACCGATATGTGGCGGAACATTCTATGAACAACATTGTTCAACCGCAGCGTGCGTGGAAATATCCACTAATTAAGCAAAGTTGAAAATAAATGCATACCCAAGCTGTAAAGTCAGTAAACAGTGTACGGAAAACAAACACACAAATCTTGAGCGCATCTTTAAGGTCGTTTAGAAAACTATAACAGTAAACCTGGAACTGTGAAATAAAAAGAAACCAACCTCTTGCGTCCGCGCTGTTCATCTTGTCTCACCTAAGCGCTTCTCTGTAACAAAACAGCCACGTAAAACGTGCGAAGCGATTGGGACAGTTTGTTACAATATTGGTTATTGCTATAATATAGTGATATACAAGTGTTGCACGCTAATTATAAATTCCGGTTGCCATTGTTTTCTCTTGTAAAATGGCGTCCTGCGAATCTCGTTCAGTTCTCGCCCCAAACGATTCATTTCACGCCGTATCTTTTGCTACATCTCGTCTGAACAGACTATGCACTACCGGCTGCGGTGAGGTTGCAATCAATGTTTATCATGCAAGTACACATGTACTATAAACTTATGTTTCCCGGCGGTGCTCTGCATGCGTGAAAGTGTCGTCTGCTGTTCGTTTAATCAGAGAACATTAAAAGAAATACCGAAAGAAAGACTGAGACACGCTTTAACTCCCTCTCAGGGCATGCAAGTACAATACAGTATTTGGAATTGTGCCGCTCTTGCCTTTTATTTATTTATTTTTTTTAAATTGGGGTGTGACTGACCGCTTTTCTTAGCGTGTTTCATTATTCGCTGGGTTATTCTGTGCATATTACACGCTTGGCAGTCACATGTTTGGTCAGGATTTTTGGCTCACGAGCGAAGCAAAAGTGAGTCTATGTTCTGGGCCTGTGGTTGTCCGTTGTAAACTTTAACGTTGGCATTTTCTCGGAGTCTATTCACGCTGCAGTCTTCAAACTTGGCCCAAGGATACTTTGTTGCAAGAGCTTTCTATACATACCAATTTCACTGACCTCTCACAAAGGTCAAGGTCACATGGGATCAGTAAATATATCAAAAATAGCTATTTTTGGACATATTTATTTTTTTCTTAAATACTATTCACAGCTTCAAACCCAAACTTGGTACAAAAATACCTGATGGTAAGACCTTTCTATGCACACTAATTTGGTTGATCTCTTGGAAAGGTCAAGAGCTAAGAAATGGCTCCAAAATCGCCATATTTTGATTGTACATTGCTTAACGTCCCGACAGCAACAAGGCTTTCTCAGGACGTGCCTGCACTGCTTGTGAAAAAAAAAAAAACAACAGAAAATTGAATGTATGTCGCCAGCCGGTCAAATACATTAAATAAACCTACAACATGGGGCCTAAATAAAGCTAAGACCATTTAGCAACACACATCCAATATCAAGAGCTACAGGCAGTGCAGACAGTAGGGAGAGTTTTAAAAAGGCAAATACAGGTGAATGGACAGAGGGTAGACAGAAACACATGCCCCAGAATAGAGAGAAAAACCCACCCTGTGGGGCTGACCAGGGTGACCCTGGGAACTAAAAAATACCTAACCCCACCCAAGTCCCCCAAGGCAGACCCGGGTGGGGTGCCATATTTTGACAAAAGATGATTTCTCTCAAATACTATTCACAACTCCAAACCCAAACTTACTACAAAGATACCTGATGGTAAGACCTATCTATGTATACAAATTTGGATGACCCCTCGGAAAGGTCAAGGGTCACAAGAGCTCAGGAAATAAGTAAACAAATAACCATATTTTGACAAGAAACGTTTTTTTTTCTCAATTACTAGTCACATCTTCAAACCCAAACGTACAACAGAGATACCCGATGGTGAAACCTATCTATGCATACTAATTTGGATGACCCCTCAGAAAAGGTCAAGGATCACAAGAGGTCGGCAAATGTGTATAAAATGCCAATAATTGTAGTCATTATCAACATTTTTGCAAACTTTTTAATATAATTTGGCACAAAGGTAGCTGATGAAAAGACCTTCCTATGCTAATTTAGTCGACTCATCACAAAGGTCAAGGGTCATGTGGGTTTGAAAAATGTGTGAAAACTGATTAAATTTTGAGAAAACATGGATTTTGTTGGTGCAGAAGCCATCCCTTTTACTTATTGTCAGACGTGTGGATTGGTCATACATGTGAGCCATAAGGGCTTTGCCTTTCTTGTTCAAATTACATTACAATTGTCCTTTCTAAGCGTGTTTCTTTGTTGGGCCTTTTTCACATTTCACACACTTAGCTGCGACCTTTTGGGCTGTATTTCACAGGATATTTGTTTCTGCTATATAAATTTGTAATGTAAAAATGTAACGGTGCATGGCACCGACTTTGTGTCAATTTACAGTGTTTCAAATGTCATACGCAAACCACACACACACACATGAACACATTTGCCATTATCTTCACATTTTAATACCATGGCATCACCTGAATCTGACTAAATCACAGTCTCATACTTCAGTTTCAATGAAACACATACATGCCACACATGTATTGCCTGCAACAAGGTCTTTTCCAATCAAGAAAAATACACATATGCTAATTTTTGCCTTAATACCTGACATTACTTCCGATCGCAACAATGCAAGCCACAACTACATGCATTTTTTTTCAGCAAATTTGCAGTGTTAATCTTAATGCTGTGAAATGTCAATTGTGGAAAAAATAAAATTACTGCAAAGTATAGGAATATCAGTAAGCAAAAGCTGCAAAAAGGACCAAAACAAAAACTGTAGTAAATGGACATATTTTAAACATGAAATAAAACTACTATGGATCAGCACCAGTATTACATGATGCAATAAATAATGGTGCCAAACTTACATAGGTTATTTAATCATGACAAATTGCAGCAGGACATGCATGGGCACAATACAATACCTGGTAGTTTAAGGAAAGTTTGGAGCCCTTGAGACACCATGTTGATTTTGGTTAGCATTGTTCATCCATCTTCCGCAACAAGTGCACATTTGTCAGAGAACACCTCAGCCCAAGGCTTGAAAGAGTTGGCATGTCAGATTTTACTACATAACATATTTACACTAGTTATAATGGTGCTGACCAGTCCATATAGATTTCTATTAAAAAATATTCTTAACTTTTTGGCTGTTAGTACAATATAGCTCTTTTTCCTGCCAGATTCACCATGAGGAAAAGTACTACCACCAGCTATAGCTTTAATTCAGAATTTATATTGAATTACAATGATTGTTCTGTTAGCCATGTACACATAAAAACATGCAATATTTCAGAGGAAAACCTTTTTTTTTAACATCAGGACAGAAAAAAAGGAAGGCAGCGGATAGAGAAAAGAAGCATAAAAAATAATCATTATAATGCTTGCAGAGTTTACTTTTCAACAATTGTCAAGCATACATTGTAGTTTTGTTCTGCAAATGCCAGCTGATTTTCAACTGATACCGCTTTTTATAGGTTAAATGCTGTGCCGGAAACAGATTATCTCACAAAACTGAATGAACATACAGTTACACTTATAAGAACCTTTAAATTTAGGAACAAACATAAATGTTTTTATCACATAATAAGGAAAGAAACATCTTGAAAACAAAAAGAAAATTACTAATGAGATCATCTGACGCAGACACTTGAAGATTTTATTTTGGAAAGAAAGACTATCACAAATGCAGAAATAAACGTGAAAGATGTATGAGACGTGAAATTGTCAATCTCCATGCATGCTTTTGTACTAAAAAAGAACAAAGGTAACCTACATCAATGATACAATTTTCTCATGTACCAGAGTATGCAGCATGACATTCATTCTAAATTTCACAACAAATAAGAATGACAAAGCCCTTAAGGCTCACGTGCATGACTGATCCACATAATCTGACCTTTGTGACCTTGATCTTACTGGCCAGTCACTGAAATAAGTGTTCAAACATAAGTAAAGGTTGGCTTTCGTACCTGTGAAATCCATCTTTTCTCATAATTTATGCAATTTTCACAACTTTGTCAACCTCTCTTGACCCTTGACCCATGCAAACGGTAAACCAAATTAGTTTGCATAGAAAGGTCGTATCATCGTTTATCTTTATGCCAAATTTGTTTGAACAGTTTTGCAAAAATGCTGATAAAAACTAAATTTCTACCCCCAAAATAGACATTTTTCACATCACCTGCTGATCTCTTGTGACCCTTGACCTTTCCAAGAGGCATCCAGTTAGCGTGCATCAGATATCTCTGAACCAGGCTTGGGATGGAAGTTGTAAACAGAAATGTTTGTCAAAAAGGCTACTTGTGACCTATTTCCTGCTCTCTCGTGACCCTTGACCTTTCCAAAAGGTCATCCAAATCAGTATGCATAGAAAAGTCATACCATCAGATACCTCTCTACCAAGTTTGGGTTGAAAGTTGTAAATAGTATTTGAGAAAAATATTTTTGATCAAAATATGGCTATTTCTGACATACTTGATGATCTCTTGCCACCCTGGACTTTCCTGAGGGGTCATCCAAATTAGTATGCTTTGGAGGGTCTTACCCTCAGGTAGCTTTGTACCAAGTTTGGGTTTGAATTGTGAATAGTATTTGACACAATACTAATTTTGTCAAAATATGGCTATTTTTGACATATTTCCTGATCTCCTGTGACCTTGACCTTGAGAGAGGTCACTGAAATTGGTATGTTTAAAAAGTTCTTGCCACAAAGTATCATTGGGCTAAGTTTGAAGACTGTGCCTTGAATAGTCTCAGAGAAACGTTAAAAGTTTATCATGCCGGACACTGGCCTGACAACTGGCCCAGTACAGACACTTTTACGATCGCACATGAGCCGAAAAGGGACTAGACGCATTGTGAAAACAATTATTGCATGCATTGTTTTGCATCTGTTTCTGGAAAAAAATGCACTATTTCTACAACGGGTGTGTGCAAAAAAGTGAAGTGACGAAACATTCTGTGATTTTTGATACACTAGTGGTATATTTTCAACGACAACACACTCACATACACATGCACTCAAAAATGTAATCTTTGCCTTCAAACATTACATAATATTACATGCACATACACATCAACAAATAGGACATGACTGCAATGCCAACAGCCAAGAATTAGTTAACTTACTATACCATTAATAACAGAAAACATTCCATCAGAATCAATGACATGCACAATCTGGAAAAATTTCAAGAGTTCCAAAGACACACCCAACCAAGTAATTTATCAACAAAGTTCTTTCATTTATCACAAATTTAAATAACAGTGCCGAAACAGAAAGTCTGGCTTTACAGTTTATACAAGCTTATGACAACAGAGAAAATGCTAACAACACAACTGCAGCCATTCCAGACAAACACAGTCTGCGAGTCACAGCATAATATACACATTACAGAAAGTATCTGCAATTACACCTACCGGTCCCGAAACACAACAGATGAAGGATTGGCCATGATATTTCAAGGGAAGTGAAACTCTTGAACTATGATGATCAGCCTATCACATGAACTGCTATGCTGACTTGAAAGAACTGTTCTTAGTCCTAAAGGCCACGATACACCGTCCGTTCGAGCTGTGCGACAGTGCTGGACAGTCGTCTGCCTGATCAGATGTCTGACGGGATGGAGTACTCCACATTCCCGCAGTACTGGAGACTACATGCACAAAGTGGTTAACTCATTCAGCCCTGACGAACTACAGCAGGAGATGGGTCAACCATAATAATTCAAGGGCAGTGCCAGTTTAGCTTGGCGCCTGTCAGTGCCAAGCTAATCTGGCACTGCCCTTGAATTATCATGATCGATCCATCTCCTGCAACAGGTGCATAGTCGTTAGATTACTTACTTTACTTACGCCTGTCACCCCTCCCAGCGTATAGGCCGTCGACGAGAGACCTCCAGCGACTCCTGTCCTGTGCTTCTCTTTCGATTTTACTCCAGTGGTTCCCAGTCTCTTGATGTCTGCTTGGAGGTCTCGACGCCAGGTGTTTCTCGGCCTGCCTCTTTTCCTCTTTCCCTGGGGGTTCCATGACAATGCCTGCCTAGTGATACTGGAAACTGGCTTTCTCTGACTGTGACCAATCCATCCCCATCTTCTTCATCCAATTTCATTCTCTGCTGTTATCTGCTCTGTTC
The DNA here is from genome assembly GCA_036245525.1 of Semisulcospira habei. Classification (NCBI taxonomy): domain Eukaryota; kingdom Metazoa; phylum Mollusca; class Gastropoda; family Semisulcospiridae; genus Semisulcospira; species Semisulcospira habei. The sequence continues at coordinate 164,397,850 of BTPG01000005.1, read as the reverse complement.
TCTCCCAGAGTCTGACGTTGCTGATCTTCTCCGGCCAGTGGATTTTCAAGATTCTTCTAAGGCAACTGTTTCTGAAGATCTGTACTCTGTTGACTGTGTTTTTTGTCAACCTCCAAGTTTCTGCTCCATATAGGAGAACTGCTTTTACATTCGAGTTGAAAATCCGGACTTTGGTGTGTTGTGACAGCTCTCTGGAACTCCACACTTTTTTCAGCTGGAGAAAGGCTGCTCTGGTTTTACCGATTCGTGCTCCGACATCTGCATCAGTGCCACCTTTTTTGTCGATGATGCTCCTGAGACAGGTGAAGGACTCCACCTCCTCCAACAAGCAAGACTGGTTCTTCCCTGGTTGCGTTCAGCCTCATTGTCTTTGTTTTCTGTTTGCGGATGGGGAGGCCCACTTGGGACGAGATGTCAGCAAGCCTCATGGTCTTGTCCTGCATTTGTTGATGAGTGTGGGACAGTAAAGCCAAGTCCTCTGCAAAATCGAGGTCGTCAAGCTGTGTCCACAGTGTCCACTGTATTCCGCTTCTTCTCTGCTCTGTGCTCCTCTTCATGACCCAGTCTATGGCCAGTAGGAACAGGAACGGAGACAGCAAACACCCCTGCCTGACGCCGGTTCTGACCTGGAGCTCCCTGGTGAACTGCCCTTCATGGATCATGTGACATGTCATGCCATCGTAGCTGCTCTTGATCAGGCAGACGAGTTTTGTGGGTACACCGTAGTGTCATAGGAGTTTCCACAAAATCTCTCGGCCCACACTGTCAAATGCTTTCTCGTAATCCACAAAGTTGACGTACAGCGGGGAGCTCCACTCCAGAGACTGCTCCACGATGATGCGGAGAGTGGCAATCTGGTCTGTACATGATCAGTTTTTCCTGAATCCTGCTTGCTGGTCTCTCAGCTGGGGGTCGACGGAGCTCTTCATTCTCTCCAGGATGATCCTGTTAAAGACCTTTCCTGGTACTACCCCTCCTTCCAGTCAGCCAGCATCACCTCCTCTTCCCAGATCTTCCCAAACAGTGGGTACAGCATCTCTACTGTTGTTTCTAGGTCTGCTTCAGAGCCTCCGCTGGGATGCCATCTGGCCCTGCTGCTTTGCTGTTCTTCAAAAATGCCACTGCTCTTCTGATCTCTTCCCGGCTGGGTCTGTCACAGCTGATGGGTAGGTCGGTCTCTGCTGGCTGGATGTCTGGGGGGTCGGGTGGGCTGGGTCTGTTCAGTAACTCTTCAAAATACTCGGCCCATCTGTCGAGTTGCTCTGCTCTGTGTGCAATAGGCTTGCCGTCTTTGTCTTTTACTGGTCTTTCTGTATGGCCATAATTGCCAGACAATCTTCTGGTAATGTTGTAGAGCTGTTTCATGTTGCCGCTGCCTGCTGTCTCTGCTGCTAGGGTGTCTGTGTAGGCTCTCTTGTCTGCTCCGATACTCCTCTTCACCTTGCGGTTGGCTTCCGAGTATTCCTCATGTGCCATTGCTTTAGCTGCTCTCGTGATAGTCGTTAGATGATGCTCTCGAATTTTGGGAAATATGTGTGCCAGGCTGAACGAGTTAACCTCCTCACTGCCAGTAGACGCAGATCGCTTTTTTGAAATCATTGTAAATTCAATGTCAAAGATCCCCAGTCACCAAAGAAACATGGGAACAAAGTGGTTTCAGCAAGAGGTGTTGATCCTCATGAGCCCCCACAACTGCGGGAGCTGCGGATGCAACTGTGGAAGATCATGGGGATCTATCTCTTGCAGTTGAATTGTGCTGACCTTTTCTCTTGGCAGCGAGGGGTTAATGCGGACTGCCAATGAGAGGTTTCCACATATATATGGTGCCTCAACCTAAGGGAGTATCTTTGGTATAGAAAAATAGCACTGATTATACTGATTTAATTTATTTTTCTTTTTAGGACATCAAACTCAACAAAGAAGTGGTCATTCGCAACATTCATGCAACATTTGAAACCTTTAACTACTTGCCCAACCCAGACCATTCCACTGATAAACTGAAGGTCACAACGAACTGTAACAACCACATAACAAAATCTCTATTACATGTACTTTTACTAACTGGCAAGCAACCTATCCAACTCTCATCACCTATCCAACTCTCAAATTGCACATCATTTATATGTGAATAAATAAACAAATGAAACTGTGAAAGCATTCATCATACAATGCTTTGTGCTGGAATATAAGCTGCTGGTGATCTGACTATTTTGAAGATGACAGATGATATTGCTAGACAGACTGATCATCCCACTTTTTCATCTCCCTCATTCTGTTATACAATTCTGCATAGCGAATCAAGGGAGACAACCAGTGTGACTGATATTATAGCTGTCCATGCAACTACAGAGCACTGGGAGTGGGAGTGATCCATGACAATAAACGAAGTACCCTTAATATGGACATTTCTGACAAACTGACAAAACCAAACTTATCTATTTAATTATATCATATTTATGAAACTCATACAACAATCTCAATCAGGCAATAACAGACAAACCAACAGGAATCACATGCCTCAGTCATCACATCACCGCACTATCAAACAGACAATGGCACAAAAAAATGCAAACTTGCCATACATTCTTATCTGTTCAAAATACAATGGGGGGAAAGGGGAGAGGACCAATTTTCAAAATATTTTCCAATGTCACAATTTGCTGGCAATTTGACATCACCTAGACTAGCACATAACCTAGCCATCAACACCATGATGAAATTTCCAAACATCTTCGAGTCGAGCATACAAAAATGGCTGCGAATTGGAAAATGCGCTTTCACTGCATAAGAGGTTTTTGCACCAGACACATTAACTCATTCAGAACGACGCACGTATTTCCCAAATTTTTGAGGCGTCATCTAACGACTATGCACCTGTTGGTGCCAAGCTAATCTGGCACTACCCTTGAATTATCATGGTCAACCCATCTCCTGCTGTAGGGCGTCAGGACTGAATGGGTTAAACACTAAATGCATTTTTACAGGGATCAATCTGATGATGACCTTGCACCCTTTTAAATCTTACCATTGCATACCTAAAAATCTCACGATCACATTCCTAAAAATGTGAAGAGGGTTTAATTCGCATGAACTATCAGCTAACATTTCATAACTGATCCACATATATTCTGCAGAAAAAAAAAACATACTCCCAAGTCTTTTTCTGTAGAATCTTGTAGTTCAAGGCAAAACACAAGAGTTTCACATTTTCAAATCTTGGAGGCAACCTAAAGAAACAGAGGCGCCAAGCAAATCAGGCACTACTGTTGAACTAACATGGTTGATCCAACTCCTTCTATGAAGTCTCAGGCTAAATGAGTCAACCCCTTTGTGCATCAGTCACTTGTACTGATTATACAGCACTGCAAACAGTATCAGTGGCTACATGCACAATGGGATTAAACCAGCATAGCTCAAAATCGAGGTAAGTTTATCTCATCAGGGGAGGAAAACAGCGGCTGAGCTTTCATCGTCACATAATGTAGAATCTCCCTTTCAAGTGAGTTTATCTCATCATGGGAGGAAGAAAACAGCAAATGAGTTTCACCGGGCTCGTACATGCTGGTTGAGACGGTCAAGGATGTTGGAGGAGATCTGCGAAAGACTGCTCTCGGCCGCGTGTGTCGTCATGAGCCGGTGAATCTTATCCACACCACCTTCCTCTTGTAGAAGGGGGCAGTATCTGTCACCTGCACACAAAACATACACATACATACAATGTTAAGCCCCATGTGCATGCTACATTCACCAGTACTGTTCACAGTACAGGTGGCTGCATGCACAAAGGGGTTAACTCTTTCCCTGCCATAGTTGCCTTACCTGTAGACCGCCACTGGCAACTATAGTTGACATGGATGGTAATGTGAAAGGGACCATATTTTCTGAGGGACAGAGTTTCTACTAGCATAACTGACTGACTGATGTCAGTGACACGCAACATCATATCCTTCAACCCCCGATCCATTTTAGTGGGTGTTTTCCTTCACAATGAGTTGAGCATTAAAAAAATGGCTGCGAGGTTGAAAATGTGCTTTCACTGCATAAGAGGTTCTTTGCCTTATTTACAACAATGAAGATAGCAAAGGGGCCTGAAACTGTTCTGTTGATGACTTTGATGATTCTGCTGATGAAGACTGGACACCAGAACCAGAATATTCCAAAAAGAGTCCTCGAACGGATTTTGGAAAGTGTGTTTGTTTTTTCACTACAATGTGTATGTAACATGCCGGCCACCTGTATTGTAAACATTGTAAAGGTCGTCTGTGTAATCAATTAAAGTTACAATGAAAAATGGAGTCAATTATGTACTGTTTTAAATTCAGCATAGTGTAGTTTTTGTAGTGTTATTTTTAAGGGACTTTTTAGGATGGGTTGTGGCGCAGCAAATTTAACAGCATGCCCATAATGTCATAGGTGTGCAGGCCTCAACCTCTAACATCTGAAGCAACATAATAAAAATTATGTCATGTCTAGTAACTAATCTTGGTGCTGAACATACTTTTGGTGCAATGTGCCATATGTTGATTGATTGTACATTGCTTAACGTCCCGACAGCAACAAGGCTTTCTCAGGACGTGCCTGCACTGCATGTGAAAAAAAAAAGAAACAGAACATTGAATGTATGTCGCCAGCCGGTCAAATACATTAAATAAACCTAACACATGGGGCCTAAATAAAGCTAAGACCATTTAGCAACACACATCCAATATCAAGAGCTACAGGCAGTGCAGACAGTAGGGAGAGTTTTAAAAAGGCAAATACAGGTGAATGGACAAAGGGTAGACAGAAACACATGCCCCAGAATAGAGAGAAAAACCCACCCTGCGGGGCTGACCAGGGTGACCCTGGGAACTAAAAAATACCTAACCCCACCCAAGTCCCCCAGGGCAGACCCGGGTGGGGGTCAATGTGCCATATGTGTGTGTGTGTGCGTGCGTATATGTAAACACAAAAATCTTCGATGTGTGTGTACATGCAAGCTTGAAATTTCGGGACATGCTTTTTTTTCAAGGGGTGCCTAAGAGAGTCTCCTAGCATATTAAAATTGGGTGTCTCACTAACAGTTACACGATCTTTTATAGAAAGTCAGTTGACCCACATTACAGTCCGTAATTTTTGTGATATTCACTTTAAATATTGGATATTGATAACTTAGTGAAAGACATTGGATGAGTTCGTTAGCCAGCTTTGTACCCTTTCAACTTTTCTTTAAAAAAATTAATTCTTTGCAGAAAAAAAAATCAGTGACGGTGACATAAAAGCAGCAACTTCATCACCATGCAGACAATGACATAATACTCTAGATATGACGTATTCTCTCTCATGCACACACACAAACACAAGTGCGCACACACTGACAGAAAACCATTCATGTACCTAGGAAAAGTCAACCTGGCTTCACACAAATAGCAAGACTAAAATTGTACCATGAATTTTTGACACCAATTGTCCCAAGTCTTAGAAGCCAAAGTGAAACGCATATAATGTAAACTGTAAAATTACATAAAAACTAAAAACCATGTCATGACAAATGACGTTTTTCAAACCAATGATGCGTATGCAATGTGACCCTTATAAAGATCACTGAGGCATTGGCAACCAAGCCAGCAAAATTGTTGGTGTAAAGCTGCCACATCTGTCGGACCTTTATCACCAGGCTGTCCGGAGGAAGGCTGTAGAGATCACCACAGATCAAACACATCCTCTTCATGGCCAGTTTCAACTGCTGCCCTCGGGATGCCGGTACAAAGTGCTGCTGGCGCGAAGGAATGTGTACAAACAATCCTTCGTGCCATCGGCTGTCACTGAGTTAAGCTCTGCTAGCGTTAAGAGATAAGGCCTGATGTTATCTATGCACTGACAAATAAGAATGCGGTTTTATATATTACTTTTTCTTTTATTAATTATTTTAAATCCATCCCATTATAGTGTGTGTGTGTGTGTGTGTGTGTGTGTGTGTGTGTGTGTGTGTGTGTGTGTGTGTGTGTGTGTGTGTGTGTTTGTGTGTGAGAGAGAGAGAGAGAGAGAGAGAGAGAGAGAGAGAGAGAGAGAGCAGGGGCTGGGACCCTCGTGAGCCGCCCTATTAGGGAGGCTGGTGATGGTCCTTTCCCCTGACACAAATCAAAAGCTGTGATAAGTTGTGATAGCAAGGGATGGTACTGTGATAGAGGGAGTGGTGATAGTGTGATTCAAAGTGCTCAATATAATGCGATTTGGCAAGGATTATAGATTTTAACAGGCATGGGGAGGGATTTTATTGTGAGCAGAAGACAAATTTCCATTTTATACAAATATATTTAATGGACAATAAAGATTTTTTAAATTTTGAATTTTTTTTTAATTTGAAATTTGCGAGGCTTTATCAATTGGAGTTCTTCTAACATCCATCACAGTCAGGTCAATGACAACAGGTTGAGACCCTTGACAGCTTTGTGGAAAGAACTTTGTGGGTTATGGTTAATCCCATCTTGCGTTAGTTTGGTACACACAAATTTGCTCACCTCTATATATGTCAACTCACAATAAGTCATACTATCCCTTTTGACACTACCACTGTTAGCTGAAAAATGTAAACACTCTACCACTATGCAGGATATCTGTCATTTCACTATCAATGCTCAAAATGTCAGTTCTCAAGCAACATGTATGAGCCCAGTGAACATGCGTGTCAAAATACGAAACCACCACTAAACAATCAATTATCATGGAAGGTTACAAAGTAAAGTAGGTTATAGCACTGTCAGGGGAGAGAAGTGTGCATGATCGACCAGTGATCATAGATCTACTGTGGCCAAAGCACACACACAAAAAAAAAAGGATAGGAAAGAGAGGGGGCGCTGACTGAAAGCAATGCATATGGAAGGCGCCCCCCCCCCCCCCCCCCCCCCCCCCCCTAAGGGGGGGCGTATCACATATCCACTGCTCCAGCCACTCAGTGCATGCAAATTCAAATCTAGGTCCAGATATTTAGCTGGTGTGGACAGCAGTTTCGGTCTTGGCGACCTCTTCAGCACACCATCGGCAATACTGGAGGAGGCAGGAAATTCTGCCTACCTGTAATGACAACCACATTTTACTGTGGTGTCTGCAGGGGCATACATTCCATGCCACCACCTAGAGTCAAATTTCCATGCACCCTAAAAGAGAACCTACCAAAAGGGGAGAAGGGGTTGCAGTCGATATTGTAGTAATAAATGAAAAGAAAAGGGGAGACTGCCAGTGCTAATATTTTAGGAAGGTTACAAAGTAAAGTAGGTTATAGCACTGTCAGGGGAGAGAAATGTGCATGATCGACCAGTGATCATAGATCTACTGTGGCCAAAGCACAAAAAAAAAAAAAAAAAAAAAAAAAATAGGAAAGAGAGAGGGCGCTAAGAGAGTGACTGAAAGCAATGCATATGGAAGCCCCCCCCCCCCCCCCCAAGACCGAAACAGCTGTCCACACCGGCTAAATATCTGGACCCCCCCCCCCCCCCCCCCCCCCCTTGGGGGACTTAGATTTGAATTTCCATGCACTGAGTGGCTGGAGCAGTGGATATGTGATACGCCCCCCTTCGGGGGGGGGGGGGGGGGGGGGGCTTCCATATGCATTGCTTTCAGTCACTCTCTTAGCGCCCCCTCTCTTTCCTATCTTTTTTTTTTTTTTTTTTTTGTGTTTTGGCCACAGTAGATCTATGATCACTGGTCGATCATGCACATTTCTCTCCCCTGACAGTGCTATAACCTACTTTACTTTGTAACCTTCCTAAAATATTAGCACTGGCAGTCTCCCCTTTTCTTTTCAATCAATTATCATGTTATTTACAGTATATCAAAATGACAAGAAATGTTTATAGGAAACAATATTAATAAGAAGGTTGGATACAACAAAAATCTGATTTATTTTTGAAAGGTCCCTGTAAATCTTTCTGCATAAATTACTTCACTTCAAACCAAACTTCAGAATTGATAACAAACAAATGTGTAATTACGCGTTATCTTAGTATGTGTTTTAGCTGTTAATATATATCACATTGTACCCCAGGACTAAAATCCCCAAATTTTGAAGTTGCCCTCTGAAGGACTATATTACACTTCTAGAGACAGATCGAGAATGATAGTTCAAGGGTAGTGCCAGAATAGCTTGGCGCCTATGGGTGGCAACCTATTCTGGCACCAAATTTGAACTATCATGCTCAATCCATGTCTTGCTGTGGTGTGTCAGGGCTGAATAAGATATATATGTGATGTGGGCCAACGGCAAATTTCCATTTTATGTGTAACATTTAACGAGGTCAAAGTTTTTCAGTTCAATTCAAATTTTGAGTTTCCTGGCTCATGTGTGAGTATGAGCTGTCATAAACTCTTTTTATGACCCTAAAAAAAAATGAAGATAACAGATTAACCTCTTGTTCAAGCAGCCAATGGCGCACTTTACAGTACTGGTGGCTGCATGGGCAACGGGTAAAAAATAAAACCAACAACAAATTAACTCCTTTGTGCATACAGCCTCCAGTAACAGAGGCTGCATACACAAATAGGTTAACCTTTGCTACATGTCGCCTCTTACTACCACCTTACTTGTATGTTGCTGGCAGAAATTGCACCACACAATTGATGCGGTACAGTCTATGTACACTGTATGGTGCAATTTTTACCCACGACCTACTAACCCATAACACCTTGAACCTGAATTTTAAAAAAAGAAATTTCTTCTTGTCCTATGAAGGTAACATTACAGATTAAGAGATAGAACAGCCCCTTTAGTTCAAGAGTGGTGCCAGAGTAGCTTGGCGCCTCAGGTGCCAAGTTATTCTGGCACCACTCTTGAGCTAATATAACCTAATTAATTTCAAGCAGTATAGTGTATCAAGATAAAAAGGGCTAATGCAACTATAAGCATTGAGTCTACCTTAATCGTATCGTAATCAATGTGGCGCAGTCTATGTAAACTGTGCGGCGCAATTTCCCCTCACACTGTACGGACAAGGGATGTCAATTTACACCTTTGTCATTTAAACAAGAATGACAAAGCCCTAAAGACTCCCATGCATAAACGATCTAGTTTTAACCTTAAGGGCTGGCTTTTGTACCTGCAAGTTTTTCTCAAAATGTATGCATTTTTCACACTTGTCAATCTCCCATGACCTTTGCTTGTCCTTTGCGAGTACTTACTTACTTACGCCTGTCACCCCTACCCGGGTATAGGCCGTCGACGAGAGACCTCCAGCAACTCCTGTCCTGTGCTTCTCCTTCGATTCTACTCCAGGTGGTTCCCAGTCTCTTGATGTCTGCTTGGAGGTCTCGACGCCAGGAGTTTCTCGGCCTACCTCTTTTCCTCTTTCCCTGGGGGTTCCATGACAATGCCTGCCTAGTGATACTGGAAGCTGGCTTTCTCAGACTGTGACCGATCCATCCCCATCTTCTTCGCCCAATTTCCTTCTCTGCTGTTATCTGCTCTGTTCTCTCCCAGAGTCTGACGTTGCTGATCTTCTCTCGCCAGTGGATTTTCAAAATTCTTCTAAGGCAACTGTTCATGAAGGTCTGTACTCTGTTGACTGTGGTTTTTGTCAATCTCCATGTCTCTGCTCCATATAGGAGAACTGCTTTTACATTGGAGTTGAAAATCCGGACTTTGGTGTGTTGTGACAGCACTCTGGAACTCCACACTTTTTTCAACTGGAGAAAGGCTGCTCTGGCTTTACCGATTCGTGCTCTGACATCTGCATCAGTGCCGCCTTTTTTGTCTATGATGCTCCCGAGATAGGTGAAGGACTCCACCTCCTCCAACGGGGTGCCAGCAAGCAAGACTGGTTCTTCCCTGGTTGCGTTCAGCCTCATTGTCTTTGTTTTCTGTTTGTGAATGGTGAGGCCCACTTGGGACGAGATGTCAGCAAGCCTCGTGGTCTTGTCCTGCATTTGTTCCCTTTTCGTCGGCGTTTTTGTAGCTATTTCCTTTTTTGCAGGGTGGGGAAGCTACCCCCACGCCCAACCCCCTTACTAGGAGGACCAGGGGTTTTCTGTCGGGGTCACCTTCCCTTAGACCATGTTGGTTCACGGCACCTTATTTCATTCGGTGCACCCCTCTCACGAGGGACCCCCTATCCACCACCCAGGGGACGCGCCTCAACGCCGTATGGTCCCAGCGCGAGGTCCTTTGCGAGTAGTGAACCAAAATGGTGTGCATAGAAAGTTCTTATCAGCTATCTTTCTGCTGAAATTGGTTGAAAAGTTTTGCAAAAGTGCTCATGATACAATTCTACTTTTTTCACATCATTTGCCAATATCTAGTGACCCTTGATCTTTTAAGAGGGGTCATACAAATTAGCATGCATACGAGGGTCTTACCATAAGGTATCTCTGGACCAAGTTTGGGCCTGAAGTTCCATACCTGCCAAGTTTTGAAAATGGAAAATCTGGAGATTTTTTGCGGCCTTTTTTCTTGTGGCATCACAGGGTTTTCTTACAGCTGACAATAAATATCAGCATAAAAAGTGTGCAAACATTATATTCAGATTATTACTTTTGTATAAGTGTGTGTTCATTGCACTTTTACAATGAATTCACACATCATCATTAAATATTCCACTTTATGTGAAAATCTCTAAAAAATAATGTGATTTTATTTGAATTAAGTAAAATTTCTGAATCTGATGCTGCTATCTGATGTGCACACAGTAAAACTAAAACATGCAGAAAATGAGCACATTTACAGTAACACTGATACTCTTCCCAGAAAATGTCAACATTGAGACAAGAAACGATTTTCCTTTCATTCATGATATCTGAATTCTTCTAAACTGATTGGAAAGGACATGCATGCAGTTTATGTCTGTCTACTGCTACCTGTGTTCAGAATTAGACCGAAGACAATAAAAAATGCCTGTAGTAAGACGTGCGCTGGGTGCTGCACTCCACCCTGCATATTTTATTGAAAAGCCTTTCATACGTTTTACTTAGTAAAATCTGCTGGTAACTGTTAATGTTTTCTTTAACCGCTGTTGTCTTTCACTAGATCCATCTGTATTTTGCCTCTGTCTTTTGAGGAATAGCAGATGATTTTTTGCTCGATTAAAACCGGATGGGTGATCTCCCTTTGTTCCAAAATGGCTGAAAGAAAACCAAACTGCCGACGAGATATGCATTCAAAGTTTTCAAATTTTCTCAAGACGGGAGAATTGGGAGGAAAAGTAATGAAAGCGGGAGAAATAGGTGGTCAGGAGAAAGAGGTAGATGGGTTGCAAAGTTGAAAGTCTCCCGCCGAAATCGGGAGACTTGACAGGTATGAGGATGCAAACAGTATTCGAGAAAAAAGCATCTTTTGTCAAAATATAGCTTTTAAACGTATTTCCTGGTCTCTTGTGACCCTTGACCTTTCTGAAAAGTCATCCAAATTAGTATGCATAGAAAGTTCTTACCGTCAGGTATCTTTGTACCAAGTTAGGTTTTGAAATTGTGAATAGTATTGAGAAAAAGCATCTTTTGTAAAATTTGGCTATTTTGGACCTATTTCCTGAGCTCTTGTGACCCTTGACCTTTCTGAGGGATCAACCAAATTAGTGTATGTATCAAGGTCTTACCATAAGTTGTGAATATTATTTGAGAAAAAATAAATGTCCCAAAATATGAATTTTTATCTAAAATGTATTTTTTCAAAAAATACTTACCGATGGCATTACTATATGGAAGAATAACTAAAATTAGCCTACTGATTTCAGCCTAAGCATTTGTTGTGTCCCTTGCACAACTGGGGAGGAGACACCGGGGATCCATGCCTAGGAGCCCCGGGTGGCCTCCCCTTCCGTCCCTATCCGGTCAGGTGCTGGGCGGAAACCTGCCAGTTTTACTCTTAGCTGACAGGCGGCAAGCAGGGCAGGAGGGAGGGTCCTCCGAGTAATGCCATTGGTAAGTATTTTTCGAAAAAATACATTTTAGAGAAAAATTCATTTGTTTTCTCAAAACCCTTACCGATGGCATTACTATAAGGAAGAATAACGAAAAGGAGGAGGGTGCCGCCCCGTAACACCCTGCGAGTCATAAGCCCCGACGATTTCAGCTAAGAGGTGCTTAGGGCACCTACGGCGCAAGGAGGGAGTGCTGGGCTGTGGTGATGTCCCCCACCAAGGCCAGGGAGTCACGCTGGCCGGATAGGTCGCGAAGGTAGAAGCGGGCGAAGGGGGAGTCAGCCCGCCCGCCTACTGCCGCCACAATGTCTTTCACTGGTTGTGGTCAAACGCCATGCTGGTGGCTACTGCTCGCACTTCGTGCGCCCTGATATGCAGCCTCTTATCGCTGTCAGGGGAGAGGTCTGTGTATGCTGACCGAATGACCCACCGCAGCCAGGACAAAATCGTCTGCGCTGAGAAATCAGGCCTGCCCGGTGATAGGGGCGGGAAGAGGCGGGAGCCCCCTGGCGGTGCGGCGCGGCTTTGTGCGACGCAGGTAATTCCTCAGCGCCCAGACTGGGTCCTGCTGGCAAGACCCGCGGGATTGATCTGTACTACTGAGCGGACCGATGGAAGGCACCTGGGGTGCGGCTGAGTGAGGCCGGTTTGGCCAGGACAGGTCAGTGAGGAGCTGCACCGAGCCATCGGACCTGAACTGCCAACAGGCAGGACGCACCGAGAGGGCATGTAACTCGCTCACTCGGGATGCTGTGGCGAGGGCCAAGAGGAACACGCCTTCCGGGTCATGTTGGAGAACCGCGCCAAGGGCAGGGGTTCGAAGCTGTCCGAGTTTAGCCAAGTCAGCACCCAGGCAAGGTCCCAATGAGGGATGAGCGAACGGGAGACTGGCCGTCGGAGCTCAAAGTGGGCCAGAAGGTCCGAGAGGTCCTTGCAAGTGCCCGGATCTGGAAGGCCCAGGAGGCAGTAAGTGCCCTGCGGGTAAACGGTCGGTGACGCCACAGGACGAATCCGCTAGTTGGGGGCGGGGGGGGGGGGGGGGGGGGGGGGGTAGTCAAAACCGCGGAAGGGAGCTGTTGGGTGGCGCACCAGGACTGGAAAACCCGCCATTTCCCTTCGTAGACATTTCTGGTAGAAAGTCGAGGGCTGCTGCAATTGCCTCCACCGCCACACCTGAGAAACCTCTATCGGCGAGGGCTTGCTGGACAACCTCCAAGAGTGTAGGAGGAGCTGCTCCAGGCACGGGTGGAAGAGAGCCTGTTGGGGCTGCTTGAGCATAGAGGGCAGGGTGGGGAGCTTCCGCGGTGGGTTCGTCGCTAGAGCGCGGAGGTCGGTGGGCCAGCTCTTGGCCCAACTGAAGGGGCCACCAGCAAGAGAACCGCGGAGCATCCCTGAAGTTTCCACGGGATCTTGGGCACCAGGATGGATGGGGGGGAGGGGGGGGGGGGAGTTAAGCGTAAGCGACCAACCCGAACCAAGGGATGGAGAGTGCGTCTACTGCCCAGGTGAGGGGGTCTGGGACGGGCGAGACAAGAGCGGGAGCCGCTAGTTCCACCTGGCGGCGAAGAGGTCGATTAGAGGCGTCTCCCACCGAGCGCAGGTCAGGCGAAAGACATCTGGGTGCAGGGACCACTCCGTGTGGAGAAGCTGGCCGCGCCGGGAGAGGGAGTCCGCGAGGACGTTTAGGAGGCCCGGGATGAAAGCCCTGGTCCCCACACCAGAGCAGGAGATGGTAAAGGAGGATGCCCAGCAAGGGCGATTGAGTGCCCCCCTGGTACCGCATGTAGGTCACCACCGTCGTGTTGTTCAAGAGAACCAGGACCGCCTGGTGCCCCAGAGGCTCCAGCCTAGTGCTGAGGTCTAACCACACCGCCTTCCACTCCAGCCAGGTGATGTACTTGCCGGTAAGTTCCCGGGGCCAGTGGCCCGAGGCCAAGACAAAGCCCAAGAAAGGTGCGCTCCCCAGCCCGAATGGCTCGCGTCAGAGCAAATGGACCACCGGGGCAGAGGGGAGTGCAGGGCATGCCCGTTGCTAACCACGACAGGTCCGTCCACCGCTGGAGGTGGGGCCAGACCAGTGGAAGAACTGGGACCAGGTCAGCCAGACCGCCGCAGGAGAAGGTGTAGCCGGAGTCGAGGTGAAGGGGAAGTGCGTGATCTGTGCCTGCGACTAGCCCACATCTCCATCTCGCCCCAGCTGTTGCCCACGCACTGGCAAGACAACGGAACCGGTGCGCTGTTGTTCCAACGATGCGGGGTGACCGAAGCCGCTGTTGGGCGGCTCCAGAGTGGGCGGACAAGATCCAGGAGCCACGGCTGGCAGAGGAGAATCATCGTCCCCATGGTGCGGGGAGACTGAAGCTGTCGCCGGCCTCCTTGGAGCGGGCGGACAAGATCCAGTAGCTAAGTCAGCACAGAATCATCGTCCCCGTGGAGCGGGGCGATTGAAGCCGCCGTCGGCTGGCTCCGTGGAGTGGGCAGACAGTCGGCCGGCTCTGAGGAGTGGGCGGACCCGATGCAGTAGCTTTGTCCGGCTGAGAGGACTGACGTCACCGCAGTGCGAGGTCGCTGTCGGCCGGCTCCGTGGAGCGGGCGGACCAAACCAGAAGCGTCTTCCCACTGTGAGACCCGTTGTCACCGCAGCGTGAGGTGACCGAAGTCGCCATTGGCTGGGTCCGTGGAGCGTGCGGACTGTCGGCCAGCTCTGGGAGCGGCCGGACCAAGTCCAGAAGCTTCAGTCGGCTGAGAGGCCCGTTGTCACTGCAGTGCGAGGCGACCGAAGTCACTGTCAGACGGCTCCGTGGAGCGCGTGTGGCGAGGTCTGTGAAGACACGTGGGGGAGGGGGGGGGGGGATGGAGTAGCCTCGTTCCCCAGGAATCCTCACTGTGTAGCAGGATGACTTCCGCCGCTGCCGCGCACAAACTTGAAACGCGCGTACGGCCAAGGCCTCGCAGGACCGAAGGGGGGGCACAGGGTCGTCACCACGGAGCGGGGAGAAATCGACGTTGACGGCCGCGATACTTGGACTGTGCGGGTGGGCAAACCGCTGAAGGGCCGCTGGGACCCCAGGGAGTGCAGCGCAAAGCAGAGCAGCCCCCGCCACCGACGGCCATGACTGTGAGCGGGTGGGCAAGGGCCCAGGGGACCCGCCGCGCGGATGATGCATGCCCATGAACTGAGGACGAACGCGAACAGAGCGCCAATGAGCTTAAGTTTAAGGGAAGGACGGTGCCAGAAGACCATCCTTTGCCCGTGAAGTCAGCTTTTCGCGCGCCTAAGTCAAGAATCTGTATTGAACGAAGTAACCGCTCGGGCCAACCGTCTTGGTGCGAAGGCGCAACCGTGGCGGCCGTAGGCTAATCAGGCAGGATATACCCGACGAACGGAGCGGAGAGGGGGGGGGGGGGGGGAGGGGGCGAATCTACAGAGCCGGGAGGGGGGGGGGGTGGGGAAGCGCACCTAAAACTCGCCGGCCCCACTCGGACACAGCGGAGTGGGGTGAGGGGGGGGGGGGGGGGGCGGAGAGTGACCAAGTCTCGCCGGACCCGCTCAAACGAATCGGAGCGGCGGGGGCTCGTATGTAAGGCTCGCCGGCCCCGCTCAGGGGGGGGGGGGGGGGGGGGCGAGCATATCTAGGGCTCACCGGCCACGCTCGGATGGATTGAAGCGTGGAGGGAGCGTGACTGAGTCTCGCCGGCCCCGCTCGGACAGATCAGAGCGGGAGGGGGTGGGGGGGGGGGGTGGGAAGGGACGAAAGTAAGGCTCACTGGCCCCACACGGATGAATCGGAGCGGGGGGGGGGGGGGGGGGGGGGGGGGGGGGGGGGGCATATCTAGGGCTCGCCAGCCACGCTCGGATGGATTGGAGCGTGGGGGGAGCATGACTGAGTCCCACCAGCCCCGTTCGGACGGTTAGTTAGTTAGTTAGTTAGTTAGTTAGTTAGTTATTTGGGTTTAACGCCGAGCAGGCAACTAAGGCCATCTCACGGCAGGAAGGGTAAAAATCTGGTCAGCCAGACTAAAAGAAAGGTCTTAAGACATGATGTAAATATACCTTAAAAATATGTCAGGCTAAAATGTCGCACAGGTCTTTAAAGAAAACGTCGGAAGACTCTCAAAAAGGTCAAAATAATAGAAACATCATAATCTATAAACGCTCAAATCTTATTAAAAATATGGCACTCTCTCAGAAAACTGAAGATCTTGTCCGGGGGCACATCCCGGAACAAAACCTTCAAGGAGTCTGCCGTGAAATGTTTATACCTTGTGTCGATTAGATCAGCACAAGACAACAAAAAGTGTTGAACAGAGTACTGCTCGTCGCAGGCATAACGCCATGGACGCTCCTCCTGTTTAAGTAAATAAGAGTGCGTAACATACGTGTGGCCGATGTGGAGCCGAGCCAGGACAGTCTCCTCACGGCGGCTGCCGCAGCGATAAGGTAGACCGTCGGACAACTTAGGAAGGGCTTCATGCAGCTTGTTAGCTTCCTCTTTGTCCCACTCGGACTGCCACTTACGGGCTATGTACACACTAGCCACATGTCTAAAATCACTATAAACAGTCTGTGTGTCAGGGACAGGGTCATTGCGGGCATCGTTGGCAGCAGAATCTGCGATCCTGTTGCCTTCGATGCCCACATGCCCTGGCACCCAAATAAAAATTATATCATAATATTCCTTCATCAAGTCCGCGTGGAGCTCTCTGATCTGCACCAGCTGTGGGTGGTCACTTCCCGTGCCCTGAAGGGCCTGCAGGGCAGAAAGAGAGTCAGACAGAATCAGGAAGTTCCTTTCTCTAGATCGATAAGCATGCCTGAGTGCCAGCAGAACCGCCTGCAGTTCCGCACTAAATACAGATGAGTGATCTGGGAGGCGGTGCTTAAATGGGCGTCTAGGATGGCTTGAGGACACTGCGGCCGCAGCCACTCTCCCATCCTCAGACTTTGACCCATCGGTATAGATGCGACAATAGCCAGGAAAAATTGAAAGCAGTTCATTGAGGCTCTGTTGGTATATGGCTGGTGGAGTAGAGTCTTTCTTGTGGGCAGTCAGGTCAAGCAAGATGTCAGGAACTGGTAAGAGCCAAGGTGGAGTGATGTGTTGCAGGGATTCCGAAACTCTGTCCAGGTCCAATCCGGCCGCCTGCAGATGAGGTCGGACACGGAAAGAAAGTGGACGGACAGCTCCCGGATGGGTATCGTAAATCTCTGCAAACGATGGTTTAAAAACACAATCATAGGCAGGATTGTCTGGATGGGCCTTCAGTTTCAGAACGTAGCTGAGCATGAGGCGGATGCGGCGGAGCTTGAGAGAAGGCTCCCCTGCCTCGGCATACAGACTAGGAACTGGAGACGTCCTGAAGGCCCCAAGACATATCCGCAGACCCTGATGGTGAATTGTGTTCAGACGCTGTAGCACAGACTTGGAAGTTGAGCCATACACCACAGAGCCGTAATCCAGTTTGGACCGAACAAGGGCCCGGTACAGACGAAGTAAGACAGTACGGTCCGCACCCCAGTCAGTACGACCGACGACACGAAGAATGTCGAGAGCCTTCTGACAAGAGGTTCTAAGGTAATTAATATGGTTGCGGAAGGTAAGTCTTTTGTCAAAAATGACTCCCAGAAACTTTGCCTCCTCGGCCACCTTAATTGGCACTCCAGCAATGCTCAGGCTAGGTTCTGGAAAAAATTTCGTCTGGTTAGTAAAATGCACACAAACAGTCTTGGAGGGCGAGAACTTGAATCCATTGAGAGACACCCACCGCTGGATGCGATCAACGCACAGCTGCACGCGCCTCTCAAGGGACGCAAGTCCTCGACCACGCGCGCACAAAGCAAAGTCGTCAACAAACAAAGAGCATTCATAATCATCCTTGATGGCCTTTACAATGTTATTAATTTTAATACTAAATAAAATAGGAGATAGAATGCTGCCCTGTGGGACACCCATCTCCTGTTCAAAGGAGTCGGAGAGGGTGGAGCCCACACGGACATGGAATGACCGGTTAGTCAAAAAATTGTGAATAAAAACGGGCAGGTGCCCTTTAAAACCCATGTCCAACAAGTCAGACATTATGCCATACTTCCAGGTAGTGTCATACGCCTTCTCAAGATCGAAGAAAACTGCATAGACATGCTGCTTGTTGACAAAAGAATCTCGAATAAATGATTCAAAGCGGACTAAATGGTCAGTTGTACTACGGAAGCGCCAGAAACCGCACTGGAGGTCTGTAAGGAGACCCTGTGACTCAAGATGCCACACCAGGCGGAAGTTGACCAGGCGCTCCATAGTTTTACATAAACATGATGTCAAAGCGATAGGCCGGTAGTTGCCCGGGTCGGAAAGATCCTTACCCGGCTTGGGGATCGGTACAACCACAGCCTGGCGCCAAGACGGCGGAAAATGACCAGTTCTCCAGATATGGTTAAAGGCCTTGAGAAGTACAAGGAGTGACCTCTCAGGCAGATGCGTTAGGAATTGATAGTGGACGGTATCTAGGCCAGCAGCAGAGTCATTACATTTCTGCAAAGCTTGCTGCAATTCTGATAATGTAAATGGGACATTATAGTCTTCTGAGTTATCGGACTTAAAATCACAAATATGAGACTCTCGCTTCTCCTTCTCTCTCTGGAAAAAAGGTGAATAATGCTCCGTTGAAGAATTATGGGCAATTGTGGAGGCAAGCAAACTGGCCACAGCTTTTTTATCTGTAACCAAGCTGGCACCATCTCTAAGATGGCCAACAGAAGCCGAGCCACCCCTGCCCCTAATTCTCCTAACAGCCTTCCATACTTTCTGGGACGGAGTCCGAGAAGTTAAAGATGAGACAAAGCGTCTCCAGGAAGCACGGCGTTCACGTTTAAAAATGTAACGAGCTTTCGCCCTCTGTCTTTTAAATGTTAAAATATTCACTTGCGACGGATTACGGAAAGCATGTCACTGAGCAGATTTGCGTGCTATTTGGGCCTTGCGGGACTCTTCGTTGAACCATGGTACTCTCGGCTTCCGAGGGACTGATGCGGAAGTTTTAGGGATGGTTTCACCCGCTACGTCCAACAATATAGTAGTAAAAGAAGAAATAGGTTCTTCAGATGACATGACCACCTCCTCTGTAATACGAGACTGACAGAGGGAGGCGAACACAGGCCAGTTAGCTTTCTTGAGATTCCAGTGCCCCACCGGCGGATCCTCCCCACAACTGACCGATGACAGGACTACTGGGAAGTGGTCACTACCACACAGGTCATCGTGAACCTTCCAGTCAAAGTCCAGCATGAGAGAAGGATCACACACAGTGAGGTCTAGAACATAACTAGATCCTGAACCTGGGTTAGAGTATGTAGGTGAACCATCATTAAAGACACACAGGTTAAGTTCAGAAAAAACATATTCTAACATCTGACCTCTGCCATCATAGTGGTCACTACCCCAAAGGTGAGCGTGACCGTTAAAATCCCCCATGAGAATAAAGGGAGGGGGCAGTTGATCAACTAAATTAAAAAAATCATTACCACAGACCCGCAGGGATGGTGGCAGGTGGTTATGGTCTTCTTATTACTGAGGGGTTATTGTTTGGCATCCTGTCTCGGAAGACAATGGGTATATGCGCTTGCTGGGTCAGTCACTGGAGTGACCTCTCCAGGGCGCAAGCCTGGGCGAAGTGTATGGAGATCTTGGGGTGCCCAGTCGTCAAGATCCCCCTCTTGGCCTCGCTGATGTATCCAAAGGATTGCAAAGCAGTACGTTTGGCACCAGTTTGGCTGCAGGAGCTGCCAGAACAGTGCATGAATACAGGCAGCTGTCTGCCTTCGGGGCTCCACTCCTGATTTGAAAGGTTTACTCCCCCACATTTGGCCGTTGGATCCAACCTGATCTCCTCCGTCCTCTAGCCGTTGGCTGTCAGAAACAGCTCATCCGCCTAGTGGTGCAATGTGAACACCACCCCCTCACGTGGTTTAGCCCACCAGCTGAGGTGGTTTGCCAGGGTGTGGCGCTTGGAGCCAGCACGTGAGAGATTAAGGAGATGGACGACGACCAGTGATGCCCGTCCGTCCTATGTAGGACGCAGCTGCCGAACAGCAAAGGTGCTACCTCTATCCAGAGCCCCCTACACCCACTCGCTACACACCTATATATTCACATCAACTGCGGTGACAAGGTCCAACAGCTGATTATACCCACCAGTCAACGTGGCTGGCAGACTGTGTAAAATCCAGTCACACATACGTCTCAGCTGGTTAAAACCTGGAATTTTCTGCTAACGGGAATCCTGCATCATTTACTGATTCCAGTAACCTGCTTAGCACCCATTGTCCCTCTTTCCTATCTTGTGTGTGTGTGGGTGTCTGCACTGACCAACTAAATCTATGATCATTGGTCAATAATGCACCGTTATCTCTCTTATCAGTGTTTGTCCTATAGTCTGTTTGAGGAAAGCTTGCCTTGTGTTTTTCGCAAATTATAACTTGTGAATGCTGATGATTTCACGACAACTCAACAAGAAAATATGATTACCAACCTTGGTCCTAATTTGTTTTAACTGTCCTTTAGTCATGACAACAATGGTTTAGCCGCCGCCCTCAGTAAAGTTTGAACATGACCTATTCAAACTAGCAAAAAATATACCCTGATCCAGCCCCACTCAGATGGACTGACACATATTCCTGTAAACTTCATGCTTGTCACATTGAATGTTTAATAGCTTGGTCTGATCCGTGCAGAGGTTGTAACAGTTTCACTTTCAGCATCAGTGATGCAGATCAGTGGTCACTGAGGCCTGAACAAGGTATACCCTTGAGTAGGCCTTCTCCATGATCTCCCGAGGGTTGTGGCTAAACCGTTGGGTTTGACTTTGAAACTAAACTTTAAAATACATTAGGACCAGGTATGATGATCACTTTTTGTTCTTAGTGTTGTCCTGAAATATGTAATTCAAAAATCAATTAAAAAAAATGCATTTTTCTTTAAAAGGTATTTTTTCGAAAAATACTTACCGATGACATGACAAATGGGAGTGTCTACTACGTGCTCAAATTCTAGCCTACGAACCCGTTGTGTGCAAACACAACCCGGGAGGCACTCGGGGAACCCTCCAGAGGGGCCAAGAGTTGTCTCCCGGACCTGCCTATCCAGTTCCGAGTCACCTGACTCGCCAGTCAGATACTAGGCTCACCAGCGGCAAGCGGGGCAGGTGGGAGGGTCCTCCGTGTCATGTCATCGGTAAGTATTTTTCGAAAAAATACCTTTTAAAGAAAAATGCATTTATTTCATCAAAAACATTACCGATGACATGACAAATGGGAGAATCACGAATAGGAGGAGGGTGCCGCCCAGGTACTACCGGAGACCAAGACCGTCCTCCCATTGCTAATTCCCAGGTAACTAGCTAGGTGCGTACCTACGGCGCCTGCTGCGCCGGGAGGGAGTGCTGTGCCACCGTGAGGTCCCCCAACAAGGCGAGGTTGTCTCGCTGTCCCGCCAGATCCCGAAGGTAGAAACGAGCGAAGGTAGATTCTGCTCGCCAGCCCACCGCGGCCACGATGTCCTTGACAGCGCAGTTCCGATCGAATGCGACGCTCGTGGCCATGGCGCGTACTTCGTGTGCGCGGATCTTCAGTCTCTGCGCTACGCGTGGGGAGAGATCCATGTATGCCGATCGTATTACCCAGC
Organism: Semisulcospira habei; assembly: GCA_036245525.1. NCBI lineage: Eukaryota > Metazoa > Mollusca > Gastropoda > Semisulcospiridae > Semisulcospira > Semisulcospira habei. Next base: position 164,376,294 of record BTPG01000005.1, on the reverse strand, counting down.
GCAGCCAGGAGGAGATCGTCTGGGCTGTGATATCAGTCTTGCCCTGGCGTATGGGCAGGAAGAGGCGGGAGCGCCCTCTACGGGTAACTTTGGTACGGCGCAGGTAGATGCGTAGGGCACGCACGGGATCCTGTCGCCGAGTCTCCGGAGAGCAGGCAGGCCCTCCCAGGGGCCGCAAGGTGATGATCTGTGGAGCAGTTAGGGGCGACCTTGTTTTGGCAATAAAGTTGGGGTCCGTTAAGAGCTGCACGGAGCGATCTGCCCTGAACTGGAGGCAGTCTGGGCGGGTAGAAAGAGCGTGTAGCTCGCTAACTCTGGACGCGGTGGCCAAGGCTAGAAGGAAGCAGGTCTTGCGTGTCACATTTGCCAGAGGGGCTAGAGCGAGTGGCTCGAAGCGGGATGAATTCAGCCACGTCAGGACCCAAGGTAGGTCCCAGCGAGGAACGAGAGAACGCTGAGTCGGACGTTGGAGGCTGAAGCTGGACATGAGGTCGGAGAGGTCCTTACAGGCGCCGGGGTCTGGAAGGCCGAGATGGCGGTACGTGTCGGCGACCATGGATAAGTATCCCCTGATGGTGATGGGCGCCAAACCTTGGACCTCGAAGAGCCATAGGAGAAAGTCCGCTAGCTGTGGGTTAGTCAGTCCGGTGGGTAGGAGGCGATGGGCGTCGCACCAGGCACACAAGACGCGCCACTTCCCTTCATAAACACGCCGGGTGGACGGCTTGCGGGCGGCAGCGATTGCCTCCACTGCTGCACAAGAGAAGCCTCGAGCGGTGAGGGCGCGCTGCACAACCTCCAGGCGTGAAGAGACAGGCGTTCGGGACAAGGGTGGAAGAGAGCCTGCCTGGGCTGCTTGAGCATGGAACGGGGCGTGGGAAGGCGCAGGGGAGGAGAGGTGGCGAGGTTGAGTAGGTCGGTGGTCCAGGACCGGGCCCAAGCCAGCGGGGTGACCAGAAGCAGGACTGCGTTGCTCTCTCGCAGATTGTGGAGGACCTTGGGAATGAGGACTGTCGGGGGGTACGCGTAAGCGATGAGGCCGTCCCAAGGAATCGAGAGGGCATCGACTGCCCAGGCCAGCGGGTCTGGAATCGGGGAGACGAAGAGGGGAAGCTGGTGGTTCCACCTCGTAGCAAAGAGGTCGATTAAGGGAGTCTCCCAACGGGCGCAGATCATCTTGAAGATATCCGGGCGCAACGTCCATTCTGTGTGGAGCAACTGGCCGCGGCGAGAGAGCGAGTCCGCCAACACATTCAAGTGGCCAGGAATGTGTCGTGCGAGGAGTGTAATGTCGCGTTCCTCGGCCCAGCGCATCAAACGGAAGAGGAGCATACAGAGGTCGGGAGATCGGGTGCCCCCCTGCCTCTGGATGTAGGCCACCACCGTCGAGTTGTCGGAGAGGACGAGAAGCCGCTGGTTCCTGAGCTGGCTCTCCCAAACGAAGAGGGCTTGCCAGACTGCCTGCAGCTCTAACCAATTGCTGTGCTTGTCCGCAAACTCCGGGGGCCAGAGGCCGGAAGCCGAGGTGAATTGAGGAAGCAGGTGGGCTCCCCACCCCAAGAGGCTCGCGTCGACACACAGGGAGAGGTGCGGGGGGGAGGACAAAGGGACTCCCGAAGCCAACCAAGCCGTGTCGGTCCAGCGTAGAAGATGAGGGCGAACCAGGGGGGGAAACCGGGACCAGGTAGGTAAGGTCGCCAGAAGAGGGTCTCCAGAGAAGCAGGAGGTGCAGCTGAAGGGGGCGGGCGTAGAGGCGACCCAGGGGGAGAAGGTCCGCCGCTGCGTTGATCAGTCCGAGGAGTTGAAGCCAAACTCGGGCGGGAGCTGCTTCCTGCTGAGCTAGCTGGTTGGCGAAGGTGGCCAACTTCCGAATCCGGGGATCCGGGAGGCGAACAACGTTGAGATCGGTGGCAAAATCCATTCCGAGATGAATGAAGCGGCGCGAGGGCGTGAGATCTGACTTCCCGACGTTGAGGAGGAACCCCAGTCGCGACAGCAGACGCATCAGTGTATCCCTGTCCTCTTCCAAGACGGACTCGACGTGGTTCCTCAGGAAGAGATCGTCGAGGTAGTTGGACATAGGGCTGAGAGACGACTGCTGTGCCTTGGCCATAACTGCATCCATCAAGCGGGTGAAGACCCAGGGGCTGAGGTTGAGGCCGAAGGGTAGGGCTCGAAACTGGTAAACGGTTCCATCGAATGCGAAGCGCAGATACCTCTGGGCGGCCGGATGTATGGGTACGTGTAGGTAAGCGTCGGAGAGATCCAGGCTGACGGCGTAATCCATGGGTCGCACCGCGGTACGCAGGGCTCGGGCCGTCTCCATGTGGAAGGAAGGAGCCACGATGAAGCGATTTAGGGCTGAGAGGTCGATCACTGGGCGCCACTTGCCGCCAGGCTTGGGGACGACGAAAAGTCTGCTGTAAAATCCCAGCGAGTCTGTGCGGCGCACAACCTCTGTGGCATCCTTCCTCAAGAGAGAGTCGACTTCCCCCCGTAGGGCGCACTCCTTGAGCGGGTCTGCGGGGATCTCGGTCCACAGCGGAGTCACACGCAGAGGAGGAGGGGAACGAAAGGAGATCCGTAGGCCGCAGGAAACAGTGTCTAAAATCCACGGGTCGTCTGGAATCAGTAATCGCCACTCGTCGCTGAAGAGGGCGAGCCTGCCGCCGACTGGAGGACCCGAGACGGCCGGCGGAGGCGGAGGAGGGGAGGAGTCACTGAGCCCGCCCGCGCCCAGGGCGACGGGCGGGACGGGGCCAAGCGGGGGCGGGGGCGTTAGCTTGGCCGGGGCGACCGAAGGCGGGGCGATGGCGACGCAGGGACTGCAGCTGGGCTGTTGACGTCGGGGCGACGGGTCTGGAGGTCCGCAGGGGGCGACCTACGGCCTTGCGGGCTGACTGAAAGCGCCGAGGAACAGACTTGGGAGGCCACCTGTCCGCATTGGAATCCTTGACGGCTTGCCAGGTGTCACCAAAGAGAAGGGGTCCCCCGAGGGGGGCCCGACGCAGCTGGGTCTTCAGGTCGGCAGGCATTCCCCAGCAGGCCTGCAGGACAGCGTCGCGGCGGAGTAAATCACAATTGGAGGCTGCAGCCATAGCGTTGACAGAAGAGTGATACGCGGCGCGGCTGGCCGCTTCAGCGAGGACGAGGAGGTCGCCAAGAAGGGGGGTCAGGGACGGGTGCCACGAATCTTCCACGCGCCGGAGGAAGGCTTGCGTAAGGAGCTCCATGAAGCCGGCGCAGGCCATGGAATTCCTGACAAGCAAAGCCGTCTTGTCCAAACCCACGGGGAGCGCGCGTCTGAGGGCAGAGGCCCCACCCGCCTGCACCACGGCGGCTGGATCCACCGGAGGGAGAGGGCAGAGGAAGGCCTGGGAATGGCCGGCGTACCACTGCTGGCGGAAGTACATGTCGAGGTCCGGAGGCCATCTGTGGTCCGAGAAGAAATTACTGTCTCTTGAGTCAGACAACAGGTGGGCCGAGAACACATCCCGAAGCTCACGAAAGGAGGGGGGCTGAGGGAGAGTCTTGAACTTCTTTACCTGTCTACCCGCGTCGACGAAGGCAGAAGGCTTCCTCTTCAGGGGGGGGGGATGGAGGGCAGTCCTCTGCCGGAAGCGTGGCGGAGATGAGGCGAGCGACCTCGTCGAGAGCCAGAAGAACCTCTGTGCGGGAGGAGGCCGGTAACCCGTGGGCTGTCGACGCATCCGAAGGAGAGAGCGGCGAAGGGGAGCGGCTGAGACCTCCGAGGAGAACTGAGATGGAATCATCAGGGAGAAGACTCAACGAATCGTCGTCCACGCCGCCGTGAGCCGTCGAAGAGGGACGGCGACCGAGACTCCGAGAGCGAGCAGCTCGACGAGGACGAGGGGAGCCATAAGGCGCCGAAGCACGCAGGGGAGAGCGACGTCCGCGACGGCGACGCGACGCATTAGAGGAGCGGGAACGGCGGCGGCGACCAGACGAGCGACTACGAGCTGGAGACCGTGATCCCCGGGAACGAGGAGGAAGGAAAGAGGCTGGGCGAGGGGAAGGGGAACGGGAGGGACGAGGCAGACGGCGGGGAACGTGGGACGAACGCCGCGAAGAGGTAGAGCGCGAAGGCCCATGGTCCAGATGACGAGAAGAATCACGAACTTTACGACGCTCACGCGAAGGAGCGCAAGAGTGGTGGTCAGACTTCGATCGCAAGGAGGAACTGGACACAGGTAGTGGTGTGGTGAGTGTGCGCGAATGTCTCCGCGAGCCGGACTCTGTGGCGAGGCGGGCTCGCAGCGGCCGAGGGGGATCCAAGGCCTTCCTAGGAGACGAGTGGGGACCGGTTGACCATGGACGGCGCGAGGCACGTCTCTCCGAACTGACCTCTGTCTCGAGATGGGTTCTCTGCCTGTCGTAAGGCTTGGTCCAAGCGCGTTCCCTCCTGGGAACCCGCGCCTCGAACTCCCGACTCCGCACACTACCTTGCTGTGTCCGCTGTGGAGATCTTTCCAGACTGGGGCCATCGGGGGCAAGAGCGGTCGGGGCGCCTGAGATGACAGCCGGCACTTCCGCAGGTCTTGCAACAGGCACAGGTGTCGGGCGTTCACGTCGGTAGAAGCTCCAAAGTTGGGACCAGCGGAGCTCCGGCCAGACGGCGCAAACGTCACAAGAACGCTCAGATGTACAGCCGACACACGGCAGGCAGACCTTGTGCGAATCCGAGGGCCACTGGAAACCTCCACACTGCGTGCAGGTCATCAGGAGGGCACTGCAACACACCAAACAAACAACGTGCCGGTACGTGGTCGAGACCAACAGGGCTCGTCCTACCAAGGGGAACCGTACCGAACGATAGGGACAAAAGGGCTGTGCCCCCAGGCTATACTGTTGTAGCGCCCGAAGCTAAGCTTGCGTCTTCATAACAAAGCCTACCCCAGCCAGGCTGGAGAGGAATGTGCGCCAAACGACAATAGGGACGAAAGGGCCGTGCCCCCAGGCAATAATGCTGTAGCGCTCTAAGCTAAGAGTGCGCTCTCGAAACAAGCATACCCCAGCCAGGCCGGAGATGCAACATGAGCCACGCGCCGCAGCTGTTTTAAACAATGCTCCCCGAAGGCTACCAGGGGAAGCCAGTAATTTCACCCCAAAAGGGGAAAGGCGAGGGCACCAGGGCCCCGCCGAGCTAAGAGTCCCCGCTCAACAAAACCCACACAACACGAACAAGGTAGAGTCCAAAGGCACAGGCCGGTACCCCGCCCGGGGACCGGCTCCGGGCACAACTAACTATCCTACCTCTCTGCCGAAGCGGTAGCGGGAGAAGAGACGTCCATGTCGCCACCGGCGAAACGGCGGGAACCAGCAGGTCCGCCAAGCGAAGCCAACCAAGGAGGACGCCAAGCGAAGAAGCGCAAGCGAAGCTGCAGCGAAGCAAGCAAGAAGCGAAGCAGAAGCGAAGCAACAGGCGAAGCCAAAAGTCACGGCGAACTCGAGCACCAAGACCGACCGGTCGAAGGGAGCGCGAGGCTAGAACACGTCCGAAGGTCGTGAGCCTACGTAGCTGACTGGCGAGTCAGGTGACTCGGAACCGGATAGGCAGGTCCGGGAGACAACTCTTGGCCCCTCTGGAGGGTTCCCCGAGTGCCTCCCGGGTTGTGTTTGCACACAACGGGTTCGTAGGCTAGAATTTGAGCACGTAGTAGACACTCCCATTTGTCATGTCATCGGTAATGTTTTTGATGAAATAAAAACAAACACAAAAACACGAGGCAAGCTTTGCTCAAACGGATTGTACCATTTGTTACGTTTTCGCAAAACTAGTTACAAAACTTGCTGATTCGAGCCTGTGTAAACTGTGCCATAAATCTATTCCAAAATACAATACGATACGAATAACTTAACTGTCCCAAGATGGAAAATTTGTTTGCAGCGGAATTTTTGTAAAAGAGTTGTAAAACACAACAAATGTGAACATTACTTACTTACTTACGCCTGTCACCCCTACCCGGGTATAGGCCGTCGACGAGAGACCTCCAGCAACTCCTGTCCTGTGCTTCTCCTTCGATTCTACTCCAGGTGGTTCCCAGTCTCTTGATGTCTGCTTGGAGGTCTCAACGCCAGGAGTTTCTCGGCCTACCTCTTTTCCTCTTTCCCTGGGGGTTCCATGACAATGCCTGCCTAGTGATACTGGAAGCTGGCTTTCTCAGACTGTGACCGATCCATCCCCATCTTCTTCGCCCAATTTCATTCTCTGCTGTTATCTGCTCTGTTCTCTCCCAGAGTCTGACGTTGCTGATCTTCTCTGGCCAGTGGATTTTCAAAATTCTTCTAAGGCAACTGTTCATGAAGGTCTGTACTCTGTTGACTGTGGTTTTTGTCAATCTCCACGTCTCTGCTCCATATAGGAGAATGTGAACATAAAACAAATAAATACATTTGACTGACTAGAACAAACCGACGGATTACAGTGAGTATGTGCACACGTGTATAATATAACATCACAACCATCTCACTACTCACAAACCAGATAGGTGAGGCTAGCGCTGGCAGAATTGTATACAGACCAAGGGGAAATTACTCAGCGCCGGAGAGACAAACAGTCAGATCCCCTTGCCCCCGCCTATCAGGTACCCAATCGCCAGCCCACAGAGAAATACACAAGTATAGAGCAAGACGAACATCTACATCCTCAAAAAGGATGCATCAGGTCTCGCTTATAACCCATGTCTTTCTCTGGAACTTAGGAAGTAGGCAAACACACGAAACATACACAAACACGAAGGTGCACTACTAAATGTGGTCAGGTAAACACCCTGATTTCCCACAGTAGATGCACATGACAATACACAACAATGTAACGTTACAAAGGGGTTATAGCACTTGACTAAAAGACGTAATTCCTCAAAGTTAGCTTGAAAACCACGACAATTCCACTGAAGCAGAGAGTCCATGATTATGTCTTATCTGGGGGTGTGGAGTTTTTCCCCCCCCTCCTTTTTCCTTTGCCTTGGAAGGAGTTGGAGAAACAGAGGGGGGCCGGCTCCCGGGCCTCCTCTGGTTCTTAGGAGATGAAGGGGGTGGAGCTGCTGCAGCATCGGCAACTTCCACTCCCTCCATCTGCTCCTCCAATGCAGCATATTTGTTTTGAAGGGGGACATCAGTGTTCCCCTTCTGGGCCCGTGCGCACGGCGGTCCCATAGATTTCTTAGATTTCTGGTCCTGGGCAGCGGTCCTGCCGCTAGAGTTAGCGGCCCTAGAAGGCTGACCAGAGCCAGAAACCTTTGACGTTGACAAACTAGCAGGTTTGGGTGGGGGCTGAGGCTTAGGGGCAGCAGAAGGCAGTGCCACCGGACTGGTAGTGTCCGCCCTCTGCGTTCCCTGGCTCCTCGTCACCACCGGAGGAGGGTTACTCTCCAGGGGCGAGAGGATCCGAGGCTCCGCCCCCAACCAAGAAGTTGGGGTTTGACAAGAAAAGTCTTTGGTGGGGCGCTTGCCTGCCACCGCAGCACTGAAAGTATACACAAAGTTGTTATTTGAGTTTGGCGCAGCCTCAGCTGCACCAGGACCGTCAACCAGTTTTTTTGCGTCCGCAAAGGACAGCCCCTTCTCCACACGCACCCGCTGAATCCTGCACTCGGAGATCCAACGAGGGCACTTCTTGTCCGAAGCCATATGCGCCCCCTGGCAATTCACACACAGGGGGATAGCTGTGCAGGACTCAGCAGAGTGTCCGGGCTTAGTGCAACGGGCGCATAGAGCCTCTGCCTGGCGGCATGTCTTCTGCCCATGGTCATACTTTTGGCACTTAAAGCACCGGAGGGGGAGAGGGACGTACTTTTTCACTTTTAGGGAGTAGTAACCTCCCCAGATGGTAGTAGGAGCTGTGGGGGTGCCAAACGTCAGGATGATGGTAGGGAGACAGATCTCCCTACCACCTCGTTTGGAAATGAAGCGCCTGACATAGGTCACCCTCTGTGACTTAAGGTTTCGTACAAGTTCATCTTCAGACAGTTCGGCCAATGCTTGATCTTTAATCACTCCTCTAGAGGAATTCATTGTTTTGTGGGGAGTGACCTCCACTGGAGTGTCTCCGATGGAGGAGAGCCTCAGTAGCCCATTGGAGTGTGCCCGGGTAAGGCACTCTACCAGCAAGTCACCAGACCTGAGGCGCTGGGCCTCAGGCCTGCCAACACGGCTCCTGAGGGTCTCCCCTACCAGGAAAGGGTGCAGCTTGGAAACAGGCTTCTCTTTAACTTTGCTGTGGATAATGAGAAAGCGAGGCCAGACGGCCGAAACCTGAGGCGTCACTTCCCCACAATCGGAGTCGCTATCATTTTCAAGGTCAATGTCAGTGGCTATGTGCCGTTTTCTCCAATGTAAAAGCAGTTCTCCTATATGGAGCAGAGACATGGAGATTGACAAAAACCACAGTCAACAGAGTACAGACCTTCATGAACAGTTGCCTTAGAAGAATTTTGAAAATCCACTGGCCAGAGAAGATCAGCAACGTCAGACTCTGGGAGAGAACAGAGCAGATAACAGCAGAGAATGAAATTGGGCGAAGAAGATGGGGATGGATCGGTCACAGTCTGAGAAAGCCAGCTTCCAGTATCACTAGGCAGGCATTGTCATGAAACCCCCAGGGAAAGAGGAAAAGAGGTAGGCCGAGAAACTCCTGGCGTCGAGACCTCCAAGCAGACATCAAGAGACTGGGAACCACCTGGAGTAGAATCGAAGAAGAAGCACAGGACAGGAGTTGCTGGAGGTCTCTCGTCGACGGCCTATACCCGGGTAGGGGTGACAGGCGTAAGTAAGTAAGCATGTGCCGCTTTGGTGCCAGTTTTGTTTTTTTGATATTATAGTATGATAGATATTCATCCCCCGGGGGTCCCCGCCCGACACCGAGCCCAACAAGGGAAAGTGTAATTGTCGGCGGGTCTCCAGCCGACACACAATGGAGACTGCCCGAAAGATATACTCAAGGGGGTAAGCCCGATTGAACCGTTTGAGCCACCGCCTTCTATCACACTGTTGAATGCAGGGGAATACTGGCGTAAAGCACCTAATCAGCATCAGAGGCTATAGCATGGTGCTCCGTATAACAACCCGCATGTCAACAGGGGGATAGGGCTCAACGTGACAAGAGCCGATTGACTAGGCCAGTACGACTAGCCTCCCGTTTAGGCAGAAGTCAAGGCCAAAGTGGAGTGTTTCAGCCACCAGGATCCTCTTCTCCCCCGACACGGGTCTCCAAGCACGGCAAACACTTGGGATCCAAAGGACCAAAAGCTCATGAGTATTTTTAAGGACCAATCCAACATGGTAAGACCTGGGTTAGCACAGCTCCTTAAAAACTGGACCAGTGAAAAAGACTGAACAACATATCTGCTGACATCAAGTCCTAATCCTGGACAAAGATGGCACCCGTCTGCTAGCCCACTCAGTCAGAGACTGAGGGGACTACCCACCCACGCCACGTGGAGGCCGGTGCCCAGTGGGCGAGCAGGGGGGGGAGACCAGTTAGTTATTTGGGTTTAACGCCGAGCAGGCGACTCAGGCCATCTCACGGCGGAAAGGGGGGGGGGGGGGGATGAAGTAAGGCTGGGGGGGTTGTTGGCTGCTTGGGCCGGGAAGGATGCACCTGCCGGTAGAAATCCCAGACAGACCTGTGCACCCTGAAAAATGACTTGGTGTATTTCCCAAGCCAAAAAGTGTAATTTACAAAACTTTGGAGTAATTCATCAACATAAATGTTTTCTCACGCCTTTTTAACTTTACACTCAAATATTATTCAAAGGCACTCAAAGCACGATGTCAATTATACATACCAAAATCAAGTGGATCACTTCACAACATATCACACAGCACTTCACTGTTTCCAGAAATCTGCCAGTACCATTCCTTGGAGTTGCCTGTTGATTATCCACCAATTCAGATAGTCTCATTCACAGTGTCTGAAGCCAATTCACAAGTTATTCTTGTTCAGTTGTGTCTTATTCACTCAGTTTAGCTGCTTTATTCAGTCTGTTACTCACTGGTTCAGCTATTCTCTGTCACTGAGTTCTAAAAAAGGAGTCTGCTAGTTCAGTTGGGTTATTTGTATTGTCCATTTCCTTACATTTGTATTCACCCTTTGCTCTTTAAACACATTGACATGAGACAATCTCATATAAAAGCTTCAAACTCAGAGATCCAAGAGTATACTAAAGACATGTTTTTTTTTATAAACAAGGTGGGTTTATATAAATTATCAAATACCATGCTGTTGACATTATAGTTCGTCTAACACCCCTTCACTTTATAATAAAACTAAATGAAACAACTATTAGACTGTCACTGTGTCAGTATATCATAGTCACCTTTCAAAAGAAAAAGAAAAGTAAATTAAACTGCCAGTATATCAATGTGAATCACCCTTTAAAAAAAAAGTAAATGAAACAAATATTACTGTCTGTATCACTGTGAGTCACAGTCAGACTCTGAGCTCACACTCTCAGTTTTTTTCTGTCTCTCCCTCTTCTGCTGGTTGTAGTAGGCTGACTTCAGTCGTTGCAACTCTTCCTGTGAATATGTCCTGTCACCAGCTGTGCCAGGCCTTGACTTAACAATCAGCAATGCTTCGAGTGTTTGCTTTGATAAGGAAGCCCTTTGGTCTGTTCTGTTTTTTCTGACAACAGAAAAGATTCTTTCACATGAGGCATTGCTGTGGGGTACTGTTAAAATGCCAAGCATGACTTTTGCCAGATGATCAAAAACAGGAAACCCACAAGAATCCGTCAGTTCCCCAATTGCTTTCCAGGTGCTATCAATCCTAAGTTTCTTTAAGCCTGGAATGCTTTCATGTGATTGATAAAGACAAAACTGTTGTTTGATAGAGTCAATGGTAGCACCTGGTGGTACTAGCACTGGGAATTTTCTCAGAAAGAATGTGAGCATACTTTCATCTACCTCCATTCTCTTTTCAACATCCGCCACCTGTGCATTTTCCAGGAATTTGTGTCTTAGGGGCAACTTTCTTTTCATGTAGTAACATGCACTGACATTTTTTTTTGTGTGTGTTTGCATGGAATTCTTTTATCCTCTCCAGGCGCAGACCATTTTCATCTTTGTTAATTATGAACTTTTTTCTGTGTCTTCTGACAGAAGAACCTGACTCTTGTGATTTGTCTCTTTCTTAAAGTCAATTTCAAGAACTGTCTTCTTCTCTCCTTTCACTGTTTTCTCATTCATCACCATTGGTTTTACAAACCTACTCATGAGATTGTTAAGCAAATCATATAAAGACCTGCGTAGCAGATGAATCTGTGGTTCTTCACTCTGAAGCTGTGTGTTTGTTGCATCAAATGGCTCCAGTGCATGTCAGAAACAAGCAATACAACCTGTTTGTTGGAGATTTTAAAAAAATGTCTTCAATTTCTCCTCTCTGCTGTTCTGAGAGCGAGACCCTGCTGTCTTGTTTTTAAAGAATTTCTTCAAAGGATCTCAGTTTTGAAGAACTCTGTTCAGACATGTTCCGACGCTTAACCATCTGGTTGAGACATGTTTCAAAATCTTCTGATGCTTTAAGTCTTCATAAATGTTATTGACTTCTTCCAACTGAAACTTTTCCAATTCACCTAGCCTGTTGCCAGAATGTTCAAAATAATAAAAAATATCCACCAAAATTTCATCAATACTGAATGGAAGACTTTGAGTTGCAGCATACTGTGCAGCACAATGGATGAGATGACATGGACAGCCAGCTAGATAGATCTCTGCTTGCTTCTTTTTTAAGTGTCCATAAACACCATTCAAGTGGCCAGTCATAACTAGTGCATTATCACATCCGACAGCTAAACAGTTCTGCCAGGGCACAGTTGGTTCAGGTTTCTGTCCATTAACTCTGAGTGCATCCTCAGGGGGCGGACAGGTAAGTGCAGCCTCCAACAACTTGAAGATGTTTTCCCCTGCAGTCATAAATAAAATCATGAAGTGGTTATAATTACGGAACTGTGTTTTAATTGGTGGTGAACATGGATATTGTGAATTTTGTTATTGATTGTTTGCTCACTAATACTTAAGTAGATTTTAATTATAAAGCTTATGTAATAATGTGTAATTATGTATTGAGATACTTGAATAAAAAGCTGTGAAGATTAGGCTTAGTTTGAAATATGCAAGTGCGTGAATGTGTAGAGGTAGATGTGAATGTATTGAAGTGTTTTCACAAAAGATTAAAAGAACCATACCCCATATTAATGTGCACATAGCAATAAAGCAGAGATACCAAATCAAAATTGATCAAAATGTTATAATTAAAATTTCTAAAGTCTGGCAGCCTCATGAACAATATTTTTTATATTTGTTATCATAATTCATATGTATTTTAATTTATTACGTTTTTTTGTCTGTCTTTTTCATTTTTTTTTCTCTCCTTGACTACATATTTATTTTTATTTAATTTATTTTTTAATGAGTGAATGATCTTCCATATTTGCATTGCAACATGATTAATATTGACTTGTAATCTGATTTAAATGTACAATAAATATATTTAATTATAGCCTACATAAACAAAATTACACATAGAGAGAGAGAGAGAGAGAGAGAGAGAGAGAGAGAGAGAGAGAGAGAGAGAGAGAGAGAGAGAGAGTGCAATAACAATAATTTTATAATCAATGTTAAAAAAACAAAAACAGAGTGACAGATGTTAGAAAGGCACCAAAGGCAGAGATTGAATAAAATATAAAAAAATATATATATTAATAAAATAATAATAGTATGTGATATGATGCAATAATAACCTTACTAATAATTTTTTTTAAAAGTACTCACCTGTGGAATGCTCTTGCAGATTCAGGCAGGGTACACTAAAAAGTTGAGTAATTGTCCCATTTTCACCACCCACTGTAGTAACAACTACAGGGTACTGTTTTGTCCTCTGATCGTTTGACCCATCTGTTGCCACTGAAAATGGTCCTGCAGCAAGCCGTTTCCTGAGGTCAGCCTTAATGTCTGATGCCATTTGTTTCACAAGAGCTGTTGTCTTATGTCGTCCACAGTGGTAATCTTTTGCAATTTGGCTATCAGAGAATGCACTTTTCACAGCTTTAGAAATTAAGTCCGCAGTAGTCAACAGTAAGTTTGTTTTCACAATAAGTTCTGTCATTATTGTTTCGGCTCTAATTACTTGCTGTTCAGAAGATTCTAGTCTGTTCACTGGCTTAAAAAACTTGTCAACTTTTTCACTTTTTGCTGAAGCTTTCTGACCTTCGACATTTGCCTTGTGTGACTTGGTGGCGCAGTGTTTAGAAACATCAAACTTTCCTGAATGTGCTATAGAAAAATCTGATTAACAATAAACACACCTCGCATATGACGATCCCAAAGCACTTTCTGTAATTCCATCAAACTTCTTGTACTTGGACAAGAAAACTTGCTGCACATGTTTATTCACATTTTTGGAGCTAGGTCCCTGCTCTTGGTCATCAGTACACTTTCGTTTAGACATTTTCTTCAGCTCGGTAAAATTGCGCCAACATGGAGTAAAATCTCGTTCTAAATCCAAGCCACTGAGATTCACGCAAGGGGAGAGTACTCACAATGACACGCCTCAAAACAAGATCAGCAAAAGTGAAAGTACACTAGTAGAAGTGCTGTAATTAATTTTAGAAAGTCAGAATTTTTGGTAGGCGTAAAATTTTGCTCAAAGGCGTATTTGGCGTAAAATAAAATTTTGGCGTAAAAATTACGCCAAAATCGTAAGAGTTCACAGGTCTCCCCAGAGCTGGGACCAACGTTCTTCCCTCCAAGCGGCACAAACGTAGCACGTCCGACCGGAAGCACAGCCTGAGCACGGGAGGCAGACCTCGTGGGCGTCCGTGGGCCATTGAAAGTCCCTGCAGCGAAGGCCGGTCTTCCTCTGCACACTCGCCAACCACCAATAAAGCCAGACCCAAGTCACTTCACACGCTAGGAAGGCACAAGCATTCCTGAAGCACACTAGCTGGTGCCAATGCAAGTAGGCACCACAAGTCCTAGAACGAAGCAGGACCATACACAGTCGCAAAAGCAGGTAGGCCGAAACACAACCAAACATGGTCGAGTTAAGGGTAAATCTGGCGGGCTTCCGCCCAGCACGTGACCGGATAGGGACGGAAGGGGAGGCCACCCGGGGCTCCTAGGCATGGATCCCCGGTGTCTCCTCCCCAGTTGTGCAAGGGACACAACAAATGCTTAGGCTGAAATCAGTAGGCTAAAGGGTATCTTCCATATAGTAATGCCATCGGTAAGGGTTTTGAGAAAAAAAAGCTATTTTGGATGTATTTCCTGATCCCGTGACCTTGACCTTTGTGACAGGTCAGTGAAATTTTGTCAATATGGCTATTTAAAAAAATCTATTTCCTGAACCCCTTTGACCTTGGCCTTTGAGAGAGGTGAATGAAATTGGTATGTTTAAAAAAGTCTTGCTGCAAAGTATTCCTTGGGCCATGTTTGAAGACTGTGGCTTCAATAGTATCCGAGAAAATGCCAAAGTTAAAGTTGACCACAGACATCAGCGCACACCAGACGGACACCGGATGCTCAACCATTGGCCCAGAACAGAGACTCACTTTTGCTTTGCGCATGAGCCAAAAAGGACATTTTTTATTACAAAGAGAAGTACCTGATCAGATGCTAAAGGCATCCATATAAGTTAGATTTTTTAAAAATCATACAAATGACGAAGTTACAAGTCAAAATAGAAAGGACAGGGTATTTCTTCCCATGATGTGCAGCAAGAGTTAAATTATACATAAACAGACTGATGAATTCTGGGACTTACCATTCTTGGTACACACATGCTGTATAGCCCACACAGCCCACAGCTGCACAGGTGGAGTATCAAAGCAGTCCAGCAATGGGAAGAACGGACTGAATGACCTGCAACCATACACCATAACACCTGTCACATAGTATTACAATCTTTTCTGCGCACTCAAACCTCCAAGCATTGTAAACCAATCAAGATTTTAGATGCACACATAATAATTTCAAACATATTGTAGTCGTTTTGTGCTTTGCTGCAGTGTGGTCAAGAAGGTAGTTATTTGGGCAAGGGCACTCGCTCATGCATGCACACACGATCCTCAGTCACTCGCATTCACACTACGAAAACGTAACAGTAAAGAAATAGACAACTTATAAACAAAGAGGCGCATCTTACAGGTTCGACACATTTCAGTCTGTATTCCAATAGCTGTATTCCAATAGCTCATTCACACATGCATATGCACACAACTGCACCTGCATTCGCTCCGCCGTACATTCTCACAACTCTCCCCTTCGCAATTCTCTGCTTCAGTGTATGTCAGGGCTATGACATCATAATACAGTTCAATTACAACACTCAGTGAAATGATGTCATAGTCTGAGATACCCTGATACTGTGCTAATTACTACAAAATCCACAAAAAAACAATAAGGAAGAAACAAAAAATCAAAACAAACCGTGGCAGAATTATTAAAGCAAGAAAGGCAAAGTCATTATGGCTCATGTGTATGACCGATGCACATATGTGTGACTACTTATTTGTGACAATAAGTAAAGGGATGGCTTCAGCACCAGCAAAATCCATGTATTCTTAAAATTTAAGCATTGTTCACACGTCTGTCAAACCCTCGTGTGTCTCTTGACCTTTGCGATGAGTGGACTAAATTGCATAGGAATGTCTTGACATCAGCAAACTTCACACCAAATTTGATTGAAAATTTCCAAAAATTTGGATAAAAACTACAATTCTAACCAACAAGATGAGGATTCCATCCCAAAGTCGGTCATATTGTTTTGAGCTCATAAGCATTTTTCTTTCAGAAACATTCAGAGTTGTTCAGATTTTTAAGCTTCCTCATGATTCATCTCTATCCACCTTAACTCCCCCCCCCCCTCCTCCTCCATATTATCCACCCCCCCCCCCCCAACCCCCACCCCGATCAGCCCGAAAAATGGCACAAACAAACACTGACAGACACACCGTACTTCATACCAATTATACGTTCTGTAGACTGGCATAGCCAGTCATTCTGAAGAAGAACAAGAAGGGATGACCCATGCCAACAAAGCCTCTTCTAAGGGAGCTTGCATGCATTTTCCACCTTTTCCACAATACATTAACAGACATCATAACAAAAATATAGACTGTCTTCCTATATCAAATCAGAGAGGGAGAGAGTTGTCAGCTCATACACATGTAAAACACTGAAGTGCGGGTGCTTTGCCTCAATTAAGAACATTGTATAACATTGACGCATTTGGTGCTTTTACGTCACCGTCATTGTCTGATTCTTCTCCTGAAGTGAAGAATTTTTACTTTTTATTTTTTTCTGCAAAAATTTTTTATTTTAGAAAAAGTTGAAGAGGCAAAAAGCAGGCTAACAAACTCATCCAATGTCTTTCTCCAAACTAGCTATATCCAAAATTTCAAGTGCATATAATAACAAGAAACACAAAGCCCTCATAGCTCACGTTTATGACCAATCCACATATATGTGACAATAAGTAAAGGGATGGCTTCTGGACCAACAAAATCCATGTTTTCTCAAAATTTAATCAGTTATCACACTATGTGAAACCCATATGACCTTTGCGATGAGTCGACTAAATTAGTATACATAGGAAGGTCTTATCATCAGCTACCATTGTGTCAAATTTGATTGAAAAGTTTGCAAAAATGTTGATAATAACTACAATTCTATAAAAAAAAAAAATAGGCATTTTATACACATTTGTTGACCTCTTGTGACCCATGACCTTTTCCAAGGGGTCATCCAAATTAGTATGCATAGATAGGTCTTACCATCAGGTATCTCTATACCAAGTTTGGGTTTGAAGTTGTGAATAGTAATTGAGAACAAGAAAGGCAAAGCCCTTATGGATCTCGTGTATGACCGATCTACACGTCTGACAATAAGTAAAGGGATAGCTTCTGCACACTAACAAAATCCATGTTTTCTCAAAATTTAATCAGTTTTCACACATCTGTATAACCCCCGTGACCCTCGACCTTTGCAATGAGTCGACTAAATTAGGATACATAGGAAGGTCTTATCACCAGCTACCACAGTGCCAAATGTGATTGAAAAGTTTGCAAAAATGTTGATACTTACACATTTGTCGACCTCGTGACCCATGACCTTTTCCGAGGGGTCATTCAAATTAAAATGCATAGATAGGTCTTACCATCAGGTATCTCTGTACCAAGTTTGTGTTTGAAGTTGTGAATAGGAATTGAGAAAAAACATTTCTTGTCAAAATATGGCTATTCTTGTTACCTATTTCCTGAGCCCTTGTGATCCTTGACCTTTCTGAGGGGTCATCCAAATTAGTATGCATAGATAGGTCTTACCATGAAGTATATCTGTAGCAAGTTTGAGTTTGAAGTTGTGAATAGTATTTGAGAAAAACATCTTTTGTCAAAATATGGCGATTTTGGACCTATTTCTTGAGCTCTTGTGACCATCGACCTATCCAAGGGATCAACCAAATTAGTATGCATAGAAAGGTCTTACCATCAGGTATCTTTGTACCAAGTTTGGGTTTGAAGTTGTGAACAGTATTTGAGAAAAAAAAACATCTTTTGTAAAAATATGGCTATTTTAGGCCTATTTCCTGAGCTCTTGTGACCCTTGACCTTTCCGAGGGATCAACCAAATTAGTGTGCATATAAAGGTCTTATTATCAGGTATCTTTGTACCAAGTTTGGGTTTGAAGTTGTGAATAGTGTTTGAGAAAAAATAAATTATGTCCAAAAATAGCGATTTTTGATATACTTTCTGATCCCCTGTGACCTTGACCTTTGTGAGAGGTCAGTGAAATTGGTATGTTTAGAAGGTATCAAAGTATCCTTGAGCCAAGTTTGAAGACTGTAGCTTGAATAGTCTCAGAGAAAATGCCAAAGTTAAAGTTTACCACAGCAGCCGGACGATGGTGGACAGATGACAGACGGAACGACCACTGGCCCAGAACATGCTCACTTTTGCTTCACATGTGAGCCAAAAACACATTTCTTGTCAAACTATGGCTATTTTTTTACCTATTTCCTGAGCTCTTGTGACCCTTGACCTTTCTGAGGGGTCATCCAAATTAGTATGCATAGATAGGTCTTACCATCAGGTATCTCTGTACCAAGTTTGGGTTTGAAGCTGTGAATGGTATTTGAGAAAAACATCTTTTGTCAAACTATGGCTATTTTGGACCTATTTCCTGAGCTCTTGTGACCCATGACCTTTCCAAGGGATCAACTAAATTAGTATGCATAGAAAGGTCTTACCATCAGGTATCTTTGTACCAAGTTTGGGTTTGAAGTTGTGAATAGTATTTGAGAAAAAATAAATTGTCAAAATATAGCTGTTTTTGATATATTTCCTGATCCCCTATGACATTGACCTTTGAGAGAGGTCACTAAAATTGGTATGTTTAGAAAGATCTTGCCACAAAGTATCCTTGGGCCATGTTTGAAGACTGTAGCTTGAATAGTCTCTGAGAAAATGCCAACGTTAAAGTTTACCACAAACGACGGCGGACGGATGACGGCGGACAGATGACGGCGGTTGGATGCCGGACAGAACACCACTGGCCCAGAACATAGATTCACCTTTGCTTCGCACGCGAGCCAAAACTTATGGACTCCAATGTGAGTTAACCGACTTTCTATAAACGGTCAGTTAACTCTTCAATGAGACTCAAATTCCAATATGCTCGGAGGTTCTCTAACTATTAGACACCCTTTAAATGAAGCATTTCCTATATCTTCAAGCTTGTATGTACGCAAACTTCAGAGATTTTGGTGTTTACATACATATGCACGCACACACACACACACACACACACACACACACACACACACACACACACACACACACACACGCATGCACGCACACGACACTTTTGGGCCAAAAGTACGTCCAGCTTAGTGTAAAAGACATGACATCATTTTCATCTTGTTACTTCTTTGCCAGGTAATGAGGCCGCCTGCCTGATATGTTATGTGCATACTACTGAACAAGCTCCATCTCAAAGTCTACCGTATTTTGAATTACGGTTGACAAAAAAATGGCATTTTTTACACATTTACCGACCTCTTGTGACCCTTGACCCTTCCGACGGGTCATCCAAATTAGTATGCATAGACAGGTCTTACCATCAGATATCTCTGTACCAAGTTTGGGTTTGAAGCTGTGAATAGTAATTGAGAAAAATGTACTTTTCTTTAAAATAAATATTTTTGAAAAATACTTACCGATGGCATTACTATTAGGAAGATATCCTTAGCTTATCGATTTCAGCCTAAAAGTTTGTTGTGTGTTGCTACACAACCAGGGAAGTAACTCTCCCTGTCCCCTGAGTAGCCTCCCCTTTTCATGAAGTGAGCGGTGCCTTCTTATCAGTCTTACTATTAGCGACTCGCGGCAAGCGGGGTAGGTGAGAGGGTGCTTTGAGTAATGCCATCGGTAAGTATTTTTCGAAAAAAATTTTTTTTAAAGGGGCACGACGGACCTTTTTTAATGCTTCAGTTCGCAAAAAGCTTTTACTGGGATTCAGTATACAGACCCACTTAGACAGTGACCACCCTATTGTCCCACCAAATGCTTTCTTTCGTCCGTTCAAAGTGAAAAGAGGCCACCGGAATCTTGTGACTGGACCCAGTGAAAAGATTGCTTCTGATAGGCGATGGTAGCTGACGTCATAACTATTTTATACGACCTTAGGTCTTCTGCATAATTATAACAAATCAGAGACAAGATGGCGGGTCAAGCAGCGAAGAAAAAAATAAAGTATCAGTCGACACGCGCCAGCCGACAATGACAGACTTGGAATTGAAGAGAAGAAAGAGAAAGAGAGACAAGAATTGCCATCATACAAGGGAATATAGAGCTTGGCTTGACCGCCCATCCGGAATTTGTCGCTTTCTTGCTATGTGAATCAGTAAGTAATCTGGCTACGGTCTTTGTCGATCTTCCTATAGTTCCGCGAGTGCTAGTGATTTTCAGAATTCATGATCTTCAGTAGAATTTATCTCTTACTGTTACAGATTTCGCAAGATTTTAAACCTGTTTTATCATAAAGTTACAAGCTAGTTCATCAGATTTTATGCTGATCTGAAAACTACGGTGCGTGTCAAAATTGCGGTACTGACATCACTGGTAGCAACACGTTTATGTCTGTGCGGGCTCTCATTCACTCGATTCACAGAGGTAGTGTTTCTGCTGCGATGGTGCATTTGTTGTTTCCAGAGATGCTTTCAGTTACGTAGACTTCGATGTGTGAGATGTGAAATTGCAGTGCAGAAAGTGGGTATAAATACCACTGTTCTGTTTCGTGTTTCCGAGGGATAACAGATCAAAAGTCAAACTAGGTGACGCTGGCTCAGTCGCTTGGCGCGGAGACCGAGTTGAACAAGCCATGCCCCCAGCACGATCGTTACTCAGGGTAGCAGGTCAAGCGGAACACGCATTGATTTCGACAGCATAGCGAGAATGGAAGGTTTATTTTACATTCTCATGGAAAATTATGTCAAAGGGATGCCGGAGAACATCAGTACATGTGTACACTGACACTTGTGTACCCACACCGATGACCTCGTCTGCAGTATTGACCAGGTTCTGCCTTGGGATGTAGGCTAGTAAATATGCACAAATTCAAAACGAGGCCGATGCAGACGATAATCTGCACTCTCGAGTACAAAAACAACACACCCACCAAACGATGAATTTCGACATATGGCATTGTATTTACATCATAAAGCTCTAAGTTAGTACACAAAGGACCCATACATAATACTGTCAGCAGTATCTGTTGCAGACAGTTTTCTGACTGCGTTGAGATGCTTGATCCTTAGGAAAATAACTTTAAAGAAAAATACATTTGTTTCTTCAAAAACATTATCGATGGCATTACTATTAAGAAGAATAGTGAAGAGAAGGAGGGTGCCACCCTTATTGCCTACCCCAGCGGTAACTCTTAGTCAAGGCCCCTTAGGCGCAAACTCCCGACGATTTCAGCTAAGAGTTACCTATGGCGCCGGGAGGGAGTGTTGCGCAGCAGCGATGTCCCTCACTAGCGCCAGGTTCGCACATTGGCCAGAGAGGTCCCGGAAGTAGAACCGTGCAAAGGCTGATTCTGTACGCCAGACCACAGCCGCCACCATGTCCTTGACAGTGCGGTTGAAGGCGACGCTGGCTGCAACGGCTCTGACCTCATGCGCCCTTATCCATAGCCTCATAGCACCCCGCGGGGAGAGGTCTTCATATGCGGAACATATGACTCCTCAGAGCCAGGCGGATATAGTCTGGGCGGAGATGTCTTCCCTGCCCGGTGTCAAAGGCAGGAATAGGCGAGAACGACCCTCCGACGGGGCTTTGACCGGCGAAGGTAGATTTCCTGCTGTCGGGATTCTCGGGACTGGTCACGGCCTCCGAGTGGACAAATAGTGATCGGCTGAGGAGCCGCTGAGGGGGTTCTATTTTTGGCCAAAAACGTTGGGCTGGTGAGAAGTTGAACTGAGCCATTGGCCTGGAGCTGCAGACAGGAGGGATGCACGGAGAGTGCATGCAGCTCGCTCACTCTTGACGCTGTGGCAAGGGCCAACAGGAAGCACGTCTTCCTAGTCAAATCAGTGAACCATGCTAAGGGCAGAGGTTCAAAACGGTCCGAGTTTAGCCAAGTTAACACCCATGGTAAATCCCATCTTGGGATCAGCGAGCGAGACACTGGTTGCTGGAGCTCGAAATGCACCATCAGATCGTTAAGGACCTTACAAGCCCCCGGGTCTGTCCGGCCCAAGTGGCAGTAAGACTAAGTGTCAGCCACCATAGACAGGTAGCCCCGGATGGTGATAGGTGCCAAGTTTTGTTCCGCAAAGATCCACAGGAAGAACTCGGCGAGATGGGGCATCGTCAGATCTGTGGGAGAGAGGTGCTTGCCGCTGCACCATGACTGCAAGACCCTCCATTTCCCCTCGTAGACTTTCCGGGTTAAAGGTCTACATGCTGTAACGATAGCCTCCACCGCAGCACCCAAGAAGCCTCTATTGGCGAGGGCACTCCGCACAATCTCCAGGCGTGTAAGAGAAGTCTTTCCGGGCAAGGATGAAAGAGATCCTGCCGGGGCTGCTTCAGCATCATGTGTGGCGTGGGGAGTCTAAGGGGAGAGTTCGTGGCGAGGCGTAGGAGATCAATGGTCCAGCTCCAGTTCCAATTGAATGAGGCCACCAGGAATAGCACTGTTTGGCAGCCCTTGAGCTTTTGGAGAACCTTGGGTACCTGCACAAACGGGGGGTATGCATAAGCCAGGAGGGAGTTAAAGGGGATGGAGAGGGCGTCCACCGCCCAAGCGAGTGGGTCCAGCACTGGCAAAACGAAGATGGGAAGCTGCCTGTTCCACCTCATCGCGAACAGGTCAATCATGGGTGTCTCCCAGTGCATGCATATCATCCGAAAGAGGTCGGGGCGGAGGGTCCACTCGGTGTGGAGTAGTTGACCTGTCCTCGAGAGGGAGTCTGCCAGGACATTCAAGGGGCCAGGCGTGCGAAGTGAAATGCCGCGGTCTCTGCACCACATGAACATTTGATATAGTAGGATGCAGAGCGAAGCCGAGCAAGTCCCCCCCTGCTTCTGGATGTAGGACACAAATGTCATGTTGTCAGAGAGAATCAGAACCTCCTGATGTCTGAGGCGAGTCTCCCATGCGATGAGAGCGAGCCACATCGCCTTCAATTTCAGCCAGTTGATATGTCACCCAACCAAGTCCGGAGGCCACTGGCCGGCTACAGTGCAGAAGTCCGGGAGGAGGTGAGCGCCCCATCCCGAGAGGCTCGCGTCCGAGCAGAGTGACAGGCGGGGTAGGGGAACTCCCGTAACAAGCCACACTGGGTCCGACCACCTCTGTAGATGAGGGAGGACTAGTTGTGACACCGGAACCAAGGCCGCAAGGTCGTCCGAGAACGGGCGCCAATAAAGCAAGAGATGCATCTGGAGCGGTCGCGAGTAGAGGAGCCTGCCTAGAGGTAAAAGGTCTGCCGCAGCACTGATGAGCCCTAGGAGTTGAAGCCAAACTCTGGCCGGGACCGCATCGGAGCGGGACACCTGCAGGGCTAGTCCCGCCAACTTCTGGACAAACGCCCCTGGTAGTCTCACCGTGTGGAGGTCTGTTAGGAACTCCATGCCGAAATGTGTAAATTGGTGGCAGGGCGTGAGGTCTGACTTTCCCAAGTTGACCAGGAAGCTGAGTTGTTGCAGAAGAGAGAGTAAGGCGTCCCTGTCACTCAAATGAGTGGCCGCATCCTGGTTCCAGAGGCGTAGATCGTACGGGATAGTTGGAGGTCGGACTCGAAGACGACCGCCGAACCATGGCCACAACTGCATTGATAATCCGGGTGAAGACCCAGGCGCTGAGGTTGAGGCCAAAGGGTAGGGCTCGAACTGGTAAACCACCCCTCAGTAGGCAAAGCGCAGGTACCGCCAAGCTGCAGGGTGTATAAGCGCATGGAGGTATGCGTCGGACAAGTCGAGGCTGATGGCGAAATCCATGGGCTGGATCGCCACTCTCAAGGTTCTGGTTGTTTCCATCCGAAAGGTCGAAGCAGCAATGAACTATTACCGAGAGATCTATTACTGGTCGCCACCCGCCGTCCATTAGCAAGAAATTCAGAAGATCCCTTCAAGATGTTCGAGTGAGGAGGGGAGCAGATGTCGCCTCCGACCACCATCTGCTTACCTTAAGAATGAAGCTCAAGCTAAAGAAAAGCCGCACAGAGACAACAAGAAGACAGCGCTATAATGTAGGCCTCCTGAGAGAAACTGGAGTTGGAGAAGAGTTCAAACTGGTGCTGTCCAACCGGTTTCAAGCGCTACAGGAGCTAGTAAATGAAGAGGAGGCGGTCACCACAGAGCAGCAGTGGAAGGCAGTTAGAGAGGCGCTGAACTCAACCTGCAAAGACGCTGTAGGGTTCAGGAAACACCACCACAAGGACTGGCTGTCGGCACAGACCTTGAAGAAGATAGAAGCGAGGAAGCAGAAGAAAGCAGCGGTCAACAACAGTCGCACGAGAGCAGCCAAAGTAAGGGCACAGGGGGAATACTCGGAAGCCAACCGCGAGGTGAAGAGGAGTATCAGGGCAGACAAGAGGGCCTACACAGAAAGCCTGGCAGCAGAGGCAGAAAAGGCAGCAGGCAGCGGCAACATGAAACAGCTCTACGACATTACCAGAAGATTGTCGGGTAAGTATGGCCATACAGAAAGACCAGTAAAAGACAAAGAAGGCAAGCCTATTGCAGACAGAGCAGACCAACTCGACAGATGGGCCGAGTATTTTGAAGAGTTACTGAACAGACCTAGCCCACCCGACCCCCCCGACATCCAGCCGGCAGAGACCGACCTACCCATCAGCTGTGACAGACCCAGCCGGGAAGAGATCAGAAAAGCAGTGGCATTTTTGAAGAATGGCAAAGCAGCAGGGCCAGATGGCATCCCAGCGGAGTCTCTGAAAGCAGACCTAGAGACAACAGTTGAGATGCTGTACCCACTGTTTGGAAAGATCTGGGAAGAGGAGGTGATGCCGGCTGACTGGAAGGAGGGGTACCTAATCAAGCTTCCCAAGAAAGGCGACCTCAGCAAGTGTTCCAACTACAGAGGAATCACCTTGCTGTCAGTACCAGGAAAGGTCTTCAACAGGATCATCCTAGAAAGAATGAAGAGCTCCGTTGACCCCCAGCTGAGAGACCAGCAAGCAGGATTCAGGAAGAACCGATCATGTACAGACCAGATCGCCACTCTCCGCATCATCGTGGAACAGTCTCTGGAGTGGAGCTCCCCGCTGTACGTCAACTTTGTGGATTATGAGAAAGCATTTGACAGCGTGGACCGAGAGACTCTGTGGAAACTCCTACGACACTACGGTGTACCCACAAAGCTCGTCCGCCTGATCAAGAGCAGCTATGATGGCATGACATGTCGCATGATCCACGAAGGGCAGTTCACCAGAGAGCTCCAGGTCAGAACTGGTGTCAGGCAGGGGTGTCTGCTGTCTCCGTTCCTCTTCCTACTGGCCATAGACTGGGTCATGAAGATGACCACAGAGCACAGACGAAGTGGAATACAGTGGACACTGTGGACACAGCTTGACGACCTCGATTTTGCAGACGACTTGGCATTACTGTCCCACACTCATCAACAAATGCAGGACAAGACCACGAGGCTTGCTGACATCTCGTCCCAAGTGGGCCTCACCATTCACAAACAGAAAACAAAGACAATGAGGCTGAACGCAACCAGGGAAGAACCAGTCTTGCTTGCTGGCACCCCGTTGGAGGAGGTGGAGTCCTTCACCTATCTCGGGAGCATCATAGACAAAAAAGGCGGCACTGATGCAGATGTCAGAGCACGAATCGGTAAAGCCAGAGCAGCCTTTCTCCAGTTGAAAAAAGTATGGAGTTCCAGAGAGCTGTCACAACACACCAAAGTCCGGATTTTCAACTCCAATGTAAAAGCAGTTCTCCTATATGGAGCAGAGACATGGAGATTGACAAAAACCACAGTCAACAGAGTACAGTCCTTCATGAACAGTTGCCTTAGAAGAATTTTGAAAATCCACTGGCCAGAGAAGATCAGCAACGTCAGACTCTGGGAGAGAACAGAGCAGATAACAGCAGAGAATGAAATTGGGCGAAGAAGATGGGGATGGATCGGTCACAGTCTGAGAAAGCCAGCTTCCAGTATCACTAGGCAGGCATTGTCATGGAACCCCCAGGGAAAGAGGAAAAGAGGTAGGCCGAGAAACTCCTGGCGTCGAGACCTCCAAGCAGACATCAAGAGACTGGGAACCACCTGGAGTAGAATCGAAGGAGAAGCACAGGACAGGAGTTGCTGGAGGTCTCTCGTCGACGGCCTATACCCGGGTAGGGGTGACAGGCGTAAGTAAGTAAGTAAGTACTCAAATTGGTATGCTTAGAAAGGTCTTTGGGCCAAGTTTGATGACTGGCTTGAATAGGGCCAAGTTTGACAACTGGCTTGAATAGTCTCCGAGATAATGCCAACGTTAAAAGTTTACCACGGACGACCACTGGCCCAAAATATAGGCTCACTTTTGCTTTGCATGTGAGCCAAAAAAACGTATCTATTAATTTTTTTAATACTTTATCTTGTGCAAAAAAATGGTGGATGGCCAGGTTGGCTAATAGTGAATAAAGATAAAGCAATCAAATTACCTGTAAGCAACCATTTCACTCTGAGGCTGTTCCCACTCCATAACAACTTGGGCCTGTTAACAATATCAAGAAGACAAAAGAGTTTAAAAAAAGGAAAAAGAAGAAAGGCAAAGCACTTATTGCTCACATGCATGACTGATCCCCATGTGTCACCCTTGTGACAATAAGTAAAGGGCTGTCTTCTGCACCAGCTATATGCATGTTTTCTCTTGCAGAATTTAAGCATTTTTCACACATCTGTCAACCTCCCATGACCCTTGACCTTTGTGATGGGTCAAGTAAATTAGTATGCATAGAAATGTCTTGCCATCAGCAACCTTTATGCCAGTTAAATTTTATTCAAAAGTTTGCAAAAACTTTGATAAACTGACAATTCTAACAAACAAAATCAGCATTTTTCACACATTTATCAACCTCTCGTGACCCTTGACCTTTCCGAGGGGTCATCTAAATTAGTATGAATAGATAGGCCTTACCATCAATTGTCTCTGTACCAAGTTTTGGTTTGAAGTTGCATGCAGTATTTAAGAAAAAACTTTTTGGGGGGGTCAAAATAAAGCTATGTTCAACATATTTTTGGATCATCCCATGACCCTTGACCCTTGTGATGGGTCGACTAAATTAGTATTCAAAGGAAGGTCTTATCAGTTACCTTTGTGCCAAATTTGGTTGAAACATTTGCACACAAAAAATTGGGAAAAAATACAAGTCTATAAAACAATTTGCACTTTTATACACATTGTGACACTTGACCTTTCAGAGAAGTCATCCAAATTAGTATGCACAGATAGGTCTTACCATCAAGTATCTCTGCATCAAGTTTGGGTTTAAAGCTGTGAATAGTATTTGAGAAAAAAACATTTTTTGTCAAAGTATGGCTAGTTTTGACCGATTTCCTGATCTCATGACCCTTGACCTTCCAAAGGGTCAACCAAATTAACCCATATCATACTAAGGCTAAAAGCGTAAAATTTGATATGCAAGCCACATTATAGTACTTACAGATAAGGATATAGACCAATGGCTTTAGTTCAAGGGTGGTGCCAGAATAGCTTGGCGCCTAGAGACTCCAAGCTATTCTGGCACTACCTTTGAACTATTTTAGTCAAACTTATTTCACACACTGTTGTATTCCAAATGAAAAGGGTTAGTATGCATAGAAAGATCTTACCATCAGGTATCTCTGTGCCAAGTTTGGGTTTGAAGTTGTGAATAGTATTTCAGAATTTTTTTTTGTTTGTTGAAATATGGCTATTTTGTGCCTATTTCCTGATCCCCTGTGACCTTGATGTTTGAGAGAGGTCACGCAAATTGGCATGTTTAGAAAGGTCTTGTCACAAAGTATTCTCGGGCTAAGTTTGAATCCTGTGGCTTGAATAGAAAATGCCAATGTTAAAGTTTACCATGGCCGACAGATGGCCGACCACTGGCCCACCACTGGCCCAGAACATAGACTCACTTTTGCTTCGCACGTGAACAAAAAACCCCAAAAACCAAGCATTAGACAGAACCGCATTCAATTCAAATACTGTATTAATCCTAACTAGAAACATGATGTCACCATATCACACAGACATAAAATCATCCACCCCACCCCCATTCCCAAATTCAACAACCATCATCTAAATAAAATCTGACCAGCTCATCCAAAATGTCAGCTCGCTGCATGCCAGCAATTCCTCGCCATGCCTCCTCTCCATCACTAGCCAGATGTGCCACAATTCCAGCCGCAAAGTAACTGACATCAATGTGGTTTGTATGCAGAAGGCGTCTGGAAGAAAACAGGATTATTCAGACATATGACTGTGGGATGGTCTTTGTTGCCTGTTAAGCTTTAAACCCTAATAACTATCAGCCTCCCTTGTGCATGCAGCTTTTGGTACTGTAAACAGTACCAGTGGCTGTATGCACAAGCTATCATTAATGGAAAAATTAATTTTTCTCTAAAATGTATTTTTTCAAAAAATACTTACCGATGACATTACTAACTGGAAGCTTCGCTTTGCATGTCAATTTTAGCCCAAAAAACTTACTGATACTCTCTAAGGGAGGCAATCACTGGTGTGCCATTACCAGGGCACTCCCGAGTGGCCTCCCGTACTACCGTATCTGATGGCGCACTCACCCTTACTCGCCAGTATCTGAGCCTTAGCTCTAAGCAGAAAACAGGGTAGGAGGGAGGGACGTCTAAGTAATGTCATTGGTAAGTATTTTTCGAAAAAACACATTTTAGAGAAAAATTAATTTATTTTATCAAAATCATTACCGATGACATTACTAACTGGAATTGCGAATAGGAGGCGGGTGGTGCCCGCTTAGAACACCTCGCATTGCCAGCGCTAGCGCGCAGAATCGAAGTACCTCCCTACGCGACAATTTTAGCTAGGCGAACCCCTAAGGCGCCTGGAGGGAGTGCTGCGCCGGCGAGATGACCTCCGCCAGACCCAGGTTGATGCGCCGGCCAGATAGATCTCGTAGGTAAATGAGGACCAGAGCAGACTCGATCCGCCAACCCATGGTCGCCACAGTGTCCCTCTCTGCCCTGTTTAGGACAACCGATGCTCTCTGCCACTGTTCCAACTTCCTGCCTGAAGGTCTGGAAGCACATGGTTAGGCTAGCTCTGTCCGAGCTCTTGTGTGGGGACCGAATAACCCATTGTAGCCAGCAAGAGATTATCTGTGCCGTGTACCTCATCTACCCGGAGCCAAGGGCAGGAACGGTGCGAGCATCCTAGTCGTAGCGGCTTAGATCTGTGCAGGAACACTAAGGGTCCAGAAGGTCCTGTGGCCGTAATCCCGTGCCCGATTTGTCGCCCGGAGGGTCAGACGAAGACGACTTGTGGGGCTGTCGCCGAAGAGCGGTTCGTGGCTGAGAAGGCAGTGTCTGTAAGCAGCTGTGAAGCTCCATAGGTCCTCCATGGCGACATGAGGGACGTGCCGAAGGCATGTAACTCATTGAACGGAGCTGTGGCAAGTGCAACCAGAAGCAGGTCTCCTGGTAATGTCTCCCAAGCACTAATAGAAGAAGCTCAAACCTTTCGTAGAACCTGGTGAGCACCCAGGGGAAGTCCCCGAGCGGGACCAAAAATGAGGCCTGCCGCTCCAGCTCAATGGGACATCCGATCTGCCAAGTCGTAGCACGCTTCCGGGCGTGACCGTCCCTAGGCTTCAGTAGAGTCTGCCCCCATCGCCAGGTAAACGTGGGAGGGGACGGCGCTATGTTCCGGCAGAAGATCCGTCCCATGAAGAACATGGCCAACTGGGGTTGGCAAGGTCCGTGGGGAAAAACCGCCCGTGGCGCACCGAGCCTGGAGAATGCCCACTTACCTTCGTAGACATAACGCAATGCGCTCCTCGTGGCTGCAGAGCTCGCTTCCACCGTAGTCCCCACAAAGCCTCTAGCAGAGAGGGATTGCTGGACAACACGCGTATGACCTCAGAACCTCTGGGCAAGGAAGGAACAGTCGTTGCCTAGGCTGCTTGAGCACCGTACTCGTCGCGGATGGCACCCGCGAAGGGTCCGTCGCAAGATCAAGAAGTGCGGTCCAACCTTGGACCAGCTGCATGGTGCCAGTAGTCTCAGAACCGAAGGAGGAGAGGCACAGGGGAAGTCTGTAGTTCGATCCTCGACGAAAGGACAGACCAACGGCGATTCTCGAAGGCGCGCAGGGTAGCTGGAAGATATCTGGCCGTAGCAACAACTCCAAGTGCAACCGGCCTCAAAGAGCCCTAGCACATCCCTTATGTAAGTCAATCTTCCCAAGCATCAGCCGCAGGGCTTCATCTCCAACCTGTTGAAGTGTCTGCATGGGGAAGACAATCCGCTGCCGTGCTAGCAGGCCTAAAAGTCAACCCAAATGTAAGGCTCCGAGTGTCGCTTATACTCTGCACTGCTTCCGTCCTACTGGAAGTCCTACTCGAACAGGACGGTCAAGAATTCCATCCTCGCTGGAACCCATGCGAAGGTACCACGTAGGACCTGCCCTGTAGACTAAATAGCCTAGTCGATGAAGAATCGCCCGCAGGAACCTCTGCCGTCCACCAAGTGCATGCCAACTGGTTCCGAAACAGTCGGTCATCCAGCTGAAAGAAGTCCTAGAGACGTGCGCCACTGCCCTCAGCGCTCTGTCTCTATCCTGCCGCGATGCCGAAATAACTTGTTCCGGGCCGACAGGTCGAAGATCGGCCGCCATATCCGATGGCTTGGGTACGAGCAAGAGTTGACTGTACTGCCGCGGAGTCGGCACGCTGGACCACCTCTAAGGTCAACAACTGCAAGGTCCTGCCACGCTGTCGTCATGTCCCATCTCCCGGCACTCGTGCCCCAGGATGCGTGCTTCCACAGCGTCATCTGTCAACAGCTGTCACCCCGCGAAGCCATGAACTGATATCCCTCTGCACGGAGACCTCCAGACGCTAGACTATCGACTGTGTTGCCACGTCGAAGAACCCCTTTCACACCAGCGAGATGTGGAAACAGGAAGACTCTTTATTTTATCCTCGTCAGTGATCACTGGCTGCGCCCTGCCTGCACCAACGCGCTTTCGTCCACCGCCAGGCAGGTACCTGCATGACAAAGCCGGTGGGAGAGAATCCATCCTTTCAGGTCAAAAGTGCCTGAGAAGAACACCAGCTCTCCAAGTTGTCGCCACGAAAAAGTGCGAACGCCTCCGCTAGTTCCTGAACCTGTCAGCTGAGGAGGAGATTTGTAGTGCTTGGCCGCTGCGGAGCGAAGACCAATGCCAAGGCCCTACTTACCAAAGCAATGACGGGGGGCAGCGCTCCAGGAGGAGAAGGATGCGAAGAGACGGGACGCCTCGTCCGACCAGGTGCGCAAGTCTGAACTGCATCCACGAACATGATGAAGAGTGATGTCGGCCCACGCAGTGATGTCGGTCGAACAACGTTCTCTCCCAGCGCTGACACCTAGTCCTACGAAGGTAGACTGCCTACTGCCTCATCTGCCGGACGCTGGAAAGTGGCTGCCACTGCCGGTCCCAGGACCGCGCCGTCGGTGTCAGAGCCGTAGCCTCAGTCCATCGGCTGCCAGCCGACTAGTTCCGGCGCTGACGTCGAAACTGCACCTCTGCGGAAGAGAGGTCCTTGCCAATCCAGCCCAACGATCTGCTGCGGTCTGCCGGCACGGCCTGCGTCAGTGTCCCTGGAAGGCAGCTACGTCGAACGCTGTCAACCGCACGACACCGGTGCTGACCTCGAACTGCGTCTCCGTGGAAGAGTGGTCCCTGCTAAACTGGCCCAAAGATCTGCTGTGGTCCGGTGACACGGCCTGCGTCGGTGTCCCTGGCAGGCGGCTCCATCCAACAGCTGTCATCCGAGAAACCCTGGAGCTGACGTCGAAAGGCGTCTCCACGGAAGAGTGATCTCTGCCAATCCAGCCGTCCCACAGCTGTCATCCGCGCGACCCTGGAGCTGACGACGAACTGAACTTGTCGATTTTGAATTTCCAAAAACTTCCATAGCTCGCTTGAGCTTGCCCTTAGCACCACGTGAATGTTCTGTGATTATGTACAGAGTGAGAGTGAAAGCACTTGATACGTCAGCGTGTTTGTTGGGTTAAGGTCGCGGCGGCGCTTTGAGCCGATATCTCATTGGGATAAAGTGCCTATTTAATGCGCTTATTATTATTAAGATGCGACCCGGTAAAAAAAAACATAACGCCCGCTGAGGCTATAGTAACCGAGGTTTTACCGTGTCATGTCCTAAGTGCGTAAACCCCAAGACCCAACACCAAACACCAATCCTTGCACCAAACCAAACACACACAAAGGAAACCTTCCTTCCTTCTCTTTTTTTTTTTTTTTTTTTTTGCACAGCAAGTCCTTGTGAGCAGAGTTCACCAACTACCGTCGGAGCACAAGTGCACACGACCGGTCTGACTCAGTAAGGCGAAGATACTGGCGAGTAAGGGTGAGTGCGCCACCAGATACGGTAGTACGGAAGGCCACTCGGGAGTGCTCTGGTAATGGCACACCAGTGATTGTCTCCCTTAGAGGGTATCACAGTAAGTTTTTTGGGCTAAAATTGACATGCAAAGCGAAGCTTCCAGTTAGTAATGTCATCGGTAATGATTTTGATAAAATAAAGATGAAAACTGTGCCAGTGTTACGATTGTGGTTTTATAAGAGCATGCATGTATTAATTGTAGGAAACGATCCAATATTTATTTGAGCTATCGTGGTTACATATCACGTACCTTTTCAATAAGATTCTTTATCGTTTGTGCGTAGAGCGGAATGTGCTTTGTTATGATACGCTAAGATTAGTCTGGAAGTTTCTAGCATAGTTGCACGGAGAAGAGCGGTCGATTTTTGTCATGCGTAGTTTTGCTGAGAATAAACCAGAACGTTCGAGCAAATTCGCGCTCTGTCAAGTGGCCTTACATGTGACATCAGAGTGTAGGCAACATTTTGCAACTCGGTATCAAAACCACTCTAATATTCATGGTCATAGTTGTTTTCTGTATGCGTGAAGTTGGCAGCCAGTCAATTTGTATTATGAAAGGTCGTGAACGGTCTGCCATACTCTTGTGTGACGTCATTACACACTGGGATTTGGGGCTGAAATTAGCAGTTGAATTTTTATAGACTATTGTAGTTATTCTAGAAAGTTCTTTTTATTTAATATTTATGTGTTCCGTTCTGATTGGTTGCGTTGTGTGAATTCCTCGGATTATTCTGGAAAGTTTTTGTACTATAAAAGTTTGTGCTGGGAAGCACGTTCGTAGTACATTGTCATGCATTGTCAGTTGTAGGGACACACAGTTTATCATAGGTAGGTGGCCCATGTAGGGTGTACATCGTGAGAGACGCAGCATAACGGTGGTGTACGTTGTATGAGAAACATTGTGTCACCAGTATTGACATTTCGCAGAGGAGACATTGTATCAGTGTTAGTGCATTTGAAGAATGCATTGTGTGGAGATCGCATCGCTGAAATAAAATATTGTTGAAACTATTACTCCAGTGTAGTCTACATCCTTAAGCCACGTGCGACGGGTTGCAGCTGAATGAAGTTTATTTAAAAGAACCTTACATGCGTGCGTCTGGTGTGATATACTACTACAACGACGACTCAACACTTAACAGCCAGTAAGGTGACATTTATACTGCTGGGGCTCATGAACTTATACGCCTCTTGCAGACGATAGACAGTGGTATTACCATAGGAAAGGTTGAAAGGTTGGGGCGGTCCGTGGCGCAGTGGTTAAGGCGCCTGCCACCAATGCCAAAGGTGCGCGGTTCGATACCGGGTTCCGGCGTTGGACTTTTCTCCTCTGGTAAGTGTCACCATTAATTCGGGCGGACTGTCGGGGGTTCTTTCTCCGGGTACTCCGGTTCTTCCACCCCCTCCACCCCCCACACTTTGGTACCGGTCTCAGGCCACTTTACAAATTTCAAATACAAGCGATCAAAATTCTCTGTAACTTCAGTAGCTGACTGGCCCTTCGTTTGTCTTGTACTGTGTTTGTCTTAAATGGCGTAAATTCGTGTCTGTTTCGTGAGTGTGTGTGTTGGGTTTCAGGCGCGGTGCTTTGAGTCGATTTCCCAAAAAATTGAGAAAAAGCGCCTATATAATAACGGTATTATTATTATTATTATGAACAGACCAACAGTTTTGAATGTTGAGTGACATCATTTGAATCCTGGATAACAGCTAAACCCAACTATAATTGCTGCTCATTACAAATTACTCACTTGACAAGCATAATGAAGTCTTCCCTCATCAGGTCTTGGCGTAAAGTCTTCACTTCAGCAATATTGTTCTGAAAGTGAAAGAAAACATAAACACATATACCAATTAACCCTCTTAATCCCACAGCCACATTTCTAAACATTTGGAGGCGTTGTCTAACAAGTATGTACCAATCTGGCGCTACCCTTGAATGATCATGATCAATTCAACTCCTGCTGCAGGGTCCCAGTACAAAATGGATTGATCTCAAATAAAAATGAGACTACCCATCACACCATGCTGTACTTTTCATTTGTACAGAACAAAGCTTAACAGAAAGCAAGTCATTGTGCATCAACTGGATGACAACCAGCATGTAATTTCATTCCTATAATTTTGGGGGCCAATGTGCCACATGAAAAACTCATTGACAGAGCACCATGTAAAAGCTGCAGGACATTGATCTGATAAATAATGGTTAGTGGCAAAATGATTTCTTCTTCCACATTGAATTATCATCATTGTTATTGGTGGCGAGTTGTTTGTTTCATATTCTGATTAACTGATTTAAGTTTAACTCTTTCACTGCCATAGTCAACTTTAGTCAACTTACCTGTAGACTGCCACAGCGACTACAGTCGACACGGAGGGGTCATGTCAAAGGGACCATACTTCCCACAGTACAATGTTTCCACTAGCATAACTGACTAACATCAGTCAAACGCAACATCCTACCCTTCACCCCGTGACACATTTTACCGTGGTATAACCCGAGGAGTAGTGGGGATTTCCTTCAAAAAGTGTTGAGCGTACAAAAATGATGTTTTGGGCCTTATTTTCAATGATGAAGATATTGAAGGGTCTGAAAATGATTCTGACTAAGACCTTGATGATTTTGCTGATGAAGTCTGGGTGCCAGAACCAGAAAATTCCAACAAGAGTCCTCGAACGGATTCGGAAAGTGTGTTTTGCTTTTTTGACAATGTTCATGTCACATGTGCTCCAGTTGTGTTGTTAATGTTGTAAAGGTAGTCTGAGTAATCAATCAGTCAAAGTTACAATCATAAATATCAATTTTGTCATAAAAATGGATTTTTCTCTAAAATGTATTTTTTCGAAAAATACTTACCGATGGCATTACTATTAGGAAGGTTCGCTTAGCATACCAATTTTAGCCCCAAAAACTCGTGTACACCACAACCGGGGAGGCAACTCTAGGGAGTCGTTACCAAGAGACCCTGAGTAGCCTCCCCTGCCTTCCTATCCGGTGGCGTGATCACCGTTTCCCGCCAGTCTCTGAGCCTTAGCACCATTGCAGCAAGCGGGGTAGGAGGGTGGGACCTCTGAGTAATGCCATCGGTAAGTATTTTTCGAAAAAAGAAATTTTAGAGAAAAATCCATTTATTTTCTCAAAATCTTTACTGATGGCATTACTAATAGGAAGAATGGCGAATAGGAGGAGGGTGCCGCCCCCTATGCATCCAACGGGACCCTCTGCCCGGGCCCCTTCACGCGTAACCACTCGAGGTCCCCCTATGCGCCCACTCCCGACAATTTTAGCCAGGTGTTACCTATGGCGCCTGTGACGCCGGGAGGGAGTGCTGCGCCGCTGAGATGTCCCCCACTAGGGCCAGGCTGTCGCGCTGGCTGGATAGGTCTCGCAGGTAGAAGCGGGCGAAGGTAGATTCGGCCTGCCAACCCACGGCAGCCACAATGTCTCTCACTGCGCAGTTGCGCATCGTCCTGGCGTGTTCTGGGGAGAGCTCTTTGTATGCCGACCGGATGACCCAGCGAAGCCAGGAAGAGATCGTCTACGCGGAGATGTCTCGTCTGCCTGAAGCCAAGGGCAGGAATAGGCATGAGCGCCCTTGTCTCAGTGGCTTAGTTCTGTGCAGGTATACTTTGAGCGCCCTGACCGGGTCCTGTTGATGGGACTCCTGGGACTGGTCCATTGCCCTGAGCAGGCGAACAGTCAACACCTGCAGCACAGTCACTTGGAGGCGGTTCTTGGCCAGAAAAGTAGGGTCGGTGAGGAGCTGCACCGAGCCATTGGCCGTGAGCTGGAGACAGGACGGTATCACCGAGAAGGCGTGTATCTCGCTAACCCGGGAGGCTGTGGCGAGAGCGAGCAGGTCTTCCTGGTTAGGTCTCCAAGCCGCGCGAGTGGCAAAGGCTCGAACCGCTCCAAGTTGAGCCAGGTGAGCACCCAGGACAGGTCCCAGCGAGGATATAACGAGCGGGACGCCGGCCGTTGAAGGTCGAAGTGCGCCATCAGATCCAAGAGGTCTTTGCAGGCACCCGGGTCCGGCCTGCCCAGGTGTCGATAGGTGTCAGCCACCATAGCCAGGTAACCTCGGATGGTGATGGGGGCCAGGTTCTGCTTGGAGAATAACCACAGAAAGAACTCGGCCAATTGGGGGTTAGTCAGGTCCGTGGGGGATAGCCGCTCCGCTGTGCACCAGGCCTGGAGTACTCGCCACTTCCCCTCGTAGACGTTACGGGTAGAGGCCCTGCCACGGCTGTTTGGCCCAGCGCTAGAAGTGGCCCTTTAGTTTGTTCCAGGCCAGCTGAAAAACTGGGTCACAAGTGGTGCTCGGCCGGTAAGGCCAGCGAGTCTCTCAGCCGTCAGGCTAGCTGATAAGCAGATTTCACTGTCTGTGTTGATTTTTTTTTAACAAAATAGATGAAGTTCCAACATCAATAACACAAATACAATACAAACTACATCAAAACGGACTTGCATGTGCTAGAAGTAACATGCCTAGAGTAAGTATGACTTACCAGATCAGAGATACTAATGCTAATAGCAAGGAATGTGGCATCTTGGATACCACTTGACTTCTGGCTATCGTCTGTCAGTGTCCTCATTAATGCCTTCTCTGCTCCCACTGGCCTCTCGGCCTCTTACAAACCAGACCATTAATTAGTGTCAGTGGACTGTATGTCTGCAGTCTTGTTAAATTAACTATGTACAAAAAAATGTAATGTCTAAGTGCTTTGCTATAGAAGACCATTATAAAAAGACTTAATGAAGTACATGAAAGAAATGATAACATTGATCCGTGCTACTGCTCCATCGTGTCTGTGACTGAGAGTACTGGCACTAACAGTGACCTCATTATCACCCTCCGCTCTCCGGCCCCTTTCACGGTATCTCTGATCTGGTAAGTCATACTTACTCTAGGCATGTTAATTCTAGCACATGCAAGTCCGTTTTGATGTAGTTTGTATCGTACTTGTGTTATTGATGTTGGAACTTAATCTATTTTGTGAAAAAACACTACACAGACAGTGAAATCTGTTTTTTTCTCTTGATTTCCACCTTATCTTGCTGGCTACTGGTTTGTCACAACTACAGTGTGTTTGGTGTCAGTGTGTTGGGCAGAATGTCCGCTTTTAAACAAACACTTGAACGGTAAATAAGAAAGTCATAGGCGGGGAAGTGGCGCAGTGGTTAAGGCGTCTGCCTCCAATGCCAAAGGTGCGAGGTTCGATACCGGGTTCCGGCGTTGGATTTTTCTCCTCTGGTGTCACCGTCTGGGCAGTGGGCAGATGTTCACATCTGCACGGGACATAGACGACCCCGGCCCCCACGAGTCCCCTGCTGCCTTGCAGGCCTGGCCGCTTGGCTGCGGAAAGGCTAAGGGAGGAAACCCCTGACATCAAAGCCCCCGTGTCTCTGGGGAAGGCTTTTGAGCCAGAGACTAAGACAAGGACAGTCTGATATAAAACCTACGACCCGAGGACCTCGATGCCACCATCCCAGCTTGCTAGGCCATGGCAAACGAACCAAGGGTTTAAAGGGTGGGGCCAGTACTGCGCACACTGCACTCCACCAAAAAGCTCCACCGCGCAGGCTTTAGGAAACGCCCACGGACTATGACACTGAACTTTCCAAGTCCTGTAGCGATGGGCAAGGGGCAAAACGGCAGGTGAAAGATGTCACTGGAAGCCGCAGTCTCAAACCTGCATGCAGGCGGTTCAGGATATTGGTCGCCTGATGTTGACCTGGGGATGACAACGTCACTCGGCACACCCTGAACGACCAAGCAGCCTTCTCTAGGGACAGCACTGCTTGCTCCACACGGAGAGGGGCCTAGAAAAGGTGGCCTAACCAAAGCTCATCCCCTCGTAACCCCAGTTGGCTAGCCGCGGTCAACGGGCATCTTCTCATGCGGTCAGAAAACAAGAAAAAACAATGGATCCACTCTCATGACGACCACGACCGGACTCAACGTAGCATGCTGGAACATCCGAACCATGCTCGACACAGCAGACAGCGGACGCCCTGAACGTCGCTCCGCCCTCATTGCCCATGAATTGCGGAGGTTAAACATCGACATCGCCGCTCTCAGCGAAGTACGCCTTCCGGAGGAAGGCAGCCTCCAAGAACTTGGCGCTGGCTACACTCTCTACTGGTCAGGCAGGCCTGCATCAGAAAGACGGCTCTCAGGCGTGGGCTTCATGGTGAAGACCCCCATTGCGACTAAGTTGGAAAACCTACCAACGGGTCACTCCGACCGCATCATGTCCATGCGCCTCCCACTGAGACACCAGCAATACGTCACCCTTCTCAGTGTGTACTCCCCAACCCTCCTGGCAGAGCCTGCAGAAAAAGATAAGTTCTACTCTGACCTGCGCAGCCTCCTGCAGAGTACCCCTGCAGACGACAAAGTCATCATCCTTGGCGACTTCAACGCCAGAGTGGGCCAAGACTCTGAAGCCTGGAAAGGAGTCCTCGGCAAGTATGGCGTTGGGAACTGCAATGACAATGGTCGCCTACTGTTGGAGCTCTGTGCAGAGCAGCAACTTGTCATCACCAACACTACTTTCCAGCAAAAGGACAGTCGAAAGACCACCTGGATGCATCCTCGCTCCAAGCACTGGCACCTTATCGATTATGTCCTAGTGTGTCAGAGGGACCGCAGTGACGTCCTCCTCACCAGAGTGATGCCCAGCGCAGAGTGCCACACTGACCACCGCCTTGTTCGCTGCAAACTCAGGCTCCGCTTCAAGCTGAAACCCAAGAAAGGGGGCCCCCACAAGAAAAAGCTTGATGTTGCCAGCCTTCATCGTGACGACAAGAAAGCTGCCCTTCAGGCCGATTTACAGCGCATGCTCAAAGACACAGTTGATCCAGCAGACTCCTCCCCTGAAACACTCTGGGAACAACTGAAAACTGCTATTGTAAAATCCTCTGTGGAAGTCTTGGGCTTTGCTAGAAAGAGGAACAAAGACTGGTTTGACGAAAACGACGTTGAGATCCAGGAACTTCTAGCAAAAAAAAAGAGCCGCCCACCAGGCCCACCTAGCCCAGCCTTCCTGCCCTGTGAAGAAGTCTGCCTTCCGCCTCATCTGCAGCAGTCTCCAGCTCAAGCTTAGAGAGCTCCAGAACGAGTGGTGGTCCAGACTCGCACAGAGGACCCAGCTCTGCGCTGAGAACGGTGACTACAGGGGCTTCTACGAAGCACTGAAAGCAGTGTATGGCCCTAGGCACCTGGTACAAAGTCCCCTGCGAAGCGCTGATGGACAGGCACTCCTCACAGATAATACCTCCATCTTGAACCGCTGGTCGGAATACTTTCAGGACCTCTTCGGCGCTGAACGCACTGTTCAAGAAACAGTCATCCTCCAAATCCCACACCTTCCACTAAAGGTTGAATTGGATGAACCGCCCACCGCCGAAGAGACCCTCACAGCCATCCACCAGCTCAAGAGTGGCAAAGCAGCAGGCATTGATGGAATCCCGCCAGAGATCTGGAAACATGGAGGCCCAGCACTGCACAACAAGCTCCACGACCTCTTTCTCTGCTGCTGGGAAAAAGGAACACTACCAAAGGATCTCCGTGATGCAGTCATCATCACCCTGTACAAGAACAAAGGAGAGAAGTCTGCCTGCTCTAATTATCGTGGAATTACCCTGCTGTCCATTGCCGGGAAAATTCTCGCAAGGTTGCTCCTGAATCGGCTGGTACCTGCCATCGCTGAAGACCACCTCCCAGAGGGCCAGTGTGGCTTCAGAGCCAACAAGAGTACCACCGACATGGTCTTTGTGCTGAGACAGCTTCAGGAGAAGTGCCGCGAGCAGAACAAAGGGCTGTACG
Organism: Semisulcospira habei; assembly: GCA_036245525.1. Lineage (NCBI taxonomy): Eukaryota > Metazoa > Mollusca > Gastropoda > Semisulcospiridae > Semisulcospira > Semisulcospira habei. The sequence continues at coordinate 164,336,299 of BTPG01000005.1, read as the reverse complement.
TAACGTTTGTCGACCTAACAAAAGTGTTTGACACTGTGAGCAGGCAAGGTATGTGGCAGATCCTGGAGCGACTAGGTTGTCCCCCAAAGTTCCTCAACATGATCGTCCAGCTCCATGAGGACCAGCAAGGCCAGGTCAGACTAAACAGTGACCTCTCAGAACCATTCCCCATTCGCAACGGCGTGAAGCAAGGCTGCGTGCTGGCACCGACCCTCTTCACCATCTTCTTCAGCATGATGTTGAAGCAGGCCACAGTGGACCTTGACGATGACGACGCAGTGTACATCAGGTATCGTCTCGATGGCAGCCTGTTCAACCTCAGACGACTGCAGGCCCACACAAAAACCCTACACCAACTGATTTGTGAGCTGCTCTTCGCTGATGACGCTGCCCTCGTTGCACACACAGAGAGAGCCTTGCAGCGCATTACGTCCTGCTTCGCAGATGCTGCCCAGCTCTTTGGACTTGAGGTCAGTCTGAAAAAGACAGAGGTCCTTCATCAGCCGGCACCCAAGGAAGAGCATCGCCCTCCCCACATCACCATCGGCGAGTCCGAACTGAAGTCTGTACACCAGTTTACCTACCTTGGCTGCATCATCACGTCAGACGCCAAGCTGGACAAGGAGCTGGACAACAGGCTGGCAAAAGCGAACAGTGCTTTCGGGCGACTATTCAAGCGGGTGTGGCACAATCAACAGCTGAAAAAAGGCACCAAGATCAGCGTGTACAGAGCTGTCGTCCTCACCACCCTGCTGTACGGTTCCGAGTCCTGGGCCCTCTACCGCAGCCAACTACGACTCCTCGAACGCTTTCACCAGCGCTGCCTGCATACCATCCTGGGCATTCACTGGAGTGACTATATCACCAACGTCGAGGTCCTTGAACAGGCGGAAACTGTGAGCATCGAGGCTTTGCTGCTGCGGACACAGCTTCGCTGGGCGGGGCATGTCTCCAGGATGGAGGATCATCGCCTACCCAAGATCACTCTGTTCGGCGAGCTCGCCACTGGATACCGAGACAGAGGGGCACCAAAGAAGAGATACAAAGACGGTCTCAAGAAGTCACTTAGTGCCTGCCAAATCGACCACCGCCAGTGGTCTTCGCTTGCTGCGGACCGTGACACCTGGCGCTCCACCATTCACAAGGCAGCCGTCTCCTTTGAGGACTCTTGCAGAGCTAACCTTAAGGACAAGCGGCTCAGAAGAAAAAACAGAGTTGTCGTAACTCAGAACCCTGACCAGACCTTCCCCTGCAGCCACTGCGGTCGAACCTGCCTGTCCCGGATTGGCCTCCGCAGCCACGAAAATGCCCGCAGACGACATAGGCAAGCCCTATAGAATCTTCGTTCGCGAAGTCAAGCCAAGAAATAAGAAAGTCATGAAAAACAAAAGGTGGTCATTTTCCCTGCTGTACTGCACCTAGCAGAAGCAGAAGCCTGCTTATCAGCTAGCCTGACAGATGAGAGACTCGCTGATGCAGCACGTGTGCTCACGACTTGTGACCCAGTTTCTCGGCTCGCCTGGAAAACTAAGTGGCCAAACTGAAACAGCCGTGCTGCGAGCCGTGCGATCGCTTCCACTGTTGCACCCGAGAAGCCTCTTGCTGTGAGGGCCTGCCTGACAATCTCCAAGCGTGTAGCAGCTGTCGTTCCGGGCACGGATGAAAAAACTGTTGCCGGGGCTGTTTGAGCATCATCCGTGGAGTGGGGAGCTGCAGTGGCGGGTCCGTGGCGAGGCTCAGGAGGTCTGTGGTCCAGCTCCTGGTCCAGCTGAAAGAGGCCACAAGAATCAGGATCACGGTGCTGCCCCATAGCTTCTGGAGCACCTTTGGCACCAGCACTGTAGGCGAGAACGCATACGCTAGAACTCCGTCCCACGGGATGGAGAGCACGTCCACGGCCCAGGCTTGTGGATACGGGATAAGGGAGACAAAGAGTGGCAGCTTCTTGTTCCACCTCATGGCGAAGAGGTCGATCATCGGCTTCTCCCAACGCACACAGAGCAGCTGGAAGATATCTGGGCACAGTGACCACTCTGTGTACAGAAACTGGCCGCGGCACGATAGCAAGTCCACGAGGACGTTGAGACGGCCTGGGATGTGCTGCGCTCGCAGCATGATGCCCCGATCTCTGCACCACCGGAGGATCTGGCACACGAGGATGCAGAGGAAGGGCGCATGCGTACCCCCCCTGATTCTGTATGTAGGCCACTACCGTCGAGTTGTCGGAGATCACCAGAATCTCCTGTTGCGCGAGGCGTTCTTCCCACTCGACTAGCACCAGCCACACGGCTTTCATCTCCAGCCAGTTGATATGTCTGCCTGTGTGTTCCCGCGTCCAACTGCCCGAGGTCGTGACGAACTCTGGAAGCAGATGCGCCCCCCAGCTGGAGAGGCTTGCGTCCATGCAGATGGAGAGCTGTGGCAGAGGGGAGAAGAGGGGTACCCCCGACGCTAGCCATGCACTGTCCGTCCGCCGCTGGAGATGAGACTTGACCAACGTTGACACTGGAACCAGGGTTGCCAGATCGCCCGAAGAGGGGCGCTAGTGCAGGAGCAGATGCAGCTGTATCAGCCGAGCGTAGAGCCTGCTGAGGGGTAAGAGATCCGCTGCTGCGCTTAGTAGGTCCAACAGTTGGAGCCAGATCCTGGCCAGGAGAGCTTTTGCGCCAAAGACTTGAAGTGCTAACTCCCTATCTTCTGTATCCGCCTTTCGGGGAGTCGTACCTGGTTGATATCGGTCATGAACTCCATGCCTAGGTGGATAAACCTATGCGAAGGAGTGAGATCGGACTTGCCTCCGTTGACCAGGAATCTGAGTCAGCGGAGCAGAGTCAGCAAGGCATCCCTGTCTTTCTCCAACGCTTCCATCTGGTTCTGGAGAAGCAGATTGTCTAGGTAGTTGGAGGTTGGGCTGGAGGCCGTTTGTCGGAACCTGGAAACGACTCCGTCTATGATCCTGGTGAAGACCCACGGGGCTGAGGTCCTGAAACTGATACACCACCCCGTGGTAGGCGTAGAGCAGATACCGCCGAGACGCTGGGTGGACGGGTACGTGGAGATATGCGTCCACTAGGTCGAGGCTCACGGCGAAATCCTGGGGCTGCACCGATGCCCTCAGGGCTCTGGCTGTCTCCATCCTGAATCGAGGGGCCGAAATGTACTTGTTTAGCACCGACAGGTCTATCACCGGCCACCACTTGCCTCCGGGCTTGGGAACGAGGAAGAGCTGACTGTAGAAGGCCGGGGAGTCAGGATGAGAGACGACCTCCGTGACCTCCTTCTGGATTCGGGACATCACCTCACCGTGAAGCGCTAACGCCTTGCCCTGATCCCCCGGTACCTGAGTCTACAGTGGGGGGGGGGGGGGGGGAGACTGGAAGGAGATCCTCAGGCCCTCCGTAATGGTCGATAGAATCCAAGGGTCGTCCTGAAACAGCTGGCGCCATGCGCTGCTATGGAGTGCTAGTCTCCCGCCGACCAGAGACCCTACAGGAATTGGCGGTAGGGCGGGTGGCGAGTCAGCGGGCGTGGCCGCGCCCTCGCTTCTGGGCGCCTCTAGGCCAGGTAGGGGAGGGTGCGGGGAAAGCGCGCAAATGCGCAGGAAGGGTGCAGAAGCCGCCGCGGCCCCTAGGGGGCCGGGCGGCGGAGGACCTGACGAACCACAGGGCAGAGCACATGGGCTGACTGAATTAATTAGTTAGTTATTTGGGTTTAATGCCGAGCAGGCGACTAAGGCCATCTCACGGCGGGATGGGTAAAAATCTGGTCAGCCAGACTAAAAGCAAGGTCTTAAGACAAGATGTAAATATAGATTAAAAATCTCAGGCTAAAATGTCGCACATGTCTTGAAAAGAAACGTCTACAGACTCTCAAAAAGGGCAAATAAAAAAATTCACATAGTCTATGAATGCTCAGATCTTGTTAAAAATATTGCATTCTCTCAAAAAATTGAAGATTTTGTCCGGGGGAACATCCCGGAACAAAACCTTCAAGGAGTCTGCTGTGAAGTGTTTATATCTGGTGTCAATTAGGTCAGCACAATACAGTGTCGAACAGAAAACTGCTCATCACAGGCAAAACACCATGGACGCTGATCCTGTTTAAGTAAGTAAGAGTGCGTAACATACGTGTGCCCGATGTGGAGCCGAGCAAGGACAGTCTCCTCAAGGCGGCTGCCGCAGCGGAAAGGTAGACTGTCAGACAACTTAGGAAGAGCTTCATGAAGCTTGTTCTCTTCCTCTTTGTCCCACTCGGACAGCCACTCGCGGGCTATGTACGCACTAATCACAGGTTTAAAATCACTATAGACAGTCTGTGTGTCAGGGACAGGGTCACTGCGGGCACTGTTGGCAGCAGAATCTGCGATTCTGTTGCCTTCGATGCCCACATGGCCTGGGACCCAAATAAAAATGATGTCATAATATTCCTTCAAGAGACTGGGAACCACCTGGAGTAAAATCGAAGGAAAAGCACAGGACAGGAGTTGCTGGAGGTCTCTCGTCGACGGCCTATACCCGGGTAGGGGTGACAGGCATAAGTAAGTAAGTAAGTAATATTCCTTCATCAAGTCTGCGTAGAGTTCTCTAATCTGCACCAGCAGTGGATGGTCTGTTCCCGCGCCCTGAAGGGCCTGCAGGGCAGAAAGAAAGTCAGACAGAATCAGGAAGTTCCTTTCCCGAGACTGATAGGCAAGCTTGAGTGCCAGCAGAATTGCCTGCAGTTCTGCACTAAATACAGAGGAATGGTCAGGGAGACGGAGCTTAAATGGGCGTTTAGGATGGCGAGAGGACACTGCAGCCGCAGCCACCCTCCCACCCTCAGACTTGGACCCATCCGTATAGAGACGACAATAGCCAGGAAAAATTGAAAGGAGTTCATTGAGGCTCTGTTGGTATATGGCTGGTGGAGTACAATCCTTCTTGTGGGCGGTCAAGTCCAGCAAGATGTCAGGAACTAGTAGTAGCCAGGGTGGAGTGACGTGTTGCAGAGATTCCGAAACTTTGTCCAGATCCACTCCGGCCGCCTGCAGATGAGGTCGGACACGGAAGGAAAGTGGACGGACAGCTCCCGGATGGGCATCGTAAATCTCTGCAAACGACGGGTTAAAAACACAATCATAGGCAGGATTGTCTGGATGGGCCTTCAGCTTCAGAACGTAGCTGAGCATGAGGCGGATGCGGCGGAGCCTGAGAGAAGGCTCCCCTGCCTCTGCATACAGACTAGGAACTGGAGATGTCCTGAAGACTCCCAGACATATGCGCAGACCTTGATGGTGACTTGTGTTCAGACGCTGTAGAACAGACTTGGAAGCCAAGCCATATACCACAGAGCCGTAATCCAGTTTGGACCGAACAAGGGCCCGGTACAGTCGAAGTAAGACAATGCGGTCTGCACCCCAGTCAGTACGACCAACGACACGAAGAATGTCGAGGGCCTTCCGACAAGAGGTTCTAAGGTAGTTAACATGGTTGCAGAAGGTCAATCTTTTGTCAAAGACGACCCCCAAAAACTTTGCCTCTTCGGCCACCTTAATTGGCACTCCAGCAATGCTCAGGCTAGGTTCTGGAAAAAATTTCGTCTGGTTAGTAAAATGCACACAGACTGTCTTGGAAGGCGAGAACCTGAATCCATTGAGAGACACCCACCCCTGGATGCGATCAACGCACAGCTGCAAGCGCCTCTCAAGGGACGCAGGTCCTCGACCTCGTGCACACAAAGCAAAGTCGTCCACAAACAAAGAGCATTCAGAATCATCCTTGACGGTCTTTACAATGTTATTTATTTTAATGCTAAACAAAACAGGAGATAGAATACTGCCCTGCAGGACACCCATCTCCTGTTCAAAGGAGTCGGAGAGGGTGGAGCCCATACGGACATGGAACGACCTGTTGGACAAAAAATTGTGAATAAAAACGGGCAGATGCCCTTTAAAACCCATGTCCGACAAATCAGACATTATACCATGCTTCCAGGTAGTGTCATATGCCTTTTCAAGATCAAAGAAAATTGCATAGACATGCTGCTTGTTGACAAAGGCATCTCGGATAAAAGACTCAAAGCGAACTAGATGGTCAGTTGTACTACGGAAGCGCCGGAAACCGCACTGGAGGTCTGTGATGAGACCCTGTGACTCAAGATGCCACACCAGTCGGGCGTTGACCAAGCGTTCCATAGTTTTACATAAACATGATGTCAAAGCTATTGGCCGGTAGTTGCCCGGGTCGGAAGGATCCTTACCCGACTTGGGAATTGGCACAACTACAGCCTGGCGCCAAGATGGCGGAAAAAAACGGTTATCCAGATATGGTTAAAGGCCTTGAGAAGTACAAGGAGTGAATCCTCAGGCAGATGTGTTAGGAGCTGACAGTGGATGGTATCTAATCCAGCAGCAGTCAGTACATTTCTGCATGGCTTGCTGCAATTCTGAAAACGTAAAAGGGGCATTATAGTCTTCCGAGTTATCCGATATAAAATCACAAGTACAAGATTCTCGCTTCTCCTTCTCTCTCTGGAAGAAAGGCGAATAATGCTCTGTTGAAGAATTATGGGCAATGGTGGAGGCAAGCAAATTGGCCACAGCCTTTTTATCTGTGACCAAACTGGCACCATCTCTAAGATGGCCGACAAAAGCCGAGCCACCCCTGCCCCTAATTCTTCGAACAGCCTTCCAGACTTTTTGGGATGGAGTCCTAGAAGATAAAGATGAGACGAAGCGTCTCCAGGAAGCACGGCGTTCGCGTTTAAAAATGTAACGGGCTTTCGCCCGCTGTCTTTTAAATGTTAAAATGTTAAAATATTTCTTTTGACGGATTACGAAAAGCACGTCGCTGAGCAGATTTGTGCATTGTTTTGGCCTTGCGGCACTCTTCATTGAACCATGGTACTCTCGACTTCCGAGGGAGTGATGTGGAAGTTCTAGGGATGGTTTCACCTGCTACGTCCAACAAAATAGAAGTAAAACAAGAAACAGGTTCTTCAGCTGACATGACCACCTCCTCTGTAAGACGAGACTGACAGAGGGAGGCGAACAGAGGCCAGTTAGCTTTCTTGAGATTCCAGCGCCCCACGCGATCCTCCTCACAGCTGACGATGACAGGCTACGGAAGGTCACTACCACACGTCGTGACTCCAGTCAAGCCAGCATGAGAGAGGATCACACACAGTGAGGCTAGACAGATGATGATGATGTACATGCTACGTCCCGACAGCACAGGCTTCTCGACGTGCTGCACTTGTGAAAAAAAAAAACGAACATGAATGTAGTCCCAGCGTCAAAACAAATAACCTAACACATGGGCCTAATAAAGCTAAGCCATTGCAACACTCCAATCAAGAGCTCAGCGTCAGACAGTAGGGAGTTTTAAAGGCAATACAGGTGGACAAGGTAGACAGAACACATGCCCAGATAGAGAGAAAACCCCCGTGGGCTGACCAGGTGACCTGGAACTAAAAACTACCCTACCAGTCCCCAGGCAGACCGGGGGGTTAGAACGACTAGATCCAGAACCTGAGTTAGAGTATGTAGGTGAGCCATCGTTAAAGACACATAGGTTAAGTTGAGAAAAAACATCTAACATCTGACCTCTGCCATCATAGTGGTCACTACCCCAAAGGTGAGCGTGACCGTTAAAATCCCCCATGAGAATAAAGGGAGGGGGCAGTTGATCTACTAAGTTAAAAATATCATTGCTACAGACCCGCAGTGATGGTGGCAGGTAAATACTGCATATGGTTATGGTCTTCTTTAAGGTAACCCGAGCTGCGACAGCCTGAAGACAGGTGTCGATGCTAACGGGGCTACATAAAATTTGGCTACTAATGAGAAGAGCCGCTCCACCCGAGCGCCTCTCCGAATCAGAGCCTTTATGTATAACATTAAAACCATTAAAGGACACAGGGTCAGAAGTCTTCAGGTAAGTCTCCTGAAGAGATATTACTGAGGGGTTATAGAACTTGACTAAAAGACGCAATTCCTCAAAGTTAGCTTGAAAACCACGACAATTCCACTGAAGCAAAGAGTCCATGATTAAGTCTTATCTGGGGGTAAGGAGTTTTTCCCCCCTTTTTCCTTTACCTTGGAAGGAGTTGAAGAAACAGAGGGGGGTCGGCTCCCGGGCCTCCTCTGGTTCTTCGGAGAGGAAGGGGGTGGAGCTGCCGCAGCATCAGCAACAACAACTTCCACTCCCTCCATCTGCTCCTCCAGTGCAGCATATTTGTTTTGAAGGGGGACATCTGTGTTCCCCTTCTGGGCCCGTGCGCACAGCGGTCCCATAGATTTCTTAGACTTCTGGTCCTGGGCAGCGTTCCTGCCGCTAGAGTTAGCGGCCTTAGAAGGCTGACCAGAGCCAGAAGCCTTTGGAGTTGACTGACTAACAGGTTTGGGTGGGGGCTCAGGCTTAGGGGCAACAGAAGGCGGCACAACCGGACCGGCAGTGTCCGCCTTCTGCGTTCCCTGACTCCTTGTCACCACCGGAGGAGGGTTACTCTCCAGGGGCGAGATGAGCCGAGGCTCCGCCCCCAACCAAGAAGTTGGGGTTTGACATGAAAAGTCTTCGGTGGGGCGCTTGCCTGCCACTGCTGCACTAAAAGTATACACAGAGGTGTTAGAGGTTGGGGCAGCCGCAGCTGCACCAGGGCCTTCAACCAGTTTTTTGGCATCCAGAAAGGACAACCCCTTCTCCACACGCACCTGCTGAATCTTGCACTCGGATATCCAACGAGGACATTTCTTATCCGAAGCCATATGCGCCCCCTGGCAATTCACACACAGGGGGGTGGCTGTGCAAGACTCAGCAGAGTGTCCGGGCCTAGTGCAACGGGCGCATGAAGCCTCTGCCTGGCGGCATGTCTTCTGCCCATGGCCATACTTTTGGCACTTAAAGCACCGGAGGGGAAGAGGGACGTACTTTTTCACTCTCAGGGAGTAGTAACCTCCCCAGATGGTAGTAGGAGGGGTGGGGGGTGCCAAACGTCAGGATGATGGTAGGGAGACGGATCTTCCCACCACCTCGCTTGGAAGCAAAGCGCCTGACGTAAGTCACCCCCTGAGACTTAAGGTTCCTTACAAGTTCATCTTCTGACAGTTCTGCCAAAGCTTGATCTTTGATTACGCCTCTTGACGAATTCATAGTTTTGTGGGGTGTGACTTCCACAGGAGTGTCTATGAAGGAAGAGAGCCCCAGTAGCCCGCTGGAGTGTGCCCAAGTACGGCACTCCACCAGCAAGTCACCAGACCTGAGGCGCTGGGTGTCAGGCCTGCCAACACGGCTCCTGAGGGTCTCCCTCACCAGAAAAGGATGCAGCTTGGTAACTGGTTTCTCCTTCACCTTGCTATGGACAATGAGGAAGCGAGGCCATACAGCCGACGCCTGAGGCGTCGCTTCCTCACGGTCTGAATCACTGTCATGTTCAATGTCAGTGGCTATGTGCCGTTTCTGTGCTAGTTTTGTTTTTTTTGTTTTATCCATATTATATTAGTAGAGATATTCATCCCCCGGGGGTCCCTGCCCGCCACCGAGCCCAACAAGGGAAAGTGCAACTGTCAGCGGGTCTCCAGCCGACGCACAATGGAGACTGCCCGAAAGATATACTCAAGGGGGTAAGCCCGATTGAACCGTTTGAGCCACCGCCTTCTATCACACCGATGAATGCAGGGGAATACTGGCGTAAAGCACCTAATCAGCAGCAGAGGCTATAGCATGGTGCTCCGTATAGCAACCCGCATGTCAACAGTGGGATAGGGCTCAACGTGACAAGAGCTGATTGACTAGGCCGGTACGACTAGCCTCCCGTTTAGGCAGAAGTCAAGGCCAAAGTGGAGTGTTTCAGCCACCAGGATCCTCTTCTCCCCCGACACGGGTCTCCAAGCATGGCAAACACTTGGGATCCAAAGGACCAAAAGCTCACGAGTATTTTTAAGGACCAATCCAACATGGTACGACCTGGGTTAGCACAGCTCCTTAAAAACCGGACCAGTGAAAAAGACTGAACAACATATCTGCTGACATCAAGTCCTAATCCTGGACAAAGATGGCACCCGTCTGCTAGCCCACTCAGTCAGGGACTGAGAGGACTACCCACCCACGCCACGTGGAGGCCGGTGCCGGGTAGGCGCGGGCTGACTGAAAGCGAGTGGAGGAGGATCCTGCTGCGGCGGGCCAACACTCCTTCGCTGTCTCCTTTACCGTCTGCAAGGTCGGTCCAAACAGCAACGTTCCCCCCGAGCGGAGCCTGGTGTAGCTGCGTCTTCACAGGAGGGGCAGCATCCGAGAAGCTAGTCCTGCCGCAAGAGGTCGCAGTTGGCCGAGGTATGGTACGCCACCCTATTCGCCGCCACTAGCACCGTGTGTATTCCGTGTAGAGGGGCCAAAGCAGAGAGGTCCCAGGTGTTCTCCAAATACTTGACCACGGACTGCGTCACCATCTCTAAGAACCCCGCGCACGCCAGGGAGTTGCGGACCAAGGTCGCAGTCTTGTCCAAGTCTCGCGATGCCTGTGTCCATTGGCCACCCTTGTCTGCAACAACGCCTCCTTGTCTATAGTTGGAAGGGGACAGGAGAACGCCTGTGAGTGACCTGCATACCAATGCTGGCGGAAGCTAATATCCATCCCCGCTGGCCGTCGGAGTCCGAAAAGAAGCCCTGGTCCCCATAGCCGTCCTGCTGCAGGTGCGCCGAGAAGGCCTCCACTAGGTACCTGAAGCCCGATGGTTGAGGGAGCAACTTGAACCGCTTAGGCTGACGCGGAGCGTCGACCATCGCTGAGGCCTTCCTCTTCAGAGGCAGAGACGGAGGGCTGTACTCCTGGGGAAGGAAGGACGCGATGAGCCGGGACGCCTCGTCCAAGGAGTGGCGTGCATGCGAAGCTGGAGCCGCATCGACCGAGATGGAGGAGAGCGACGAACGGCCGCTAGGAGAATCAGGGAGAACGTCGCCTACGCCCAATGCCGACACTGAATCCTCTGGGTGCAGACTGAGCGCCTCCTCGTTGTCCATCGCGGAAACGAAGGGGAGGAAACTGGAGGCCTGTGCATCGACCAAGGAGTGGAACCCAAGGAGTGTCCACTCCTGAGGAACATCGAGGACCGCCGGTGGGGGCTGGGTAGGCGCCAAAGGGAGGTTGAGTGCATCCTGAGGCTGCTGACCGAGCGGTCCCTGCACTGACTTCGAGGCCGAAGAGTCCGCGAGGTAGAACAATCCCTGTAGGTCCAGCCAGAAGATCTGCTGCTCCTAGAGGGTGCCGCTGAGGTCCGGTGCCGCGAAGAAGTCCGCCGCTGCGGCGTGCTCGAACTTGTCCACCGGCTCGGGGAGGTGGAGCGGAAAGTGGAGACATCCCCTTGCGCGTAGGGTCTGCGGTGCACTGCCTCCGTCTGCTGCAGTCGCTCGTCCCGTCTGTGAATGACTACTCCTCTGTCCTGCAGGCGAAACCCCTTCGGTAGCGGCACTTTCCTCCCTGAGCACTGAGGGGATGGAGGCTGCTGGGTGTCCCTCTCCATGCTCCTAGTGCGTGGGGGCGGCGCTCCGGGGGTCCGAACTCGACGGGAGAGCACGTCCCATCGGCTGTAACGGCTGACCAAGCTTCCTTCCTCTCCATGGAGGGCTCCGGTCTCGGTCGTCTTGCCCTGATGGAGAACCTCATCCCGACTGTTGCTCTGTTCTCTTTCATGGGACCCCGAAACATGGGTTAGTGGCCTGTCCGGTCGGCGGCTAACATTACTCTCCCTCTCTGAGAGGCGCGTCCTGGCTGTGGCCCGGTCTAGGCACTGGTCCGGCCCAAGGCTGGCGGGCACTAACCTCTCAGAGGGGTGGTCCCCCGCTTCTGCTGCCTGGGTTCTCCTATCTCGCTCTCTTGGAGGGCGTTTGATTAGCCCAACTTTCTCCCTGCGGGGGGACTGAGCTCCTGATGCCAATACACACCTAGGGGACGAGTCCCATCGTGGGCGGTCCGGCATATTCCAGGCCGAAAGGCGGGGTGGAGCTCCTGGTGCCAAGGCTTGACCGGGGGGGGGCAAGTCCCGTCGGCTGCTATTAGGCTCCTTCGGCCGCTCGTGGCGGAGCAGCACTGTCCGAGGCACCGGTGGGGGCAGCAGGTCCCTTTTTCGCGCCGACAAGCCCACGATGTCCGAGGCGGCCCTTCTCTGCAAACCAGCAATGGCTGCGGTCACTGCGTGGGTGGTCGGCTGTCTGAGCCAGGCCGGTCTCTCTCTCTGGCAAAACGCCCATAGCCGCGACCATCTTTCCTCCTCCCAAGTCACGCAAGTGTTGCAAAACCGACTGGAGGAGCTGCCTGAGCAGGGTAGGCACACATCGTGGATATCGCTAGGCCACTGGAAGTCGCCGCACCCGGTGCAGGTCCTCACCTGAGTACTGTAACACAAAGACAAAGGCCGGAGTGAGTGTGTGGAGCCTCCTTGCGAGGGTCCGAGCTCCTGGTCGGCCGCATAAATAATATCCAATCAATGCCGCTGTCCAGTTATTCGCCGGCTGAGGCAGTAACCGAAGCTTTACCTTGTCATGGCCCGAGCCCGGGAATCCCACAGAGACCAACCACCAAGTAAATCCTCAGAAAACCGAAGGTAATCCAAAGATAATCAGGGTGGAGAACAAGCTCAAGTACAAATCTCTGAAAAGTGGCTGGGGTCCAGGGGCCGCCAATTCCTGTAGGGGGGCACATGGGGGCATAGCCCCCCGGAAAAAAAGAAGATATTTTTCATTTTTAGAGGTAAAAATGCTGGCTTCTTGTGAGAGATAGCACACAGAAAAGGCTCAAATTTGACTACATGCAAACTCAAGATTACAGAGTAGAATACATCATCAAAGGGTCTCCCCAGTTAATTACTCGTGAAAATCACATGGTAGGCTATTGATCAGTATCACAACTAACAATGGCCAATACAGAGGACTGAACTTCCGGTGAACTGCCAAACGTTCAACATCACTATCACCCACTGTAATCTAGTGATGAGTATTTAATATCAGGGCTTCTATTTTCACAACAGGTTAAATGGTCTGTAGACCTCCAGGTATAAATTTTAGAAGGTACACAGACCCCATCTGAGCATAATAGAGGGTCCGCAAATTTATTTAAGAACAACTGCATCATCTGTATGTTCTTTAAAATAAATTAACTCATTTTGCTCTCTCCTCTTTAAACTTGTTGCGACAGTGTCTGTGTCTCCTTTCCATGATACTGATTCTTTAACTGTGAGCTGTCGTGCAAAAGCCTGTATTTATTTATATGATCATTTGATAATGTATTGTAACTGAGAATATAGCCTTTACTGCTGAATGCAGATCGACAACCAAAGTCCGACTTGTCTAAACTCTTTCTCTTTCTTTGTCTGTCCGTGTGTGTGTGTGTGTGTGTGTGTGTGTGTGTGTGTGTGTGTGTGTGTGTGTGTGTGTGTGTGTGTGTGTGTGTGAACTAATGTACTTAAAAGTTGGTTTCAACCCATTTAACCTGAAAGACATATTTCTCCAATGTTAGAGCTTTTGCCTAATAACTGTGTACCAGAAGATGGATCGACCATGATAAAAAAAACCTGACAAACTATATTTCTGTTCAAATTTCTGGACTTGCTTTTTGAGTTTGCCTCCATGCATATTGTGCATGTCATCCGTGTGCCGTCGTGCTTTAGCCACGGAAATACACGCAGCCATGAACTCTGAAACTGCGTCGCAGTGACGGTGCCACACGGCCCAGGGGTATTATTTCTGGTACTGTCGCTTGTCGATGGAGACGGTGGTGTCAAAGTGGAACTTAAGTTCTTCTAAGCGATTATCAAGATCAGACGGTGCCGGATTGAAGAATCCGAAGCAGCTTCCTTTGCTTTTGCTCCACCATTTACAACTTCGTTCAAGATCAAAAGTGAAACGCGCGATGCTGCATCCCATAATAGTATGAATGGTGACGTCACAGCAAGTAATGCGTTCACCATGTAGCGCGCACTTTGTAATAATATGCTGACACCACACCGGCATAAACTTGCCCGTCCAGTGCGACACTCCCATGGACCCCGGAGTCAGGGCGATTCTGAACGCAGCCGCGACCAAGCGAGCGGCTAAACGAACCAACTGATCACTAAAAGTAGAACGACTGTCACCGACCTCTGTTTGGGTACGCACGGTGGCGCAAGGATGATGTGTCTCGGATGCAGATGCACTGAATTTTAGTGCGTCTGACTACCCCTTAGTTACATTTTCAGTACATTATTTTGAGTTTTAGTGCGCCAGACATGCACAGACGCACTAAAACGTCTGTAAGCCTTATGCATACAATGTTATACTCGCGGGCGCCACGTTTAGTGACAAAAAAGTAAAAGCTGGACACAGACCTGAACTCGTCCTATTTTTAAACTCGGATTGCGACTTGGAGAAAATGTGTTTCGCGAATTTTTCTTGGAACTCCATTTCAATTTCTCGGAAGTGACGCTACCTTTCCTCGGAAAATCGCGGATCCGAGGAGAGTTCTCCACCCTGGATAATCTAAGACAACCAACACCACACAGGTAGTACCACACGTCCAAAGAATATGCACGTAAATCCAAGGAAAATTCAACGTAAGTCGAGTTCACAATGGTAATCCCAACATACACAGTCGGAGCACGCGAGATGAACACGACCGGTCAGGTGAAACTAAGCGAAGAGACTGGTGGGAAACGGTGATCACGCCAACGGATAGGGAGGCAGGGGAGGCTACTCAGGGTCTCTTGGTAATGACTCCCTAGAGTTGCCTCCCCGGTTGTGGCGTACACGACGAGTTTTTGGGACTAAAATTGGTATGCTAAGCGAACCTTCCTAGTAGTAATGCCATCGGTAAAGATTTTGAGAAAATAATTAACATCTGCCCCAGTACACACAAAATTTGAAGTAAATATATGGAATAGTTTCTTTGATACAAGCAATTAAAGAGATCCACCATCCAGCTGTTGTTGTTTTTTTTTAAAACTTGGCGCTGGGAACAAACATTGCTATATAACTTTGGCGGTGAAAAATTTATTGTTTTTGACAAGTTCTAAATTATCACATTGGGAATTTGTGATTTGCCCCACTGAAAGACCCTGTCCAGTTTAGGAAAATGATTGACCATGACAATTTACAGGTGGTGCAAGAATAGCTTTACAGCTCTAGAGAATAACTGATTTTGATAGTTCAAGGGTGATACCAGAATAGCTTGGCACTTGTAGGCGTCAAGCTATTCTGGCATTCTTGAACTATCAAGGTTGATGCACAT
This sequence comes from Semisulcospira habei, assembly GCA_036245525.1. Taxonomy (NCBI): domain Eukaryota; kingdom Metazoa; phylum Mollusca; class Gastropoda; family Semisulcospiridae; genus Semisulcospira; species Semisulcospira habei. The sequence continues at coordinate 164,321,068 of BTPG01000005.1, read as the reverse complement.
CTTGCTGTATGTCAGATCTCACCAGCAGCCCGAGGATCTTGGTCTCCACCTGCACCCTGTTGTCAGCCTCCACATCCTCCAGCGCCTGCAACATGTTCATGAACAGCTCCAGGCCCTGCTCGCTCAGAAACACACTGCATGTGGGAGGGGACTCATCTGAAATGTTTGCAAAAAAAACACACCAAGTATTAAGACTGTTCCACTAACAAAATGAGCCTCGAGAACAAAATTCCCAATCTGGGGAGTTGTCCTCAGAAATAGTTTGGGAGAAAGATCCATAATGATAGTTCAAAGGTGGTTGCAGAAAGTCTTGGTGCCTATATGTGCCAAGCCATTATGGCTCAACTCTTGACGTTTAATGGTCGACCAACATTGTGTTGTAATAAGGAACCATCTACAGGGGTATACATGAAAATGCAGAAAATGTTTGGCTTCTGTCAGTGTGTTTTCGGTGTGGAAGCTCACATACAGCAACGAAAACATTTCTGCAAGGCAGCTGTTTCCCACTTCACCACAATCCTTGGCATAAACAGAACATTACTTCCATTCACAAAAAAAGAAATAACAATATAATCACTGGTGCTTTTTTTCATGAGAAGAATCAACTGCGCAAATATCATGTATGTATAGTTATCGTGCTAGCAAAGGATGATTCAATGTTTGCAAGTATTTTTCTTATTCTAGCTAACATTTTAGTCCAGAGTGTGGACACCTTCATGGAGGGGTAATTAAAAATGATCTCACATGCAATCCTATAGCCCTGCTGGGTGTATTTGGCCAAGAATCACAACAAAAACCAACAACCTAAAAACAGAAACTTCTAGTTGTACCTGTAAGGTTCCAGAGAGCACTGAGTGTGAACTTCAGAGTGATGTCAATGATGCGTGACTCCATGCGGCTTCGCACCAGCGCCAGCAGTTTCCGCATATAGCGGGGCCGAGATCCTAGCAGAGATGTCTGCTCTGTGGAGATCTTAAGCAGAAAAAATTAATTTTTCTCTAAAATGTATTTTTTCGAAAAAAATACTTACCGATGGCATTACTATTAGGAATCGTGTCCAAGCTAGACTAATTTTAGCCAAAAATTGTTGTGTACATGGTAGGGGAGGTAACAAGGGGCGCTATAGCCTACGCCGTGACCCAAGTAGCCTCCCTTCCATCCCATACGGGCACGCGCCCACCGGATGCTCGCCAGTCTGTTTCTGAGCGGAACAGCAGCAAGCGGGGCAGGTGGGAGGGTCATCCGAGTAATGTCATCGGTAAGTATTTTTCGAAAAAATACATTTTAGAGCAAAATTAATTTGTTTCCTCAAAACACATTACCGATGACATTACTATTAGGAAGAATGATGAAGAGGAGGTGGGTGCCGCTATAACGCCCCTAACCCCTAGTTACTTGTCAATGAGACCCGCCCTCCCAAGCAACCTCCCAATAATTTTAGAGAAGATTACCAATGGCGCCTGGGGCGCCGGGAGGGAGTTTTGCTCCGCTGTGATGTCTCCCACCAGCGAAGGTTCTAGCCCTCAGGTAGAATTGGGCGATGGTCAACTGTGCTCACCCTTCCACGGCCGCCACAATATCTTTGACCACGCAGTTGCAGTCGAACACTAGTTTAGCGGTCATGGTTCTGACCTCGTGCGCCCTGATGTTCATTCGTTTGGCTGCATCAGGGGAGATCTTGGTAGGCGGAGCGTATCACCCATCAGAGCCAGGAGGACATCGTCTGGGCCGAGATGTCATGTCTGCCTGGGGACAGAGGGAGGAGAAGATGGGTGCATCCCTTGTGTAGCAGCTTGTTCTGGCGCAGGTAAAACGCGTAAAGCCCTCACTGGGTCCTGTTGTCTGGACTCTCGGGAAGAGCCAGGATCTCGTAAAGGTGGAAAGGTGACCACTTGAGGGGCAGCCAAAGGTGATCGAGCCTTGGCGCGAAACGTCAGATCGGGAAGCCGTTGAACAGAGCCGTCTGTCCGGAACTGCAAGTATGCGGGCCGTGTTGAAAGGCTGTGCAGCTCGCTGACCCTGGAGGCAGAGGTGAGGGCCCGTAGGAAGCAAGTCTTCCGCATCACGTCCGGCAACCACGCCAACTGGATAGGTTCGAAGCGGGCAGAGTTGAGCCAGGTCAGCACCCAGGGCAGGTCCCATCGAGGCACGAGCGAGTGAAGGGCAGAACGTTGTAGCCCGAAGGAGGCCGTAAGATCGGCGAGGTCCTGCAGCCGCCAGGGTCAGGCCGTCCCAAATGCTGGTACGTGTCAGCGATCATGGCCAGGTAGCCCTGAATGGTGATTGGCGCTGAATGCTGGTCGGTGAATAGCCAGAGGGAAAAAAAAAACGCCAGCTGGGGAACCGTTAAATGCGTGGGGTAGAGTCATTTGTCGTCACACCAGTGGCACAGGACTCACCACTTCCCTTCGTAGACTCGTCTGGTCGAGGATCTGCGAGCTGTAGCGATAACCTCCACTGCTGCACCTGAGAAGCCTCTAGCCGCAAGGGCTTGCCGCACAATCTTCAGGCGTGGAGGAGGAGTCGGTCAGGCAAGGGTGGAACAGCGCCTGTCGCGGTTGCTTGAGCATCGTGCATGATGTGGGAAGCCACAGCAGAAGGGGGGGGGGGGGGGGCGGCCGTGGCGAGGTTCACGAGGTCGGTCGGAGGTCCACGACTTGGTCCAGCAGAAATGGGCCACCAGGAACAGGACCGCATTGCACCCTCTGAGCTGTGTGACGAGAGGTCTCGGGACTTGCAAATCAACGTGCGCACGGCGGTTTCTCTCTGCGGGCTTTGGCCCACTTAGTTTTAACAGCTACGCGTATGTGCTAGCTATATATAGCTAACCTGCCATTTGCCCGCGCATGCAATGGAGCTGTGGCAGAAATTATTTTGAATAGCTAGGTTGCCATTTCCAGCAGTGTGCGCGTGTGCTGAACTTGAGCCTCTTAGGGGAAAGGTTACAGTGCATTTGCTGGTCTTACCAAGTGTTTAATTCGCTTCCAGTGTAAGTGCAGGAAATGAAATTATAATCTTGATAAAGGCAGATCATTTGCCTTCAAGGTGAGAAAGATATTCGCGCTGAGAAAACCTGAGAAACTGGCTAAACCTTTACTTGTTTGCAAGAGGTATGTTTTTGTTTCTTTGTTCCTATTGTGCGTGCACGGCGGTGTCTCGCTGCGGGCTTTGACCCACTTAGTTTCAACAGCTACGCGTGTGTGCGAGCGAGCTGCGGGAGAAATTGTTTGCAATAGCTATGTTGCCGTTTCCAGCAGTGTGCGCGTGTGCTGAACTTGAGCCTCTTAGGGAAGAGGTTTACATCACAAATGCTGGTCTTACCAAGTGCTTAATTCGCTTTCAGTGTAAGTGCAGGAAATGAAATTATAAGCTTGATAAAGGCAGACCATTTGCCTTTAAGATGAGAAAGATGTTTGTGCTGCGAAAACCTGAGAAACTGGCTAAACCTTTACTTGTTTGCAAGAGGTATCCGTTTTTGCTTCTTTGTTGCTACTGCGGCGCTTGCAGCCAACTGGAGTTTGACAATGCGCTGGTCTTACCAAGTATTTTATTCACTTCCAGTGTAAGTGCAGGAAATGAAATTATAACCTTGATAAAGGCTGACCATTTGCCTTTAAGGTGAGAAAGATGTTAGTGCTGTAAAAACCTGGAAAATTGGCTAAATCTTTAGTTGTTCACAAGAGGTATCCGTTTTTGCTTCTTTGTTGCTACTACGGCTGCCGTGGGCGCCTGGAGTCTGGCAATGCCTGCGCTAGGCGAATCAGGTTACCGCTATCGGCAAACTAAGTGGGCTAGGGGAAACTGCCGTGTGCGTGGTTTCACGGCGCGGGTCAGGAGGCCGGCGATCCACGAGCACCTTCCGCAGCAAGTTTCCACCCGAAACAGGACCACGTTGCCACCTTAAGCTGAGCGGGAGCTTGGAGCTAGGACCGTAGGAGGTTCAGTGAGGCAACGCGGCCGTCCCAAGAGAGGTAGAGAGCGTCCACCACTCAGGCCAGCGGCAATGAACGGTGGAAGACGAAGCGAGGAAGCTGTCGGTACCAAGTCGGCGCGATCATAGGGAGCTCACAGCCGCGCCAATCACCTGAAGATGTCTGGACGGAGCGTACCCTCACAGCGGAGCTGCTGGTCGCGATGCATGATGGAGTCGGCAGGTCATGAGGAAGTCCCGTGAAGACTCTTTCTCGGGAAGCGATGTCTCTACTTCGCACCAACGGAGCCTAGCAGAGGAGAAAGGAAGGGAGAGAAACCGCATCCCGCCCTGCCTCCAACGTAGATGACGACTGTGGCGCCTTCGGAGAGGACGAGAAGCTCCTGACGTCACCGACGCGATATCCGATGCTGGGCCACGAGGTCCGGAGCACATCCGCCGAAGGCTGAGTAGAAACTCTGTAGCAGGTGAGCACCCGCAGCGGCGCGACTTGCGACGGCGCCAGGGACATCTGGGGCGAAGGCGAGAAGAAAACTCTCCCGTCTCGAGACAGACGGGAACCGCCCAGTGAAGAAGATGAAGACGGAGCAAGGCCACACACGAATCTGAGACTCGAGGTCGTCCGTCGAGAGTCGTCCGTGGAGAAGCGGGAGCAGCTGAAGTGGGGGACAGTAGAGTCATCGTAGGGGATGAAGGTCTGCTGCAGTACTCACCAGATCCTGAAGCTGAAAGTCATCATCTGGTGTAGGACGCCTGTTCTTGAAACACCCACTGCGCTGGGTTCGCGAACTGCTGAATCCACCACTTCGGAAGTCAGCAACAGACACCGAAGGGTGTGCGCGATTCTGGTAGATGACCCGGCCGAAGGCAAACCGGAGAAACATCAGGAGACGGGCTGTCTGTTGACGCGCAGAAGGAATTCTTCTCCCAGGATGTCTCAGACCGGTTCCGCAACTGCCGATCGTCTATGGACGTCGATGTGGCTGTACGAAGAGGCCCAGTCCGCTACAGCGTCCAGAAGCAGGTGAACACCCAGTGGCTGCGGAAGAGCCAAAGGGAAGTGCACGACACTAGAAGACCACGCCTTTGAGGGTGAGGCGGAAGTAACCGCTGGAGACGGGGAGTCTGGGGCGAACCGAACGCAACTTGTCCAGGAAGGTCTCCGACTGGCTCCGCACGAGAAGATCGCCAGGAAATGTCGACGAGTCCTGGCTGACCACCCAGTCCACAGGCAGTATTGCGGCGCGAAGGCTCGGGAGGTCTCCACACCGCAGGTTCGAGGCAGCGACGAACTAAAACAGAGTGGAGCGCGCATCAACTACACAAAGTGGTAGCCAGCAAGGCGGCGACCCAGGACTGGAATGCTGCATAGTAGGAGGTAACCGGGCAGCAAGGAACTCCTAACCGCGGCGAGTGCAGGGAGCCTCCAATCCTCAATGCGCAGAACGAAGCCCGGTAGAGGCTCAGTCATGTGTAGCCAAGTGTCATCTCCACAGAGTGACACGCAACGTCCCAGGACCATATAAACTGTCCGACAGCCCTAGGGCGCCGGCAGGCGGAGCTACTAAGAGAATAAAGCGGATCACTAAACGACAACGCTAACGTACCTTCCAGCTGTAACGCTCTACAATGTGTACACCCTAGAATAACCCTGCGACGTGTACACCCAAGCCCTACTAGCGGCTGTGGCGGCCGACGCTATGGCTACTCTAAGTGCCACATGGGTGCGCAAAGCCCCGTAGGCTCATCCTGTCCAGGGAAGGCATCATCACTGCGCCGGAAGCTGTACCGTCGTAACCCGTGCAGCCCGAGACAACCTGTCCCGTGAGAGTCAGGTGCACGCCGCACAATGACCCGTAGTCTCAGCCAGGGCGATGGTACTTGCACTGCACTTGAGGCGGAAAACTCTGTTGGCTTGTGGCAGGTTTGGTCGGCCGTACTCTTGTCCCAACGGCAGGTCCAGGGGACGGGTGCATCCAAGTCGCGGGAAACAGGCTGTGCCAGCGGCAGCCTGTCCCGCGAGTGTGGGTGCCGTCGAGAAACGGCAACCTGCTCGTACGTCAAACGCACAATGGTCCGTCCGCACCGATCTGAGAGTAGACGGGGTGTGCGAAATCGATGTGAACTCGGCTCGTCCGTTAACTTCTATCTGACGGACGGGTGTATGCAAGCTCAGCAGTCTAGTCCGGTCGTGAACGCCTTTCACTGATCCTCCGCCCTGAGACGGCCTTAGTCGATTGTCGGCGTTAACCCCCAATCAACCAATAAACAATGTTACTGGCCTCTGGAGCGAGACGCTGAAGCTTCAAGTAATCTCGTCGTGATCCCGACTACTCACTTACCATTCCCGACGAGCGGGTGCACACTAGTTCAGCAGTCTTGGCTATTCGTGGTCCCCTGTCAATGCCCTAAGAGCATGGTGCCTAATGGCTGTGCTGGACGAGCATCGAGGGTTGCAGTGCCATACTCCCACGTGAGCGCCATACGGTCCAGCATAATCCTTAGCCATGCTGCACCGGAGGGGAGACGGGGAGAGGCAGCTCGTCGTGAACCCGTCTCGTCCAGAATACTACTATCCTTTGAGCGGGTGCTTTCAGTACTTGTGAGTTGGCGTGCACCAGCTGATGTTCTAGGAGTAGTTCCCGTCCTGCGGTGTAAAACACATGAGCGCCACATGGACCAGCATTCTCGTCCCGCTGATATTCCCCGGGGTGCAGAGAACGACGTTCCCAGAAGGTAGACGGGGCGTGTCACCTCGTGCGATCCCGTCTCGTCCATATACTTTCCATCCCACAAGCGGGCGCTCGTCAGTCCAGCATACTTGTCTAGTCGCAGTCCCCTGTCCCTAACCTTGGAGAGGGGCGCCGAACATCCGGCTGGACTCGTGCAAAGGATTGGAGGCAGTGCCTGGTCTAATCCGTGTGGTTCGAGGCTCCACAATTGGTGAAAAACCACTCGTCAGGTCTGTGGCAGTCACTGATGCTGGAGTCCATTCTCGTGCTGATGTTGGTCGTTCACGCATCAGACTATCCCGTGCCGCTTGAGGCTCCACAACTGATGAAATACCACTAGGCGGGTCTGTGGCAGACACCGATGCTGGAGTCCGTTCTCGGGCTGATGTCGGCCGTTCACGCATCAGTCTATCCCATGCCGCTCGAGGCTCCACAACCAGTGAAATACCACTAGGCGGGTCTGTGGCAGTCACCAATGCTGGAGTTTGTTCTCGGGATGGTAGTGGTCATTCACCTGTCAGTCCGTCCCGCGTCACTCGAGGCTCCACAACCAGTGAAATACCACTCGTCGGGTCTGTGGCAGTCACCGATGCTGGAGTTCGTTCTCGGGATGATGTCGTCCATTCACACATCAGTCTATCCCGTGCTGCTCGAGGCTCCACAACCGGTGAAATACCACTCATCGGGTCTGTGGCCATCACCGATGCTGGCGTTTGTTCTCGGGATGGTGGCGACCGTTCACCTGTCAGTCCATCCCACGACACTTGAGGTTCCAAGTGTGAAATACCACTCGTCGGGTCTGTGGCAGTCACTGATGCTGGAGTTCGTTCTCGGGCTGATGTTGTCCGTTCACGCATCAGACTATCCCATGCTGCTTGAGGCTCCACAACCGGTGAATACCACTCATCGGGTCTGTGGCAGTCACCGATGCTGGAGATCGTACCGGGGCTGGTGGCGGCCGTTCACGCATCAGTCTATCCTTTGCCCCTCGAGGCTCCACAACCGGTGAAATACCACTCGCCGGCTCTGTGGCAGTCACCGATGCTGGAGCTCACTCTTGAACTGATGTCGCCCGTTCACAACTGTAGAAACTCCATAGCTGGGACCACCGCACTTCCCGCCAGGTGGCGCAGACCAGGCACGGGTGCGTGGAGGCACAGCCGGGGCAGGGTAGGCTGACGGCATGCTCATCACTAGGCCACTGAAACTGCCCACATCGCGTGCAGGTGTGGACTTGCATCCTGCAACACATACTTACTTACTTACTGACGCCTGTCACCCCTACCCGGGTATAGGCCGTCGACGAGAGACCTCCAGCAACTCCTGTCCTGTGCTTCTCCTTCGATTCTACTCCAGGTGGTTCCCAGTCTCTTGATGTCTGCTTGGAGGTCTCGACGCCAGGAGTTTCACGGCCTACCTCTTTTCCTCTTTCCCTGGGGGTTCCATGACAATGCCTGCCTAGTGATACTGGAAGATGGCTTTCTCAGACTGTGACCGATCCATCCCCATCTTCTTCGCCCAATTTCATTCTCTGCTGTTATCTGCTCTGTTCTCTCCCAGAGTCTGACGTTGCTGATCTTCTCTGGCCAGTGGATTTTCAAAATTCTTCTAAGGCAACTGTTCATGAAGGTCTGTACTCTGTTGACTGTGGTTTTTGTCAATCTCCAAGTCTCTGCTCCATATAGGAAAACTGCTTTTACATTGGAGTTGAAAATCCGGACTTTGGTGTGTTGTGACAGCTCTCTGGAACTCCACACTTTTTTCAACTGGAGAAAGGCTGCTCTGGCTTTACCGATTCGTGCTCTGACATCTGCATCAGTGCGGCCTTTTTTGTCTATGATGCTCCCAAGATAGATGAAGGACTCCACCTCCTGCAACGGGGTGCCAGCAAGCAAGACTGGTTCTTCCCTGGTTGCGTTCAGCCTCATTGTCTTTGTTTTCTGTTTGTGAATGGTGAGGCCCACTTCGGACGAGATGTCAGCAAGCCTCGTGGTCTTGTCCTGCATTTGTTGATGAGTGTGGGACAGTAATGCCAAGTCGTCTGCAAAATCGAGGTCGTCAAGCTGTGTCCACAGTGTCCACTGTATTCCACTTCGTCTGTGCTCTGTGGTCATCTTCATGACCCAGTCTATGGCCAGTAGGAAGAGGAACGGAGCCAGCAGACACCCCTGCCTGACACCAGTTCTGACCTGGAGCTCCCTGGTGAACTGCCCTTCGTGGATTACGTGACATGTCATGCCATCGTAGCTGCTCTTGATCAGGCGGACGAGATTTGTGGGTACACCGTAGTGTCGTAGGAGTTTCCACAGAGTCTCTCGGTCCACACTGTCAAATGCTTTCTCATAATCCACAAAGTTGACGTACAGCGGGGAGCTCCACTCCAGAGACTGTTCCACGATGATGCGGAGAGTGGCGATCTGGTCTGTACATGATCGGTTCTTCCTGAATCCTGCTTGCTGGTCTCTCAGCTGGGGGTCAACGGAGCTCTTCATTCTCTCCAGGATGATCCTGTTGAAGACCTTTCCTGGTACTGACAGCAAGGTGATTCCTCTGTAGTTGGAACACTTGCTGAGGTCGCCTTTCTTGGGAAGCTTGATTAGGTACCCCCTCCTTCCAGTCAGCCGGCATCACCTCCTCTTCCCAGATCTTTCCATACAGTGGGTACAGCATCTCCACTGTTGTCTCTAGGTCTGCTTTCAGAGACTCCGCTGGGATGCCATCTGGGCCTGCTGCTTTGCCGTTCTTCAAAAATGCCACTGCTCTTCTGATCTCTTCCCGGCTGGGTCTGTCACAGCTGATGGGTAGGTCAGTCTCTGCCAGCTGGATGTCTGGGGGGTCGGGTGGGCTAGGTCTGTTCAGTAACTCTTCAAAATACTCGGCCCATCTGTCGAGTTGGTCTGCTCTGTCTGGAATAGGCTTGCCTTCTTTGTCTTTTACTGGTCTTTCTGTATGGCCATACTTACCCGACAATCTTCTGGTAATGTCGTAGAACTGTTTCATGTTGCCGCTGCCTGCTGCCTTTTCTGCCTCTGCTGCCAAGCTGTCTGTGTAGGCCCTCTTGTCTGCCCTGATACTCCTCTTCACCTTGCGATTGGCTTCCCAGTATTCCCCCTGTGCCCTTACTTTGGCTGCTCTCGTGCGACTGTTGTTGACAACTGCTTCCTCACTTCTATCTTCTTCAAGGTCTGTGCCGACAGCCAGTCCTTGTGATGGTGTTTCCTGAACCCTACAGTGTCTTTGCAGGTTGAGTTCAGCGCCTAACTGCCTTCCACTGCTGCTCTGTGGTGACCGCCTCCTCTTCATTTACTAGCTCCTGTAGCGCTTGAAACCGGTTGGACAGCACCAGTTTGAACTCTTCTCTAACTCCAGTTTCTCTCAGGAGGCCTACATTATAGCGCTGTCTTCTTGTTGTCTCTGTGCGGCTTTTCTTTAGCTTGAGCTTCATTCTTAAGGTAAGCAGATGGTGGTCTGAGGCGACATCTGCTCCCCTCCTCACTCGAACATCTTGAAGGGATCTTCTAAATTTCTTGCTAATGCAGATATGGTCTATTTGGTTCTCTGTTGTATGGTCAGGTGACACCCAAGTTGCTTTGTGTATTCTTCTGTGTGTGAAGATGCTGCCTCCAACGACAAGTCGGTTTAGAGCACAAAAGTCTACAAACCTCTCCCCGTTCTCACTCATCTCCAAGCCTAGTCCCTGTCTCCCCATCACCTCTTCGTATCCGGTGTTGTCCTCCCCTATTTTGGCATTCTTCTTCTTCTTCTTCTCGAACGCCGTCACACTTGGAGTTTGGCTCTCAAAATGAAATCTGTGGTCTTCTGTAGCGCCTCCACAGGCCCGTAATTTTGGCATTAAAATCGCCCATGACGATGGTGATGTCTCGCTCCGCACATTTGTCCAAGGCACTCTGGAGTCGGTCGTAGAACTCTTGTTTTTCTTCCTCGTCACTGTCATTAGTGGGCGCATAACACTGGATGACGTTCAGCTTGAGCTTTTTCTTGGTTCTAAAGGCTGCTGTGATAATTCTTGGCCCAAGAGGTTCCCAGCCCATCAGCGCTCTCTGTGCCACTGGTGACAGCATGAATGCTACACCTTCTGTATGGGGGGCATTCTCCTCTTCATGACCTGAATACAGAATCATCTCCCCACTTAACAGCCTTTTCTGGCCAGACTGCGTCCATCTGGCTTCACTGATACCTAGCAGGGAAAGGTTGTACTTTTGCATTTCCGCTGCTATCTGGGCGGCCTTGCCGCTCTGGTACATGGTCTTGACGTTCCATGTGCCCATGGTTGTATCCCTGGATAGAGAGAGGCGGCTCGGTCCTGTGGCTTCCGAAGACTTCCGGCTTTCACCACAGGACGTCATAAGTCTTCTGGTAGAAGAACCTTCCTCCTCCAGGAAAGGAATTACTGTTAGTCTTTTCGTCGGCGTTTTTGTAGCTATTTCCTTTTTTGCAGGGTGGGGAAGCTACCCCCACGCCCAACCCCCTTACTAGGAGGACCAGGGGTTTTCTGTCGGGGTCACCTTCCCTTAGACCATGTTGGTTCACGGCACCTTATTTCATTCGGTGCACCCCTCTCACGAGGGACCCCCTATCCACCACCCAGGGGACGCGCCTCAACGCCATATGGTCCCAGCGCGAGGCTGCAACACATAGTGCACAAAGATAGGCGAGCGAGCGTGACCCCCGCGGGTCCGCAACGAGTATCCGCGCGTACTAAATGAGGCCAAGTGCACGGCGCATGCCAACGCCCAGCGCTCTTCCCCTTCCCTCGAGCGCTGGCCGAGAGCAATAACCGACGTTTTACCTTGACATAATGGAGAAGTAAGCGAACCAACAAGCTGCAAAGACCAACCACGTCACCTCGGCGAAGCCCAGCAACAACCGCTGGAGGAGTACCCAGTCCCCTGCCAGCTAGTCCAAGTCCGTGGTCCGTGGCAGCAGCTCACAACGTCGCCACTGGCTCGTCCGGTGAAGCAGAACACGAACACCAACGAGGAAATTTTGCAGGCAAGGCATCCCAGCTTAGCACAAGGCACACATGAGGCTAGCACCACCGAAGCGGACAGTTCAGGACAAACGACGACCGGTTCACACCATACACAGCCGCAAGCCGCGGACTCGCTACTAGGCTCGCCAGGCCTAAGAAATCCCCGGAACCGCCGAGTAAAAGCCACAGATTAAGCATCCAAGTGTAGCACAAGGCACACAGCTGCTAACACTTCCAACACTTGGAAAGTCGAAGACACCAACACTGGTTTCTTCCCTACGAAGGAGAGCTATCCATGTACACAACCATCCACTGTCTAGCGAAGAAACAGACTAGCGAGCATCTGGTGGGCGCGTGCCTGGATGGAATGGAAGGGAGGCTACCCGGGTCACGGCCTAGGCTATAGCGCCCCTTGTTACCTCTCCTACCATGTACACAACAATTTTTGGCTAAAATTAGTCTAGCTTAGACACGATTCCTAATAGTAATGTCATCGGTAATGTGTTTTGAGGAAACAAAGACAAAGTTATACATAACAATAAAAGTGTATCAACACACTCAGCCCTAAGGACAACATTTCCGAATCTGCCCTTTGCAAACAACACACTGCTAAATGGTAAGGAGATGCAGCTCTGACTCGATGTATCGCGCATCATTATATTGTGATCCCAGATACATCGCAGAGAGGACCTTGGATCTGGAAATATAGGACCGACTGCGGACGCAAATGAACAACAATATCTCTGTCACCAGCCCCCCACCTGACACCTCTCCCTCTTACTGTGCTCACATCTCTCTCTCTCTCTAAAAAGAGTGCCGAATGACCTCCTCCACACGAAGACCATACATGTAAATAGTTAGGGCAGTAAGCACAGATCTGATATACATGAGTCTGTTGCTACCTATTCCGCTTCAGCAGTTATAAATTGCTCAGCTTGACGGGCGAGACGGCATCGACACTGAACCCTTGAGGATCCTCTCCACATGAAGAAACACACATACACGAAAGGCCCTTTGGCACAGATGCGATGGGCAGCGAAAATCAGCGAGCAGTTAAAGTCTAGGCTTGTTACTCACTGTTGAGATACAAGGGGGCCGCAAGACACTCCACTTGATGAATCTGGTTGTCAGTTTAATTATATTAATCACCTTGGTGGTGACTTAAAAAAAAAACAACATTATCAAGTGTTTAAAATGTATTTTTCTTTTAAATGTATTTTTTCGAAAAATACTTACCGATGACATTACGGTGTGGAATGGTTCTTAGCTAGACTAATTTTAGCCAAAATTGTTGTGTACGAATATATAGGCGGTAACCTGAGTAGCCTCCCTTTCATCCCATCCAGGCCTGCGCCCAGCGGAAGCTCACCAGTCTGTTTCTTAGCGGACCAACGGCAAGCGGGGCAGGTGGGAGGGTCCTTCGAGTAATGTCATCAGTAAGTATTTTTCGAAAAAATACATTTTAAAGAAAAATACATTTGTTTCCTCAAAACACATTACCGATGACATTACATTATGGAAAAATCCCGAAGAGGAGGCGGGTACCGCTATAACGCCCCTAACCCCCAAATACTGGTCACTATGCCCGCCCTCACTAAGCAACCTCCCGATAATTTTAGCTAAGATACCTACGGCGCTGGGAGGGAGTGTTGCGCCGCCATGATGTCTCCCACCAGCGAAAGGTTCTGGCGCTGGCTGGAGAGGTCCCTCAGGTAGAAGCAGGCGAAGGTAGTCTCTGCTCGCCATCCTACGGCCGCCATAATGTCTTCGACAGCAAAGTTGCGGTCGAATGCAAGGCTTGCGGCCATGGCTCTGAGCTTGTGCGCCCTGAAGTTCATTTGTTTGGCTGCATCAGGGGAGAGATCTTGGTAGGCGGAGCGTATCACCCAACACAGCCAGGAGGATATCGTCCGGGCCGAGATGTCATTTCTACCTGGGGACAGTGGGAGGAAAAGGCGGGTGCGACCCCTGTGAAGCAGCTTGGTCCGGCGCAGGTACGCGCATAAAGCCCTCACCGGGTCCTGTTGTCTGGACTCACAGGTGGAGCCTGGGACTCTCAAGTTAAATGGTGACCAACTGCGGGGCAGCCAAAGAAGATCGGGTCTTGGCGAGAAACGCTGGGTCGGGCAGCAGGTGAACTGAGCCGTCCGTCCGGAACTGCAAACAAGCGGGGGCATGCTGATGGTGTGTGCAGCTCGCTGACCCTGGAAGCAAATGCGAGGGCCAGTAAGAAGCAGGTCTTCCGTGTCGCGTCCGGTAGCCTCGCCAACTGGATCGGTTCAAAGCGGTCAGAGTTGAGCCAAGAAAGGACCCAAGGCAGGTCCCATCGCGGCACCAGGGAGCGAAGGGCGGGACGATGTAGAGCGAAGTGGGCCATCCGGTCGGCGAGGGTCGTCCCAAGTGTTGGTACGTGTCAGCGACCATGGCCAGGTAACCGCGAATGGTAATCGGCTCTAAATGCTGATAGGTGAATAGCCAGAGGAAGAAGTCCGCCAGCTGAGGAACAGTCAATCCGTGGGGGAGAGGCGCATGCCGTCACACCAGTCGCACAGGACTCGCCACACCCCTCTGTAGCCTCGTGCGTTCGAGATTCTGCGGGCTGTAGCGATAGCTTCCACTGCTGCACCTGAGAAGCCTCTAGTGGCGAGGGCTTGCTGCACAATCTCCGGGCGTGAAGGAGGAGCCGTATGGGGCATGTGTGGTACAGCGCCTGCCGTGGTTGCTTGAGCATCGTGCGCGGGGTGGGAAGCCACCACGGGGGAGCCGTGGCAAGGTTCAGGAGGTCGGCGGTCCACAACTTGGTCCAGCAGAATGGGGCCACCAGGAACTGGGTCACGTTGCACCCTCTGAGCTTGAGTAGGACTTTGGGAACGAGCATCGTCGGCGGGTAGGCGTAGGCGACCAGGCCATCCCACAGGATGGAGAGAGCGTCAACTGCCCAGGCAAGCGAGTCTGGAATCTGCGAGACAAAGCGGGGAAGCTGTCGATTCCACCTCGGCGCGATCATGGGGAAGTGTCCGCTGCACAGATCACCCGAATGATGTCTGGACGGCCCGTCCACTCTGTGCGGAGAAGCTGGCCGCGACCCGCGATGGAGTCAGCCAGTCATGCAGAAGCCCCTGGAAGTCTCTTGCTCGGAAGTGATGTCACGATCTTCGCACCAACGGAGCCAGTGGCAGAGGAGGAAGTACAGAGAGAGGAAGCGTGCCCCGCCTTGCTTCTGAAGTAGTCGACCACTGTGGCGCTGTCGGAGGGGACGAGAAGCTCCTGGCATCTGGGACGTGACACCCGAAGCTGGACAAGGAAGTCCGGAGGCCATCCGCCGGAGGCAGGGTAGGATCTCGGTAAAAGGGGAGTGCTCCCGGTGGCGAGGCCTGCGTCGATGTGAGGGACATCCTGGGTAGGAAAGGGGAACACCCGTCGCGCGCCAGTTGGGATCCGCCCGGTGAAAAAGATGAGGGCGTAGCATTGGTCGCACCGGAACCTGAGACTCGAGGTCGCCTGTCAAGGGTCGTGCAGGGAGAAGCAGGAGCAGCTGAGGCGGGGGCAGTAGAGACATCATAGGGGAAGAAGGTCTGCTGTGGTACTCACCAATTCCCGAAGCCGAAGTCCCCGTTTGGCGGAGTACACCTGCTCTAAGAGACAACCGCCGCGCTGGTTCGCCAAGTGCTGCGTTTGCCGCTTCGGAAGCTGCCCTTCGTGAGGTCAGTGCGAGGTTCCATCCCCAGGTAGAGAAGCGGCGCTAAGGCGAGAGGTTGAACTTGCCCACGTAGACCAGAAACCACGCCTACCAAGGGGATCCCAAGTGCATCTCGATCCTTCTCCAAGGAGGGCTCCGACCGGTTTCGCGAGAGGGGATCGTCTACGGAAGTCAATGTGGAGCACGAAGACGTCCGACTGGTCCTGTCTGCCATGGAGTACAGCCACGGTAGAACCCCCAGAGGCTGCGAAGCCACCCCAGGGAGTGCGCGACCCTGGCAGGTCACGCCGTCAAAGTTAAAGAGGAGAGAACGGCTGGAGACTCTTCTCTTTTCTGGGGAAGACCAGAACGCAATGCAGTCCGAGGAGGTCTCCGACCGGCCCCATATCATCTAGGAAGTCGCCGAGTCCAGGCTGAAGGCCCAGTCCAAGTCTGCACTGCGAGGCGAAGTCTTGGGCGGTCTCCCCGCCGAAGGACGGGTCGGTGACGAACTTGTACAGCGTGGTGCGCGCGTCGACTGTTGTAGCCGCTACCAAGGTCGGGAGGTTGAAGCGCCAGGGGCATCCTGAAGTCCCCGTTCACACGAAGTGGTAACCGGCAAGGCGTCGACTCAGGAGTGGTATGCAGCATGGTAGGTGAAGACCGGCAAGCCAGGAAGCTCGCAACCGCTGCTAGAGGAGGGAGTCTCCGATCATCGACGCTCAGAACAATAGAGGCCCAGTCATGCGTAGTCAAGTGCCGTCTCCGCAGGCAGACGCACCACAACCCGGGGCCATAGATAACCGTGCTAACATCCTGGGGCGCCGGCAGGTACCCTGTGGCGTCGCCGAAGCTATTAAGGAATAAAACGGATCATTAGCTTACAGCGCTTAACTTACCTTCCAGCTGTAAGCGCTTTACAATGTGTACACGCCACCAAAACCCTACTAGTGGTTGGGAGCAGCACCGGAGGCGGTGTGGCGAGCCGAGGTCGAGGCTGCGCTCATAGTATTCTAAGCGCCACACGGGCGCCCACGACCCACAGTCTCATCATGTCCAGTGTAAAGGCACCGTTCTTGGGTTGGACGCCGTACCTCTGTGCTGGACCGGAAGGCATACGGCGTAACCCGTGTAGGCCTAGACGACCTGTCCTGTGAGCGTTAGGCGAGCGGCCGCTGTTGCTCCTGTAGTCTCGCCCGGGGCGATGGTACTTGTAATGGGCTTGAGGCGGAATAACTCTGTTGGAGGACTGTGGCAGGGTCGGTCGGCCGAAGTCTTGTCCCGACGGCAGGCCTAGGGTGACGGGTGGCATCCGAGTCGCGGGAACCAGTCAGCAGTAGCGGCGGTCTGTCCCGCAAGCGCGGCCGCCGTAGATGAACGGACGTCCGCTTGGTTCTTCTACCACTCTGTGGTCCGTCCGCACCGTCTTGAGGGTAGACGGGGCGTGGGAAATCGATGTGAACCTGGCTCATCCCTAATGAGCCTGCCGAGCAGGCACACGTAAGCCAAGCAGCCTTGTCCAGTCATGAACTCCTTTCACTGATCCGCGAGACGGCCCTAGTCGCCTGGGCGGAGTTAACCCGCAAACAACAAACAATATTACTGATCTTGGATTGGGATGCCGAAGCTTCAAGCAACCTCATCGTGAACCTGACTCGTCGCTTACCCTTCCCCGAGGAGCAGGTGCACACTAGTCCAGCAGTCTTGTCCACTCGTGGTCCCCTGCCACTGCCTATGAGCGGGGCGCTGAACATCTGTGCTGGACTAGAGTCGAGGATTGGAGGGCCTGCACGTCATGGGCCATCCTCATACTGGGTCCGTTCAGTACTTACGAGATGGCTGGCACCGGCCGATGTGCTAGGCATAGTCCCCGTCCTGCGGCCTAAGTCACGCAAGCACCGCTTGGTCCAGCATTCTCGTCCCGCCGAGGGTATAGTCACTCACCGCGGCCGGGACATCTTATCTTGTATGTGCTGGCGTATATCCCAGGTGGCAGCGGACGTCGGCCCGGAGGGAGGTCTCGGGGAGATGCGCCGTGGGAAGATGATCAGCGGGTGCCGGGTCATACCTGCAGGTCGCTCGAGAGTGCCGGCTTGCATCCGAGACGCAGGAAGCAGTCCGTCGGCGAATCAACCTGTCCCTTGAGCGCAAACATCGTCGAGCTACGGGAGTCCACTTGGTTCATCCCACAGAGCAAGGCTTGTCCGCGCCGGGGGGGGTAGACGGGGCATGTCGTCTCGTTGCGCGCCCGTGCCGGGTCTCCTACTTCCTACCAGGGAGCGGGAGTGCATCAGGCCAGCAGACTTGTCCGGTTGTGGTCTCGATCACTAACCTGGAGTGGGGCGCCGAATCGCTGTGCCCGCGCTGGCCTCTTGCCTTGGCCGAGGAGGCGGCAGTGACTGGAGCATCGCGTGGTGGGTGAGTTTCCACAACCTGGTAAGCAGCACTCGTTGGGTCTGTGACGGCCACTGGTGCGGTGCTGGAGCTCGCTCTCGAGTCTTATCTCGCGCCGAAACAGGCGGCACAACCGGGTAGAGACCACTCGGTGGAACTGTGGTGGCTACTGGTGCAGGGGCTTTGTCTCGAGGCCTAGCTCGCGGTGCTCGAGGTTCCGCGATCAGGCAGAGACCACTCGACGGGACTGTGGTGGCTGCCGGCGCTAGAGCTCGGGCTCGCGGCCTAAGCCGCGGCATTGAAGGCTCTACAACCTGGTAAGGGCCACTCGTCGGGTCTGTGGGGCTTACCGGTGTTCGACCCCTTTCCCATGCTGGTGTCGGCCGATCGCGGCGGTAGAAGCTCCATAGCTAGGTGCACTATTCTTCCAGCCAGGGGGCGCAGACCAGGCACGGGTGAGTGGAGGCACAGCTGGAACAGGGTAGGCAAACAGCATGTCCATCACTAGGCCACTGGACCTGTACACATCGTGAGCAGGTGCGGACTTGACAACTGCAAACATAGTGCACAATGAAATGCGAGCGAGCGTGAACCCGCGGGCCCGCAATATGAATCCGCGCGACGACACGTACAAACGAAGTATGCCGACGCCCGGCACTCTACCCCCTCCCTTATGCGTCGGTCGTAGGCAATAACCAAGGTTTTACCTTGCCATAATGGAGAAGCAGGGGAACCCACACAGGTCGCAGACCAACCAGCGCACCGCGGCGAAACCCAACAGCTATGGCGGCAAAGGCAGGCTCGACCCAGTCCACGGTCCGTGAGCAGACGCCACGAAGGCGTCACAGGCACAACCGGTCCCTGAAGCTGGGAACACCACCGTGAAACACAGGCAGCGTCCAAGCCGAACACAGGCACTCCAAGGGTAGAAGTAGAGCGAAGCAGAAAGTTCAGAACACACGATGTGCAAAACACCCTACGGCCAGAACGGCCTCGAGCGCGTGAGCACAGCTCACAAGACGCCGCTGTCTCGTCAGGGCTAAGTCACAAACACCGACGAGGAAATTCCCACAAAAAAGCGTCCAAGCCTAACACAAGGCACAGCGTAGGGTAACACCTCCACGAACACTACGACCGGTTTCCACAACTTTACACAGTCCGAAGCTAGAGACACTGACGTACACAACCTTCCACTATCTAGCTAAGAAACAGACTGGTGAGCTTCCGCTGGGCGCAGGCCCGGATGGGATGGAAGGGAGGCTACTCGGGTTACCGCCTAGGCTATGGCGCCCCTCACCTGCCAACACTGCCATATTCGTACACAACAACTGGCTAAAATTAGTCTAGCTAAGAACCATTCTATACTGTAATGTCATCGGTAATGTGTTTTGAGGAAACAATAGCATTGACAAAAGGAGAAATTGTCGTTAGTGTTTCTTGTGAAAGTCATACCTCCCGTGTGTTGTAAAGTCGCAATAAAATGCACAAAACGCTTTTCAGTCAATGGCCAGTCCACAAAGGTGTTGTCAACAGGTGTGACAGTACTGCACAGCTAAACAAAAGCGATGCGCCTTGCCCATGTCACAATCTATAGACATCGGTTCCCAGGACTGCTTAGCGTTTCACTGAACACCTGATCACACCCTTATCTCTTCCACGCACTGCAGCCAACCTCGAAGTGCATGCAGTCAAGTTTTCGTGACTACTAATGCGGGCGCACGCAGGCAGAAAAACTTGCCCAATACCACACAGCCCCCTTCTCGTACTATTTATGTATCTTTCTGACGGTGTTAGAGAGTATGTTTACAAACCCTGTCAGGTGTGATAAACTGGGGGTAATTGGTTTAGACAGTCAGTATCACTGCTGTTGTGGGTGGTGATAAGTGATACTTATTTTCATTCAAGGGTAAATGGAAACAGTTCAGTAGAAGAAGTACATTATAGCTGGAAGGGTTCAGAAAGTAGTCTTGGGAAATGGAACTTGAGTATTTTAGGACATGCCTGCTTCAAAGAATGGTGTGCTCTTAGGGGGTACGCTGGCGTGCGCTTCTTAGAGGTAAAATTTTCTTGAGGAAGAGTTAATGTCATAAACACAGATGTAGATTTAGGAGTCTGCAAGGCTCATGTTTTCTGTTGATCCACAAAGCATGCAGTTGCACATGAAGGTTTGTGTCATGAGGACAATATCCCGGGTGCCTCTGGTGTGTGGTAAATGCCTCCAGCAATAGCTCCAGTGTCAACTGCAGCAAAAGGATCATTTGCGTTGGCTCATATTTAGTGCTCCATTAGCTTTGAGCTTAAAAATTGCAAGGCTGATCAGTCTCTGCTACCCCTGAGCTGTCAGTTAGTCTACTCTATTACTGGAATGAGTGTGCAGTGCTTTGAAAACTGTTGTGAAAGTGTTTTACTTTGGAGGTGATATGACCATTAATTAGACTGGGTTCTTTTGAAGACCCCTTTCCCCAGGCGAGACAGGCTCATAAATTGCCATGCAGCATACCTTAGTAGCAGCTCCCTTTTGTCCATTTCTTCAGGTTCATGACCATTTTGTCCATTTCTTCAGGTTCACGACCAACAAACCCCCCTCCCCTTCCCCCCCCCTCTCCCCCCCCCCCCCAAATATCACAAATGGATAAATTGTGGTCGTGTTTTATGGATCCCAGTGACCGCAATAAATCGATTCAGAGCTGTAAATTGACTAGTTCTAGAGTGGTGCTAGATTTTTGGGGCACCTGTAGGCACCAAACTTTTCTAGCACCATCCTTGAATTATCATGATTGATCCTTCTGTTGTATGTCGGAGCTGAGCATGTTCAATATGAAAATCAAGTCAAATAATGAAGTGCTGTTCAGTTATTCACACACACACACACACACACACACACACACGCGCGCGGTGCTAAAACACACCTTATCCTTATTTTCCTTCTACATCAAGCGCACAGATGATTCTAACATGCGCACCACTTAGTACTGAAAGAGAATGTCCGGTGTCTGTTTACTGACCTTGGCCATCAGTATGTTTCTGTCCAATGTCTGTTTACTGACCTTGGCCGCCAGTATGGAGCAAATGGCCACTGACATGCGGTTCATGGAGTTGTCATCAAAAGCACACAGACATTCCATCACCAACTTAGCACATCGGAAACGATCAAAACTCTGGAAAAAAAAATGCAGTTGACTATGTTAATAAAAAATCAACCATAACAAGTCAGATATTACAACAAAATTTCAAAGGTCCTGACCTGACTACATCTTAAAGTCAATAACATTGGGATAATAAATATTGAGTCACCTAGCATTCTGTTATAGTGGAAGCTGGCTGCTACAACTAAGCCTCCAAGATCAAAGATGCCACTGACTTGGTTGTGACTTAATAATAATAATAATAATAATTACGGTATTTATAATGCGCTTATCTTATAATAATTATAACTCTAAGCGCGCACTCACAACTCGCGCACGCATGCGCACGCTTTAGACAATGACTTGCGTACCACAAACAGTGGAATACATTACGACGGTCAGCTTGGGGTGGGGAGTGTGGTGATATAGTGCTAAAACTGTTGAAAGAGGTGAGTTTTGAGGGCGGACTGGAAGGAGGAGAGAGAGAGTTTCTGACGGAGAGAGAGTGGGAGAGTGTTCCAGGTGGATGGACCGTAGACGGAGAAGGAGCGGGGGCCGAAAGTGTTGAGTATGGTGCGAGGGATGTGGAGGTGGAGAGGGTCGGAGGCAGAGCGGAGGGAGCGGGAAGGTATGTAGGGGTGAAGTAAGTTGGAGAGATAGGCAGGAGCGCAGTTGTTCAGGGATTTGTAGCAGAGAGACAGAATTTTGTATTGGATGCGTTGGGGGATGGGGAGCCAGTGAAGGAGTTTGAGCAGGGGTGTGACGTGGTCAGATTTTTTCTTTCTGAGGACGAGGCGGGCAGCATTGTTCTGAACGCGTTGGAGAGTGAAAATGGTGGAGTGAGGGAGGCCGGAAAGGAGGGAGTTGCAGTAGTCGATGCGAGATAAGATGAGAGAGACAGCAAGTTTGGTGGCAGCTTCGGTAGTGAGGTATTTTCTGATCTGACTGATGCGGCGGAGGTGGAAATAACATGCCTGGGCCGTGGCGGAAACGAAGCTGGTCATGGACAGATTTATTGACAAGGAATGACAAAGTGGTGATACACAAACATCCTCGCGCTGGGACCATAAGGCGTTGAGGCGCGTCCCCCTGGGTGATGGATAGGGGGTCCCTCGCGAGAGGGCTGAATGAAATAAGGTGCCGTGAACCAACATGGTCTAAGGGAAGGTGACCCCGACAGAAAACCCCTGGTCCTCCTAGTAAGGGGGTTGGGCGTGGGGGTAGCTTCCCCACCCTGCAAATAAGGAAATAGCTACAAAAACGCCGACGAAAAGACAAACAGCAATTCCTTTCCTGGAAGAGGAAGGTTCTTCTACCAGAAGATTTATGACGTCCTGTGGTGAAAGCCGGAAGTCTTCGGAAGCCACAGGACCGAGCCGCCTCTCTCTATCCAGGGACACAACCATGGGTACATGGAATGTCAAGACCATGTACCAGAGCGGCAAGGCCGCCCAGATAGCAGCGGAAATGCAAAAGTACAACCTTTCCCTGCTAGGTATCAGTGAAGCCAGATGGACGCAGTCTGGCCAGAAAAGGCTGTTAAGTGGGGAGATGATTCTGTATTCAGGTCATGAAGAGGAGAATGCCCCCCATACAGAAGGAGTAGCATTCATGCTGTCACCAGTGGCACAGACAGCGCTGATGGGCTGGGAACCTCTTGGGCCAAGAATTATCACAGCAGCCTTTAGAACCAAGAAAACGATCAAGCTGAATGTCATCCAGTGTTATGCGCCCACTAATGACAGTGACGAGGAAGAGAAACAAGAGTTCTACAACCGACTCCAGAGTGCTGTGGACAAATGTGCGGAGCGAGACATCACCATCGTCATGGGCGATTTTAATGCCAAAATAGGGGAGGACAACACCGGATACAAAGAAGTGATGGGAGACACGGACTAGGGGAGATGAGTGAGAACGGGGAGAGGTTTGTAGACTTTTGTGCTCTAAACAGACTTGTCATTGGAGGCAGCATCTTCCCACACAGAAGAATACACAAAGCAACTTGGGTCTCACCTGACCATACTACAGAGAATCAAATAGACCATATCTGCATTAGCAAGAGATTTAGAAGATGCCTTCAAGATGTTCGAGTGAGGAGGGGAGCAAATGTCGCCTCAGACCACCATCTGCTTACCTTAAGAATAAAGCTCAAGTTAAAGAAAAGCCGCACAGAGACAACAAGAAGACAACGCTAAATTGAACGCCTCCTGAGAGAGACTGGAGTGAGAGAAGAGTTCAAACTGGTGCTGTCCAACTGGTTTCAAGCGCTACAGGAGCTAGTAAATGAAGAGAAGGCGGTCACCACAGAGCAGCAGTGGAAGGCAGTTAGAGAGGCGCTGAACTCAACCTGCAAAGACACTGTAGGGTTCAGGAAACACCATCACAAGGACTGGCTGTCAGCACAGACCTTGAAGAAGATAGAAGTGAGAAAGCAGAAGAAAGCAGTCGTCAACAACAGTCGCACGAGAGCAGCCAAAGCAAGGGCACATGAGGAATACTCGGAAGCCAACCGCGAGGTGAAGAGTAGGTCGTCCAAGGCACCCACACGCAGGCGGAATACTAGGCCAAATGTGCTAAAAATTGCACAAATTTGATCATCACTTTCGGAATTAGTTGTAATAAATTGTGGAAATGTATAGGGGTTTACTCCATTTTTGCCGTGGCGAGGCCTTCCGCGCAGCGCGCAGCTAAAGGCAGCGATTTACACACTCCGGTTTTTCCCGCCGCGGATTTCCAAGACAAAGGACACACACTAAAAATAACCTAATGATAAAAGTAGAGTTGTTTGCCGATCTGCCGATATAATTTTCGTATCAATATTTTGCTGAAATTCTGGTCAAAATCCGACAACGAAAACTTTTTTTTGACTTCAAGTGGTCGTATCTGCCATATTTTTCATCCGTTTTTGACCAGTAAACGCGGGTATTAAAGCTCAATTTACGCTCTTTCCAATGATACAAAAATCACCACGATAGCTTTTCTGTAGGAATTTCGCCATGCGATCCAAGTGGGGCAACCCTACACCGCCTGCGGCGACTAGCTAGAGGCAAAGTGAACTCGCGAGCCTAGCGATGACTCGGACTCGGCAGATACAAATTTCGTCTCCTACGAATGTCTTCGACCATATCTCGGTGAGTAATGCTTAAATTATATATGTTTTGATTAGTAATGCCAGTTTTGTGATTTTATTTTCTATATTATCATTATGTATAGATGTGTGGAAACAACAGCCGACTCTATTGTTGGTCTAGCAAACCTACGTTAGGATAACGTGGTCAGCTGATCGATGTTTTCTGAAGTCGCTTTTCCGACTTACACTGTTACAGTGTTAAATAATGCATATTTAATGGTTATTAGTGTTAACAAGCGTTTCAAAAGGCCATCAATTTTTTTTGTAAGTTTAGATGGTACAGCTAAAGCACAAAATCTAAACAAAATATGAGGCAGGTGTGAGTGGCCGAAAACCGGAAGTGGCTTCTCGGAGATTTTTTCCGATCAACGGCGATTCACTGAATCACTCTTTGCTATTTTGCTTTGCTATTTTTACGATGTTAGTGCTGACTGTGATATAATTGATCAGAATTGTATAGGATAACTTTGTAAAATGGCTTATATATGGCATACTTACACATTAACAGTGCTGTAGGTTAAGTGTACACGGCACAGTATACTGTTCAACTTTAAGAATTTAAGATGTAATTTAGTTAGACAAGAGTCTGTTTATGTATAGACAAATCACTGTTGTTAATAGTAGTGGCACTGACACTAGTGACAGTAATGTCAATAAGAATTGATCATGTTTATATAAAGTTCACAACAAGTTCAGGCTGTGATCATGTGATATAAATAATGTTTTTTTAATTGGACTATGAGTATTACTATGGAAGGCTAAAATTCTCAAGGTGCTTTTTTTTTTATTTTTCTTCTTCTTCCTCGAACACTCTTTACTTTCTTTAATTCCAGAGGATGAGACATATCATCTGCTGATGAAGCATGTTTCTGCAGAAGGTAGAGGCTGCCGGTGCAAGTTACCAAGCGTGCAGTGCACCAACCACCTCGTTTTGCAGCTTGGTCTTCTTCGGGTCACCACTGGCAAGACTTGAGAGAGAACTTACAGTTTTGCACAGCAAGCACTAAACTTGAAAGTTGGTAAGGATCTTCCTACACTTACCCATGAAGAAATCAGCCTGCGGAAGACGCTACACAGTACACCAGCCAGGAGCCTCAAAAAAAAGTAACGGATTCAGAAGTGCAGTTTTCTGTGATAACTTTTTTGCAATTTGCCAAACAGATTTTAGTTTTCTTTATGCTACTTCATTATTTTTTTATAAACATAGTTATCTTTGTAATCAAAAGATTGTTAGGCAACTCGTCCGATCTGAATCAGGTTATGACTAGGAATGCAAACAGAATTTTGTTTTGCATAGACATGAAACTTTTTTTTTTAGATGTGTGTGCTTGTGACTGTGAGCTAGTGACTGTTGCCTTGTCATAGTTTAATATATTTGCATTTGGAATTTTCAGTTTCTGGTCTTGATTTTTTGTTTTGATGTGATAATTTAGATTTCTAAATTCTATATCAGATTTTCATATTTCACTTTTTTCAGTGTGCTTTCAAAATGACACATTTCAGATAGTGCAATTGCATTGTACAGTATTATTTTGTGCATTTTTTCACCGAGATCTTGAGTATTCATTTTACATGTGGGCATGAGATTCGCGTGAATCCACACGCAAGGTAATGATTTTGAAATTTAGCATAACCTTTTATTCATATTATTTCCTCATTTAAGATTGTTAAGATTTTATTATTCATCTAAATCATTATTTGCATGCAGTTTTGCACTGGCCAGATTCTGACCTTTATTTTGATATGTGAACCATATGTATATGTGTCATAGTTCTTGATCTGCAGATTTTACTGTACAACATGCTTTCAGTTTTCGTATTTTTCTAATATCAGTTTTTTTTTAAATAAATTATTTAGCTAAACCATTACTTGCATTGCATTTGTAAGATTCTGGCCTTTCTTTTGATATGTGAACCATTTCTGTGTGTCCAATAGTTCTCGAGATATAAAGATTTGACTTGCACCTGACTTCGTGTTACACTGTTCATTTTTGTACTGTTGCAAACTGGCATGGTTTAGATACTTTGAACCTTTATAATAGACATATTATTAGCCTTGAGTATACCAAAAAAAAAAAAGGCATGCATAGTTTGAGCATCGCCCTCCCCACATCACCATCGGCGAGTCCGAACTGAAGTCTGTACACCAGTTTACCTACCTTGGCTGCATCATCACGTCAGACGCCAAGCTGGACAAGGAGCTGGACAACAGGCTGGCAAAAGCGAACAGTGCTTTCGGGCGACTATTCAAGCGGGTGTGGCACAATCAACAGCTGAAAAAAGGCACCAAGATCAGCGTGTACAGAGCTGTCGTCCTCACCACCCTGCTGTACGGTTCCGAGTCCTGGGCCCTCTACCGCAGCCAACTACGACTCCTCGAACGCTTTCACCAGCGCTGCCTGCGTACCATCCTGGGCATTCACTGGAGTGACTATGTCACCAACGTCGAGGTCCTTGAACAGGCGGAAACTGTGAGCATCGAGGCTTTGCTGCTGCGGACACAGCTTCGCTGGGCGGGGCACGTCTCCAGGATGGAGGATCATCGCCTACCCAAGATCACTCTGTTCGGCGAGCTCGCCACTGGACACCGAGACAGAGGGGCACCAAAGAAGAGATACAAAGACGGTCTCAAGAAGTCACTTAGTGCCTGCCAAATCGACCACCGCCAATGGTCTTCGCTTGCTGCGGACCGTGACACCTGGCGCTCCACCATTCACAAGGCAGCCGTCTCCTTTGAGGACTCTCGCAGAGCTAACCTTAAAGACAAGCGGCTCAGAAGAAAACACAGAGCTGTCGTAACTCAGAACCCTGACCAGACCTTCCCCTGCAGCCACTGCGGTCGAACCTGCCTGTCCCGGATTGGCCTCCGCAGCCACGAAAATGCCTGCAGACGACGTGGGCAAGCCCTATAGAATCTTCGTTCGCGAAGTCAAGCCAAGAAATCATTATTTGCATTGCAGTTTTGCACTGGCCAGATTCTGACCTTTATTTTGATATGTGAACCATATGTATATGTGTCATAGTTCTTGATCTGCAGATTTTACTGTACAACATGCTTTCAGTTTTCGTATTTTTCTAATATCAGTTTTTTTTTAAATAAATTATTTAGCTAAACCATTACTTGCATTGCATTTGTAAGATTCTGGCCTTTCTTTTGATATGTGAACCATTTCTGTGTGTCCAATAGTTCTCGAGATATAAAGATTTGACTTGCACCTGACTTCGTGTTACACTGTTCATTTTTGTACTGTTGCAAACTGGCATGGTTTAGATACTTTGAACCTTTATAATAGACATATTATTAGCCTTGAGTATACCAAAAAAAAAAAAGGCATGCATAGTGCAGTATGTTATGTGATTTCCAAGCTAATATTTACATTAGACGATGAATGGTGGAGACCCCAAAGTGGCTGTTCGCGCAGTTTAACAAGGAAAAATGTGACTCGCAAGAGCACATTCAGGTTCACGTTATTCATACATTATTGTGGAGAAGGAGGTTCAGCTAGTATTATATTCATCTAAGTAGTAGTCTGCACTGTTTAAACACTGTAAGCAGTGTTGGTTGACAAAACTGTGTTATTGCTGAGGCCTCAAACATACGACTTTTCTTAAATTTGACCCGAAACGACAGAATGACACAATTTTCAAATCGCTATAACTCAGAAACCGTTTAAGATATATCCACAAAATTTTGCATGCAAGCTCATCTTGATGTTTACTTTCAGAAAACTGTAAAAAATTGTATTGTCTTTTGAATCTAAAAAGAATTACTGGGACAACCTATGAAGAGGAGTATCAGGGCAGACAAAAGAGCCTACACAGACAGCCTGGCAGCGGAGGCAGAAAAGGCAGCAGGCAGCGTCAACATGAAACAGCTCTACGACATTACCAGAAGATTGTCGGGCAAGTATGGCCATACAGAAAGACCAGTAAAAGACAAAGAAGGCAAGCCTATTGCAGACTGAGCAGACCAACTCGACAGATGGGCCCAGTATTTTGAAGAGTTACTGAACAGACCTAGCCCACCCGACCACCCAGACATCCAGCCAGCAGAGACCAACCTACCCATCAGCTGAGACAGACCCAGCCGGGAAGAGATCAGAAGAGCAGTGTGGCATTTTTGAAGAACGGCAAGCAGCAGGGCCAGGTGGCATCCCAGCGGAGTCTCTGAAAGCAGACCTAGAGACAACAGTAGAGATGCTGTACCCACTGTTTGGAAAGATCTGGGAAGAGGAGGTGATGCCGGCTGACTGGAAGGAGGGGCTGTCAATACCAGGAAAGGTCTTCAACAGGGTCATCCTGGAGAGAATGAAGAGCTCCGTTGACCCTCAGCTGAGAGACCAGCAAGCAGGATTCAGGAAAAACCGATCATGTACAGACCAGATCGCCACTCTCCGCATCATCGTGGAACAGTCTCTGGAGTGGAGCGAGAGACTCTGTGGAAACTCCTACAACACTACGGTGTACCCACAAAAAGGTGGAGTCCTTCACCTATCTCGGGAGCATCATAAACAAAAAAGGCGGCACTGATGCAGATGTCAGAGCATGAATCGGTAAAGCCAGAGCAGCCTTTCTCTAGTTTAAAAAAGTGTGGAGTTCCAGAGAGCTGTCACAACACACCAAAGTCCGGATTTTCAACTCCAACGTAAAAGCAGTTCTCCTATATGGAGCAGAGACTTGGAGATTGACAAAAACCACAGTCAACAGAGTACAGATCTTCATAAACAGTTGCCTTAGAAGAATTTTGAAAATCCACTGGCCAGAGAAGATCAGCAACGTCAGACTCTGGGAGAGAACAGAGCAGATAACAGCAGAGAATGAAATTGGGCAAAGAAGATGGGGATGGATAGGTCACAGTCTGAGAAAGCCAGCTTCCAGTATCATTAGGCAGGCATTGTCATGGAACCCCCACGGAAAGAGGAAAAGAAGCAGGCCGAGAAACACCTGGCGTCGAGACCTCCAAGCAGACATCAAGAGACTGGGTACCACCTGGAGTAAAATCGAAGGAGAAGCACAGGACAGGAGTTGCTGGAGGTCTCTCGTCAACGGCCTATACTCGGGGAAGGGTGACAGGCGTAAGTAAGTAAGAGACACAAACATGCATACACATAACAAAGCAGAGTATTATTGATTACAATATACTTTTACAAAAATGACATACCACATCCTGCAATATCCTGTCACTGCACAGGGTAAGCAAGGCGTTTTTCTGAAGCTGAAAATATAAACAGTCAAGATCAACCCAACACAATGACCCAAACAAAATATGGCAGTAGCAATTGATCCCTGTTAAATATTTAATCCCCTCAATGCCAAAATGCTATGTGCATCAACCAAATTTAAAAGCTACTGATCCTCATAAGACCCCGCAACTGCAGGGGCTCGTAAGGATCTACCTCACTTGCCGTGCAGCTGGCCTGATTCACATATTTTCCATACACGTCAGGAGTATATAAAAAACATATTTTTCTCTAAAATGTATTTTTTCGAAAAAATACTTACCGATGGCATTACTAATATAATGGTACACTTAGCTTACCGATTTCAGCATAAGCATCCGTTGTGTACACTACACAACCAGGGAGGTGACTCCAGGGAGTTGTTACCAAGAAACCCTGAGTGGCCTCCCCTGCCCCCCTATCCGGTCACGTGCTTGGTAGTATCCCGCCAGTCTTTGCCTTAGCTCACTAGTGGCACAGGAGGGAGGGTCCTCCGAGTAATACCATCAGTAAGTATTTTTCGAAAAAATACATTTTAGAGAAAAATACATTTGTTTTCTCAAAACTCTTACCGATGGCATTACTAATAGGAAGAATAGCAAATAGGAGGAGGGTGCCGCCCACTATGCAATCCCCCAAGTGTTAATTTTGCAAGGAACAACCGCACCCCCCATACGTTAAGTTATCAAGGCCCCCCATGTGCCCACTCCAGACGATTTCAACTAGGCGTACCTATGGCACCGGGATGGAGTGCTGTGCTGCCAAGATGTCCCCCACTAGGGCCAGGTTGTCACGCTGGCCGGATAGGTCCCGTAGGAAGAAGCGGGCGAAGGCGGATTCAGCCCGCCAGCCCACGGCCGCGACAATGTCTCTCACTGCGCAGTTGCAGTCAAAGGCGATGCTCGCTGCCACTGCTCTGACCTCATGTGCCCGGATACGCAACTTTACTCCCTCTGGGGTGAGTTCTTTGTACGCATACCGGATGACCCAGCGTAGCCAGGACGAGATCGTCTGAGCGGAGATGTCACGTCTGCCCGGAGCCAAGGGCAAGAATAGGCGGGAGTGCCCTCATCTGTGTGGTTTTGTTCTGCACAGGTATATTCACATTGCCCGGACCGGGTCCTGCTGATGGGACTCTCAGGACTGGTCTGTTCCCCTGAGCGGGCGGATGGTTAACAATAACACCTGGGGCGCAGCTGAGGGCGACCGATTCTTGGCCAGGAAGGCCTGGTCGGTGAGGAGCTGCACCGATCCATCGGACCTGAACTGCAGACTTCAACCAGAGCGCGTGTATCTCGCTCACCCTGGACGCTGTTGCGAGGGCCAGCTGAACCATGCCAAGGGAAGATCCAGGTGCGCCATCAGGTCCAAGAGGTTCTTGCAGGCCCCCGGGTCCGGGCAGCCCAAGTGGCAGTATGTGTCTGCAATCATGGCCAAGTAACCTCTGATAGTGATGGGGGCTAGGTTCTATTGGACGAAGAGCCACAGAAAGAACTCAGCCAGTTGGGGTGTAGTCAGATCTGTGGGGGAGAGCTGCTGGGCGGAGCACCAGGACTGCAGGACCCTCCATTTACCCTCGTAAACGTTTTGGGTAGAAGCTCTGCGGGCCGCTGCGATAGCCTCCACCGCTGCACTCGAAAAACCTCTTGTGGCGAGGGCCTGCCACACAACCTCCAAGTGTGTAGAAACAGCCCCTCTGGGAACAGGTGGTAAAGATTCTGCCGGGCTGCTTGAGCATTGTTCGAGGGGTGGGGAGCCGTGGGGGGGGGGTTCCGTGGCCAGGTCCAAGGGGTCGGTGGTCCAGCTCTTGGCCCAGCTGAACAGCGCCACCAACAGTAGAACCACGTTGCAGCCCCTGAGCTTCTGGTGGATACCAGGACGGCCAGAGGGTACGAATGCGCCAGCAGGCCGTCCCACGGGATGGAGAGCGCGTCTATTGCCCAGGCCAGGGGATCCGGAATGGGTGAGATAAAGAGGATGAGCTGTTTGTTCCACCTCGTGGAAAAGAGGTTGATCATAGGCGTCTCCCAGCGCGCGCAGATTAGCCGGAAGATGTCTGGGCGTAGCGACCACTCCGTGTGGAGAAACTGGCCACGACGTGCAAGGAAGTCCGCGAGGACATTCAGGTGGCCCGGGATGTGCCGCGCTCGAAGAGCGATGCTGCGATCTCTGCACCACAGGAGGACTTGGTACAGGAGGATGCAGAGAGAGGGTGAGCACATCCCACCCTGGTTCTGGATGTAGGCTACTACCATGGCATTGTCGGAGAGAACCAGGACCGCTTGGTGACAGAGACGAGTCTCCCAGGCGACAAGGGCGAGCCAAACGGCCTTCAACTCCAGCCAGTTGATGTGTCTGCCCGCGTGGTCCTGTGACCAGCTGCCTGAGGCTGTGATGAACTCCGGCAGCAGGTGTGTTCCCCAGCTGGAGAGGCTCGCATCCGTGCAGATGGAAAGCTGTGGCGAGGGGGAGACGAGGGGAACCCCCGACGCTAGCCAGGACAGGTCCGTCCACCACAGGAGGTGAGGTCTGATAAACGGAGACACTGGGATCGGGTCCGCCAGATCGCTGGAGGATGGGCGCCAGTGGAGGAGCAGATGTAACTGGATCGGCCAGGGCGCCAGTGGAGGAGCAGATGTAACTGGATCGGCCAGGGAGTACAGCCTGCCAAGGGGCAGGAGGTCTGCCGCCGCGCTGAAGAGTCAGACCCTGGCCGGAACCGCCTCCGCACGTGACACTTGGGAGCACCAGCTCTGCTAGCTTCTGAATCTGTGCCTCGGGGAGCCGCACCCGGTTGAGGTTGGTCAGAAATTCCATGCTGAGGTAGATAAACCTGTGAGACGGCGTGAGGTCTGACTTGCCCAGGTTGACCAAGAAGCCAAGCTGGTGGTGAAGGGTGAGCAGAGCGTCACTGTCTTTCTCTAGGGCGGCGGTAACCTGGTTCCAGAGGAGCAGATCGTCCAGATAGTTGGAAGTCGGGCTCGAGGATGACTGTCTGAACCTGGTGACGACCCCGTCGATTATTCTGGTGAAAACCCAAGGGCTGAGGTTGAGACCGAAGGGGAGTGCCCGCAACTGATACACCACTCCGTGGAATGCAAAGCGCAGATACCATCGGGAGGCCGGGTGCACGGGCACGTGCAGGTACGCGTCCACCAGGTCGAGACTTACTGCAAAGTCCAGGGGTTGGATCGACGCCCTCAGGGCTCTGGCTGTTTCCATCCAGAAACGCGGCACCAAAATGTACCTGTTTAGCGCCGAGAGGTCTATGACGAGACGCCACTTGCCGCCGGGCTTGGTGACGACTAAGAGGCGGCTGTAGAAGGCCAGGGAGTCGTGTCTCAAGACCACCTCCGTGGCCATTTTCCTGAGCAGGGAGACAACCTCGCCTAGAAGAGCTTCTGCCTTGAGTTGGTCGCCCGGAACCCATGTCCAAAGGGGGCAGTGGCGCAGCGGAGGAGGAGACCGAAACGAGATCCGGAGGCCCTCCAAGATGGTCGAGAGGTTCCAAGGGTCGTATGGATACAGCGAGCGCCACTGTGTAGAGCTAGCCTCCCACCGACTGGAGACCCTGCAGCTATCGGCAGGGGCTAGAGAGGCAAGTCAGCGGGCCCTACCATGCCCAGCGCTTCTGGGCCAGGCGGGGGCTGGGGCGGAGAGGGCGCGCGAACGTGCGGGAGGGGGGGGGGCGAGCGGCGCTGCGCGAGCCTCAAAGGAGGCGGGGGTAGGGTCTGGAGGTCCGCAGGAC
This sequence comes from Semisulcospira habei, assembly GCA_036245525.1. Lineage (NCBI taxonomy): Eukaryota > Metazoa > Mollusca > Gastropoda > Semisulcospiridae > Semisulcospira > Semisulcospira habei. The sequence goes on along the minus strand of BTPG01000005.1, from coordinate 164,288,118 downwards.
GTGACCCACAGCCTTGCGGGCAGCCTGAAAGCGACAGGAAGAAGAGGCAGCAAAATAGAAGTAAAACAAGAAACAGGTTCTTCAGCTGACATGACCACCCCCTCTGTAATACGAGACTGACAGAGGGAGGCGATCAGAGGCCAGTTAGCTTTTTTGAAATTCCAGCGCCCCACTGGTGGGTCCTCCTCACAGCTGACTGATGACAGGACTACTGCGAAGTGGTCACTACCACACAGGTCATCGTGAACCTTCCAGTTAAAGTCCAGCATGAGAGAAAAAAATCACACACAGCGAGGTCTAGAACAGAACTAGATCCTGAACCTGGGTTAGAGTAGGTAGGGGAGCCATCGTTAAAGACACATAAGTTGAGAAAAAACATCTTCTAACATCTGACCTCTGCCATCATAGTGATCACTACCCCACAGGTGAGCGTGACCGTTAAAATCTCCCATGAGAATAAAGGGAGGCGGCAGCCGATCTACTAAGTTAAAAATATCATTACTACAGACTCGCAGGGATGGTGGCAGGCAAACACTGCATATGGTTATGGTCTTCCTTAAGGTAACCCGAGCTGCGACAGCTTGAAGACAGGTGTCGATGCTAACGGGGCTACATAAAATTTGGCTGCTAATAAAAAGAGCCACCCCACCCGAGCTCCTCTCTGAATCAGAGCCTTTATGGATAGCGTTAAAACCATTAAAAGAGACAGGGTCTCCTGAAGAGATTCTACTGAGGGGGTTATAAGACTTGACTAAAAGACGTAATTCCTCAAAGTTAGCGCGAAAACGACAATTCCACTGAAGAAGAGAGTACATGGTTATGACTTATGTGGGGGAGAGGAGTTTCTTCCCCCCTTGTCCTTTGCTTTGGAAGGAGTCGAGGAAACAGAGGGGAGCCGGCTCCCGGGCCTCCTCTGGTTCTTCGGAGATGAGGGGAGTGGAGCTGCCGCAACACCAGCTACGACAACTTCCACTCCCTCCATCTGCTCCTCCAACGCAGCATATTTGTTTTGAAGGGGGATATCAGTGTCTCCCTTCTGGGCCCGTGCGCAAAGCGGTCCCATAGCTTTCTTAGACTTCTGGCTCTGGGCAGCGTTCCTGCTGCTAGAGTTAGCGGCCTTAGAAGGCTGAGCAGAGCCAGAAGCCTTTGTAGTAAGACTGACAGGCTTGGGTGGGGGCTGAGGCTTAGGGGCAGCAGAAGGCAGTGATACCAGACTGGTAGTGTCTGCCTTCTGTGTTCCCTGGCTCCTCGTCACCACTGGAGGAGTGTTACTTGGTTGGGGTTTGACAAGAGAAGTCTTTGGTGGGGCGCTTGCCTGCCACCGCAGCACTGAATGTATACACAGAAGTGTTACTTGAGTTTGTGGCAACCTCAGCTGCACCAGGGCCGTCAACCAGTTTTTGGGCATCCACAAAGGACAGCCCCTTCTCCACACGCACCTGCTGAATCCTGCACTCGGATATCCAACGAGGGCACTTCTTATCCGAAGCCATATGCGCCCCCTGGCAATTCACACACAGGGTGGTGGGCTGTGCAGGACTCAGCTGTGTCCGGGCTTAGTGCAACGGGTGCATGAAGCCTCTGCCTTGCGTGCGGCACGTCTTCTGCCCATGGCCATACTTTTGGCACTTAAAGCACCGTAGGGGGAGAGGGACATACTTCTTCACTTTGAGGGAGTAGTAACCTCCCCAGATGGTAGTAGGAGGGGTGGGGGTGCCAAACGTCAGGATGATGGTAGGGAGACGGATCTCCCTACCACCTTGTTTGGAAACGAAGCACCTGACGAAGGTCACCTCCTGCGACTTAGGTTCCGTACAAGTTCATCGTCTGACAGTTCTGCCAATGCTTGATCTTTAATCACTCCTCTAAAAGAATTCATCGTTTTGTGGGGTGTAACCTCCACTGGAGTGTCTCCGATAGAGGAGAGCCTCGGTAGCCCGTTGGAGTGTGCCCGGGTACAGCACTCCACCAGCAAGTCACCAGACCTGAGGCGCTGGGCCTCAGGCCTGCCAACACGGCTCCTGAGGGTCTCCCCTACCAGGAAAGGGTGCAGCTTGGAAACAGGCTTCTCTTTAACTTTGCTGTGGATAATGAGAAAGCGAGGCCAGACGGCCGACGCCCGAGGCGTCGCTTCCTCACAGAGTCACTATCATTCTCAAGGTCAATTGCCGCTTTTGTTTTTTTTTTGTATTTTCCATATTATAGTATTATAGATATTCATCCCCCGGAGGTCCCTGCCTGCCACCGAGCCCAACAAGGGAAAGTGCATTTGTCGACGGGTCTGCAGCCGACGCACAATGGAGACTCCCCGAAAAATATACTTAGGGGGTTAAGCCCGATTGAACCGTCCGTGCCACTGCCTTCTATCACACAGTTGAATGCAGGGGAATACTGGGTACTGGCGTAGAGCACCTAATCAGCAGCAGAAGCTATAGCATGGGGCTCCGTATATCAGCCTGCATGTCAACAATGGGATAGGGCTCAACGTGACAAGACCCGATTGACTAGGCCGGTACGACTAGCCTCCCGTTTAGGCAGAAGTCAAGGCCAAAGTGGAGTGTTTCAGCCACCAGGATCCTCTTCTCCCCCGACACGGGTCTCCAAGCACGGCAAACACTCGGGATCCAAAGGACCAGAAACTAATGAGTATTTTTAAGGACCAATCCAACATGGCAAGACCTGGGTTAGCACAGCTCCTTAAAAACCGGACCAGTGAAAAAGACTGAACAACATATCTGTTGATGTCAAGCCCTATCCTGGACAATGATGGCACCTCTCTGCTAGCCCACTCAGTCAGTGACTGAAGAGACTACCCACCCACGCCACCGGGGAGGACGAGGGTCCCTACTCCGCCTCTGGGAGGGGGAAGGGTGAGAGGCGAGAGATGAGCGAAACCTGTGCCTGTATCTGTCCGCGCGACGTACCTCCTGGTGTCGTGGGTCCCGCAGGAAGGGCAGGAAACCTCTCTGGAGCGCCCGCCGACGGCCGAAAGGGGGGAACTCAGTGGCCCGTGGGGGATGCTAGTGCCCTTGGATCCAGAATAAACTCCGCGGTGAGACCGCCGTTGTCGACTGCGCCCCGTCAAGCGTGAGGTCCCAGTGGGTGCGTCGGACCCAGGTGGACTGTAGTCCGCCGCGTTGCAAGGCGACCGAAGTTGCTGCTGGCCCCGCTCAGGCCTGTCTGGCCTGGGAGGGCAAGTCTTCTGTGGGCTTGTCCGGATGATGCGAGTCCTGTCCCGTGAAGCAAGGCAACCGATTTCGTTGCCAGCCCTGCTCAGTCCTAGCGGGGGGGGGGGTGGGGGGGGGAGGGGGGGCGGAGGGGGGGGGGCGAGGCGCCAGTGGGCTTATCTGAACAACGCGTGTCCTCTACCGCGTAGCGGGGCGACTGGGATCACTGCCAGCCCCGCTCAGACAAATCGGAGCGGGGGGGGGGGGGGGGGGGGGGGGGGGGGGCTCCTGTGGTCTTGGCCGGACGACGCCTACCCTGCGACTGCAAGAACCCCGCTCGGACGCGTCAGAGCGGGAGGGTGGCAAGGCTCCTGTGGGCTTGTCAGGCCGACGCGCATCCTGCGACCCTGCTCGGATGCATCGGAGCGGGGGGGCATGGGTCCTGGGGGCTCCTCTGGACCAGGAGACTCTTCTTGTGGAAGCCAGACAGGCTCACCTTTGTCGGAGCAGGAAAGCAAGGGCTGGGGAACCGGAGTGGTCAGTAGAGCCCCACGCGAAGACACTCCAACACTGTCTGAGCAGGCACGCCTGTGGAGACCGTGAGTGGCGGAAGGCGCAGGCAGTGGTGGTTACTGCTTGGACCGGGACGGTCATTGCCACTTGTAAAATGCCCACAGCTGAGACCACCACTCCTGGACCAATGGAGCGCAGATCTCGCAAGTCCGCCCGGTAATCCAACCAGAAGGGACCCCCATGAAAGTAATCCAAAACGAAGTCACAGCACCAACATAACCGGTAATCCAACCATACACAGCCGAAGTTATCCTTGAAGGCTGAACACAACTGTTCACGGTGAGCTAAGCGTAAAGACTGGCGGGATACTACCAAGCACATGACCGGATAGGGAGGCAGGGGGGGCCACTCAGGGTTTCTTGGCAACGACTCCCTAGAGTCGCCTCCCTGGTTGTGTAGTGTACAAAACGGATGCCAGGGCTCCCAATACAAATTCTTAAAAATCCCTGAAAAAAATCCAGTCGCTGGACATGGTCAGTCTGCACGTGCTGTAGCGTACCATCATTACATCAACAAAGCATGCAATACACTTTGCCTGGTCCCGAGTCCAGCTTCAAACACCATGTAGAGAAAGGGATGCTTTCGAAAGTTCGAGCAAGCCAGTTCCAGTTCCATTTATTGTCGTTTGCTCTGCTAGAATTCTTCTCAACGATGTCAGGTCTACACGCAACATATTTGCGCTGTGATCGAAATTGCGCGCGTATCGGTAACTTCCGGCTGTGTTCCGCCAACTTCCGTCGTCTGCTCTCAGACTCTGGCTGTGATTCACAGTCCACCGTATTTTCATTTTTTAAATTTTCCCATGGACATTTTTTTTTCTCGCGGGTCGCAGGTCAATTTCGCGGAAATGACACTTGGTTTTTCGCTGAAATCCACGAAACCGCGGGTAATTGGGAGGCCTGGGATGCTTAGGCTGAAATCAGTAAGCTAAGTGTACCTTCCTATTAGTAATGCCATCGGTAAGAGTTTTGAGAAAACAAATCTAGCAGCAAGTCTGCAATAATTTCAGAAACAACATTTCTAGATGCATGACAGTGACAATGGTGATGAGTTTTAGTGCAAGTGTCTCAAACTCAAAATGGGTTGATTTCATTGAAACCCCTTCACTGCCAGGGGAAGCAGATTGTGTTTTGTAATCAATGTAAACTCAACATCAAAGATCTGCAGCTGTCAAAAGAACATGGATCTACAAAGGGGTTTCAGCAAGAGACATAGACGATTAGATCCTATTGAGCCCGTGCAACTGCTGGGATTGGAGGTTTTCAATTTTTCTCTGCAGTAACAGGCTCAGGAGTTAAAGTACCTAAACAACCAATTGGTCAACTATTGAGTCAATGGAAAGGATAAAGTACCAAACAATGATCAGTCAAGCCAAGCTCACCTGTTGATGGTTGGGGAAGTTCTCCATGGCTTGCAGCGTGAGGTCGACCACCTGCTGGAGACATGCTGGATGGATCTTGGGCCCAAGCTCCCCCTTCGTCAGGTTGTACAGACATGCTGTGGCTGCCATCTGTACGCCTAACTGTCGTGGGTGACACTTCATGCCTGGCAGCACCAGCTTAATATAGGGACAATGAAAACAGTAAGGAGTGTGAATTTATTTATGGCTTTTCAGTGTTCATTTTCAGAATTCAAGTACATGGGACATTGGCCCTCAGAGTCAAAATGCTATGGGTCATTTTTAAACTAGATGGGCCCGAGTGTATATATATATATATAAACACTTTGCTTCATATAGTGCCAATAACAGGCAGATGTGATTATGTGATTATGAGACCCGAAAATATATATATATATATAAACATTTTGCTTGATATAGTGCCAATAACAGGCAGATGTGATTATGAGACCCGAATCAAAATGTCTGTAGTACAACAAAACTTTACCAGAGTCCTTTCAGAATTTTCAAAATTCAAGTACATGGGACATTGGCCCTCAGAGTCAAAATGCTATGGGTCATTTTTAAACTAGATGGATATATATATATATATATATATATATATATATATATATATATATATATATATATATATATATATATATATATATATATATATATATATATATATATATATATATACATACATACATATATATATATATATACATACATATATACATACATACATACATACACACACATATATATAATAATAATAATTACGGTATTTATAATGCGCTTATCTTATAATAATTATAACTCTAAGCTTTAGACAATGACTTGCGTACCACAAACAGTGGAATACATTACGGTCAGCTTGGGGTGGGGAGTGTGGTGATATGGTGCTAAAACTGTTGAAAGAGGTGAGTTTTGAGGGCGGACTGGAAGGAGGAGAGAGAGTGTTTCTGACGGAGAGAGAGTGGGAGAATGTTCCAGGTGGATGGACCGTAGACGGAGAAGGAGCGGGGGCCGAAAGTGTTAAGTTTGGTGCGAGGGATGTGGAGGCGGAGAGGGTCAGAGGCAGAGCGGAGGGAGCGGGAAGGTGTGTAGTGGTGAAGTAAGTTGGAGAGATAGGCAGGAGCGCAGTTGTTCAGGGATTTGTAGCAGAGAGACAGAATTTTGCATTGGATGCGTTGGGGGATGGGGAGCCAGTGAAGGAGTTTGAGCAGGGGTGTGACGTGGTCGGATTTTTTCTTTCTGAGGATGAGGCAGGCAGCATTGTTCTGAACGCGTTGGAGAGTGAAAATGTATATATATAAACATTTTGCTTGCCAATAACAGGCAGATGTGATTATGAGACCCGAATCAAAATGTCCGTAGTACAACAAAACTTTATCAGAGTCCTTATGATTAACGTCACTGGTGCTGAAGTGGTCCATTTCGCTATATTTCAACATAAAACTTCCCAGCTGGACAATACCAATGGAAATGCACCAGCGCATATCCACCCAGACGTAATGTATCTACCCAGTGCAAATGCGTTCCTCTGATTTTCCATTTATTTTTAAAAATAAATAAACTTAGCATAAATCTTCACAGCACGATTCCACCCAGCATAAATCGACAATGGCTTGAATAAACTCAAATTAAAAAAATGCATTTTTCTCTAAAAGGTATTTTTTCGAAAAATACTTACTGATAGGAAGTGTCTACTTACTCTCACAATTTTAGCCTAGGAACCCGTTGTGCCCCTGCACAACCCAGGAGGCACTCGAGGAACCCCCAGAGGGGCCGAGAGTTGTCTCCCGTGCCTGCCCATCCGGTTCTGAGTCATGCTTACTCAGTTTAGGATACTTAGCTCACCAGCTGCAAGCGGGGCAGGTGGGAGAATCCTCCGAGTCATGTCATCGGTAAGTATTTTTCGAAAAAATACCTTTTAGAGAAAAATGCATTTATTTCCTCAAAAACATTACCGATGACATGACTGATAGGAAAATTTGCGAATAGGAGGAGGGTGCTGCTGCCCCAGCGCCCCTAGGAGGCCCTGCAGAGCCATCCTTCCAGTCGCAAACTCCCGACAATTTTAGCTAAGTTGCGTACCTACGGCGCCAGGAGGGAATGTTGCGCCGCCGTGATGTCCCCCACCAGAGCGAGGTTGTCTCGCTGGCCTGCTAGATCCCGGAGGTAAAAACGGGCGAAGGTAGATTCTGCTCGCCAGCCCACGGCTGCCACGATGTCTTTGACAGCGCAGTTTCGGTCGAAAGCAAGACTCGTGGCCATGGCAAGTACCTCGTGCGCGCGCATCTTGAGCCTCTTTGCTCCCTGTGGGGAGAGGTCCTGGTAGGCGGACCGAATGACCCAGCGTAGCCAGGAAGAGATCGTCTGGGCCGAAATGTCATCTCTGCCGGGCCTAAGAGGGAGGAAAAGGCGTGAGCGTCCTTGACGGACGGCTTTAGTTTTGCGTAGGTAGATGCGTAATGCGCGCACAGCATCTTGTTGCCTGGTCTCTCGAGGGAAGTCAGTCCCCCGCAGCAGTCGCAGTGTAGTCACTTGTGGCACGGTCAGTGGAGACCTGGTCTTGGCAATGAAGGCGGGGTCCGGGAGAAGCTGCACGGAGCCATCCAAACAAAACTGCAGGCAGGCAGGGCGCGTTGAGAGCGCGTGTAACTCGCTGACTCGGGCCGCCGTGGCAAGGGCCAAAAGGAAGCAGGTCTTACGAGTCACATCCACGATGCGGGCCAACGGCAGAGGTTCAAATCTGGCCGAGTTAAGCCACGTCAGGACCCAGGGGAGGTCCCAGCGCGGAACGAGAGAGCGGAGTACCGGACGTTGCAATCCGAAGTGCGACATAAGGTCGGCGATGTCTTTACAGGTGCCGGGGTCCGGGCGGCCAAGGTGCCGATAGGTGTCGGCGATCATGGAAAGGTACCCCCGATGGTGATAGGGGCCAATCCTGGTCTCCGAAGAGCCAGAGGAAGAAGTCCGCGAGCTGGGGAGGAGTCAAATCGGTGGGGTAGAGGCGGTGGTCCTCACACCAGGCGCACAGCACTCGCCACTTTCCCTCGTAGACGCGTCGCGTTGAGGGTCTGCGGGCTGAAGAGATCACTTGCACTGCTGTACTCAAAAAGCCTCTAGCGGCGAGGGCACGTCGCACAACCTCCAGACGTGAAGGAGGAGGTGCTCCGGGCACGGGTGGAACAGGGCCTGTCGAGGCTGCTTGAGCATCATCCGCGGCGTGGGTAACTGCAAGGGAGGTCCCGTGGCGAGGCTGAGGTGGTCGGTGGTCCAAGACTGGTTCCAGGAAAACGGGGCGACCAGAAGGACAACCAAGTTGCATCCCCGGAGCTTGAGGAGGACTTTGGGGACAAGGACCGTCGGGGGGAAGGCATACGTGATCAAACCGTCCCAGGGGATGGAGAGTGCGTCGACTGCCCAGGCCAGAGGATCCGGGACTGGGGAGACAAAGAGGGGAAGCTGGTGGTTCCACCTCGTGGCAAACAAGTCAATCAAAGGGGTCTCCCAATGTGAGCAGATCATCTGGAAAAGATCCTGGCGAAGAGTCCACTCCGTGTGTAACAGTTGGCCGCGACGCGAGAGCGAGTCCGCCAGGACGTTCAGGTGACCTGGCACCAGAGCATCAGTCGGTAGATGAGCATGCACAGGTCGGGAGAATGAGTGCCGCCTTGCTTCTGAATGTACGCTACCACGGTCGCGTTGTTGAAGAGGACCAAGAGCTCCTGGTGCCGCAGACTCGTTTCCCAGGTGATGAGGGCTTGCCAAACGGCCTGAAGCTCCAACCAGTTGATGTGACACGCAGACATCTCTGGTGGCCAGGTCCCCGACATCGTTCGGAAGTCCGGCAGCAGGTGGGCACCTCACCCAGAGAGGTTCGCGTTGACACACAGGGATAGCCAAGGAGGGGGAGACGCCAGGGGGACTCCGGAAGCCAGCCACGCCGGATCCATCCAACGAAACAGATGGGGGCGAAGAATCGGAGTGACCGGTACCAAGGCTGCCAGGTCGGCGGAGGACGGGCGCCAGTGAAGGAGGAGGTGCAGCTGTAACGGCCGATAGTAGAGACGCCCTAGAGGAAGGAGTTCTGCAGCCGCGTTCATCGTTCCGAGAAGCTGTAGCCAGGTCCTGGCGGGGGCTGCGTCTAGCCGGCAAAGGTCGCGGGTCAAGGAAACCAACTTCTGAATCCGCTGTTCCGACAGACGCACCAGGTTCAGGTCGGTAGCGAAGTCCATGCTGAGGTGGACGAATCGGCGACTGGGTGTAAGATCCGATTTGCCTCTGTTGAGTAGAAACCCCAACTGTGCCAACGGCCGGATCAGAGCATCTCTGTCCGCTGAAAGAACGGTCGCTGATTGATTGCGTAGGAGAAGGTCGTCGAGGTAATTGGACGTTGGGCTGGACGAAGACTGTCAAGCCTTGGCCACTACCGCATCCATTAGGCGAGATAACACCCACGGGCTGAGGTTGAGACCAAACGGAAGGGTCTGGAACTGGTAAACTACCTCGTCACAGGCGAAGCGCAGGTACTTCCTGGAGGCAGGGTGAATGGGCACATACAAGTACGCATCTGACAGATCCAAGCTCACGGCGAAGTCCCACGGCTGGACCGCAGCCTTGAGGGCCTGGGCGGTCTCCATGCGGAAGTAGGGAGCCGAAATGAAGGTGTTGAGCGTGGAAAGGTCAATGACTGGGCGCCACTTGCCGCCCGGCTTGGGCACCAGGAAGAGGTGGCTGTAGAAGGCCGGAGAGTCGTGACGCACGACCACCTCCGTGGCGGACTTCTGCAGAAGAGCGGAGACCTCGGCGCGCAGAGCGCTAAACTTCAACGGGTCGGAGGGCAAGGAGGTCCATACAGGAGACTGGTGCAGCGGAGGAGGAGAGCGGAACGAAATCCGAAGGCCGTCGGAGACGGTGGTCCGGATCCAGGGGTCGTCTGGGAACAGGGAGAGCCACTCTTCGCTAACCTGGGCAAGCCTCCCGCCGACCGGAGGACCCAGGACAGCCGGCGGGGGCGGAGGGGTTAGGGAGTCAGAGGGCCCGCCCGCACCCAGGGTGACGGGCAGGGCGGGACCGGGCGGGGGCAAAGGCGCTAAACTGACCGGGTCGACCGAAGGCGAGGCGGCGGCGGGGGGCTCGTGGAGGGAGGGGGTCTGAGGACGCTGGGGGTCCGGAGCCCCGCAGGGCACGACCCGGAGCCTTGCGGAAAGGGCGAAAGCGAGGGGGAGCAGTCTTGCCAGGCCACCGATCCGAGTTCGCTGTCTTCACCGAAGACCAGGTGTTGCCGAAAAGGAGCGGTCCACCGAGGGGGGCACGCCGCAGCTGGTTCCGCAGGTCCGAAGGCATACCACGGCAGGCCCGCAGGACAGCGTCCCGACGCATGAGGTCACAATTGGAGGAAGCCGCCATGGCGTTGACGGAAGAGTGATACGTCGCATGGTTGGCCACCTCTGCGAGGGTGAGAAGATCTCCAAACGGGGGAGTGAAGGACGGATGCCAGGCTTCCTCTATCCGTTGCACGACAGCTCGGGTGACTAGCTCCAGGAAGCCCGAGCAGGCGAGGGTGTTACGAACCAGGGCCGCTGTGCCATCTAAACCGCGAGGAACGGAGCGTTTCAGGAGAGAGAGGCCGCCAGCCTGAAGAATCGCCGCCGGGTCCACTGGAGGAAGGGGGCAGAAGAATGACTGGGAATGACCTGCATACCACTCCTGCCGGAAGGCGATATCGAGGCCGGGGGGCCATCTACGGTCGGAGAAAAACTGGTGCTCCCTTGGGGTAGCGAGGAGGTGCACGGAGAAGGCGTCCCGCATGTCGCTGAAACCAGGCGGATGAGGGAGAGACTTGAACTTCTTTGTCTGCCGACCAGCATCGACGAAGGCCGAGACCTTGCGCTTGAGCGGGGGGGACGGGGGGGCAAGCATCCACCGGCAGGGAGGCAGAAACGATGCAGGCGGCCTCATCCAAGGCGAGCAAGGTAGCCAAGCGCGTAGTTGAAGCGAGCGGTGAAGGGTCCGAGAGGTCCGAAAAGGACGAGCGGGAAGCGGTGGAACGGCTCGCAGGGCCGAGCAGAGCAGAGGCGGAATCCTCGGCAAGCAGACTCAAGGCGTCCTCGTTCAGGGGGGGGCGGCGGGGGAGAGAGACGCTAGAGGAAGACAACGGATGTGTGGCAAGAGGGCTGCTGCGGAGCGAACGGAGAGGCTCCCGAGGGGGGGCAAGCCGGGAGGCGCAAGGAGAGCGGCTACGAGGGCGGAAACGAAGGCGACCATCCTGGCGAGGGCTCCACCCAGAGCGGCGCCTAGGGGAAACAGACGGACGACGAGATGAGCGATGGGGCGAAGCCCGCAGGTAGCGCGAGGAGGAACGCGCTGACGAAGGGCCCGCGCGAGGGGGGGCTGCTGGGTGTCCGACACGAGTGACGGTGCCGACGACGAGAATCCAACGGAGAGCGAGATCGCCGTGAGTAGGAGGAAGCCATAGGGTCCGGCATCCTTGGTCGCGGGGCACTTCGTCTCTGAGAGCCGGGTGTAATTTGGCGGGCTCCCTGCCAGCAAATGGACTCCTCATAGGAGTCCGCGGGCGTGAGAGACGAGCGAGAACTGACAGCGGACAAGGGGCGGCGCGGAGCGCGTCCCCTTAGGCCGGGCTCAGGGAGGACAGCACTCTGTGTCCGCTTAGAGGGGTCAGTTGTCCGAACAGTGCTGGGTGTACGCGTTCGAAGCGGCGTCCGGTTCACCAGGTCCATACGGACAAGCTTGGTCCCAGCTCCTGGCACAATGGGGGGCGCCCGGACGGGAGGGTTACTCACAGGGGACAGTCGGTCCCGCATGTAAAAACTCCAAAGCTGCGACCACTTCAGTTCCGGCCAAGTGGAGCAGAGGTCACAGGAGCGGTCCGAGGCGCAGCCAGAGCAGGGGATGCATACCGCATGGTTGTCTGTTGGCCACTGGAAGTCGCCGCAGAGGGTGCAGGTCCGCACTTGGCAACTGCAACACAGAAACACACAGGCGTACGAGCAAGAGCACGTGGCCGTGCCCAACAAGGAGAAATACAAGACTAAGGCGACATAGTCAACCTACGCAAAGTGAAAAATAAGCCCCCAAGGTGCGAACGCACAGGCACGCGGCCCAGCAAGCTAAGAGTCCGTGGCGCAGCAACGCTCGGCCAGCACCCAGCGACCCAATACTGAACGGCGCCAGGTTAGTCAACCAGAGACTGAGAAATCCCCACGACCGGCGACCTGCTCGGCGGCCGGCCGAAGGCTAAACAACTACCTTAGGGACGGGGGACGACACCTCTATACAGGGACGGGGGACGACACCTCCATACCACAACAGCGCCGAAGGTGGGAGAGGAGGCGAGCAGAGGCGAGAAACGCAGCGGTGGCAGAAGAACAAGAAGCCGGCTCAGCAGAGGCACAAGGCAAGAGCCTGCAAGCGAAGCAGGCCCAACACAAGTCCAAGACGGGTCCCAAACCGGTCGCATGACAGCAAAGGCCAGAGGCTAGCAAAACACGTCTGCACTAGACGTGCTAAGTAGACTAAACTGAGTAAGCATGATTCAGAACCGGATGGGCAGGCACGGGAGACAACTCTCGGCCCCTCTGGGGGTTCAACGAGTGCCTCCCGGGTTGGGCAGGGGCACAACGGGTTCCTAGGCTAAAATTGTGGGAGTAAGTAGACACTTCCTATCAGTCATGTCATCGGTAATGTTTTTGAGGAAATAAATATCTCAATGGAATAGCAACATCACAAATTTACACTGGGTAGAATTATGCCAAGGTTGATTCAAGCTGCATAGGTTTTTGCTGGTTATTTTCACATCTTGAGATTTGCGCCGACACACAGCAAAATTTACCCTCTCAGTGCCATTGATAGTGGCACTGTGGGTACTACACGTGCTAGAAAAACATGTAACCATGTTACATTTGTGGTTGTGTTATTCTTTTTAGGGCATGTTTGTGTTAATCATAGGAAAGGCCCGGCGTTGAGTTGTTTTGCATAAATATCACGTACCTTTCGTTTTCTTTTGCATGGAGAATTCTGATCGATTTTTGTTGTGTATTTAGAATGTTGCGTATTTTTGCTACAGTATTGAAAAGTCTGACCTACATTAGACTGGAAGGTTCTAGAAGCGGTGCGATTATTCTAGTGACCTCAGATATGATGTCAAAGTTGGTAACATTTTGCAACATTTATGCTATGCGCCTAGATGTTAGTGGTAGGCAGTAGATAGATCTAGAATGTTCTTTTTAATGAATATTAATGAGTTTCGGTTATGCTTTCATTTCTTTGAATTTAAATACCAGTACTATTATTAATCCCCTTTGCTTATAGCGACTGGTACTGTTTACAGTGCTGGCAGCTGTATGTAAAAATGGATTTTTCTCTAAAATGTATTTTTTCTAAAAATACTTACCGATGGCATTACTATTAGGAATGGTTCGCTTAGCATCCCAATTTTAGCCCCAAAAACTTGTGTACACCACAACTGGGGAGGCGACTCTAGGCAGTCGTTACCAGGAGACCCTGAGTAGCCTCCCTATCCGGTGGCGCGCTCACCGTTTCCCGCCAGTCTCTGAGCCTTAGCTCCCCTGCGGCTAGCGGGGTAGGAGGGAGGGACCTCTGAGCAATGCCATCGGTAAATATTTTTCGAAAAAATAAATTTTAGAGAAAAATCTATTTTCTCAAAATCTTTACCGATGGCATTAGTATGAGGAAGAATGGCGAATAGGAGGAGGGTGCCGCATTTCTCGGTACACCTTTCCCATGCCCGAGTGCTTCCACGCGTTAACTATCGATGCCCCCCACCCTATGCGCCCACTCCCGACAATTTTAGCTAGGCGTTACCCATGGCGCCTGTGGTGTCAGGAGGGAGTGATGCGCCGCCGAGATGTCCCCCACTAGGTCCAGGTTGTTGCGCTGGCCGGATAGGTCTCACAGGTAGAGGCTGGCGAAGGTAGACTCGGCCCGCCAACCCACGGCCGCCACAATGTCCCTCACTGCGCAGTTGCGGTCAAAGGCGATGCTCGCAGCCACTGCTCTGCCTTCGTGCGTCCGGATGTGCATTGTCCTGGCCTGCTCTGAGGAGAGCTCTTTCTACGCCGACCAGATGACCCAGCGTAGCCAGGAAGAGATTATCTGTGCCAAGATGTCTTGTCTGCCTGGAGCCAAGCGCAGGAATAGGCATGAGCGCCCTTGTCTTAGTGGCTTAGTTTAGGTATACTCAAGCGCCCTGACAGGGTCCTGTAGACAGGACTCCCAGGACTGGTCCATTGCCCTGAGCAGGCGGATGGTCAATACTTGCAGCGCGGACGCTGGGAGGTAGTTCCTGGCCAGAACGTAGGGTCGGTGAGGTGCTGCCCCGAGCCATCCGCCCTGAGGTGGAGATAGGAGGGACGCCCCAAGAAGACGTGTATCTCGCTAGCCCGAGAGGCTGAGGCGAGGGCGAGCAGGAAGCAGGTCGTCCTGGTTAGGTCTCCAAGTTGCACGAGTGGTAGGGGATCGAACCGTTCCAAGTCGAGCCAGGTGAGCACCCCGGACAAGTCCCAGTGAGGAATCAACGAGCGAGAGCCGGCCGTTTGCAGATCGAAGTGTGCCAACAGATCCGAGAGGTCTTTGCCGGTGCCTGGGTCCGGCCATGCCAGGTGTTGATAAGTGTCTGCCACCATTGCCAGGTAACCTCGGTTGGTGATGGGGGCCCGGTTCTGCTTGGGAAATAACCACAAAAGAACTCGGCTAAGTGGGGGTTAGTCCGGTCCGTGGGGTGAGTCGCTCCGCTGCGCGCCAGACCTGGAGTACTTGCCACTTTCCCTCGTATACGTTATGGGTAGAGACCCTCCAAGCCGCTGCAATCGCTTCCGCTGCTGCACCCGCGAAGCCAGCTTGGTGCGAGGGCCTGCCTGACAATCTCCAAGCATGCAGCCGCAGTCGTTCCGTGCACGGATGAAACAGTTGCTGCCGGGGCTGCTTGAGCATCATATGTGGTGCGGGGAGTTTCAGCAGGGGGGTCCGTTGCGTGACTCAGGAGGACAGTGGTCCACCTCCTGGTCCAGCCAAATAGGCCACGAGGATCCGTATCGTAATGCCACCCCTGAGCTCCTGGAGCACCTTGGTACCCGCACTGTGGGAGGGAATGCGAAAGCAAGGAGTCCGTCCCACGGGTAGCGCATCCACGGTCCAGGCTTGTGGCTCGGGTATGGGGGAGGCAAAAGAAGCAGCTTCCTGTTCCACCTAGTGGTGAACAGGTCGATTATCGGCTTCTCCCAACACGCATAGAGTAGCTGGAAGATATCCGGGCGCAGTTATCACTCTGTGAGAAGCAGCTGGCCCCGTCGTGAGAGGGAGTCCGCACGTACATTGAGCTGGCCTGGGATGTGCCACGCCCGCAGAGTGATGCCCCGATCCGCGCACCATCAACTGTGAAATATGCACCACGGCAACACTGCGTACCATCTACACAGAGGGCAATACTACGAACACCAGTCTGTTGTATGTATGGCAACACAGCCACACAAACAACCGGCATCATCTACAAACACGAATACACTGGGAATCAGCAACAACAATGACGCTAAGTCTGGAATTGATCCGTCAAAACGGACGGATTAATAAACAAAGAATGTGACTCCAACGTCCATACATGCAGACTCCCAACGCTTCCTTGTGTCATATCGCGGCTAAGCCCCGCTGAGCAGGAAATGACCTTGGACCTGACAGGCACAAGCGCCGAGAGAACAGAAGACGCGGCGACTGATACAATCGTATCCCGACATAAGACTGGACCCTGCAAGGATTTGAAAGCGATCATACTGGACATCAATAACACCGCGTTAGGAATACTGCAAGGATTTGAAAGCGATTATACTGGACATCAATAACACCGCGTCAGGAATACTGCACGGATTTGAAAGCGATCATACTGGACATCAATAACACTGCATCAGGAATACTGCACGGATTTGAAAGCAATCATACTGGACATCTATAATGCCGCGTCAGGACTACAGTTACATGCACGGACTACACTGACAATATGTCCTAATGTAAGGAATAAAATGCGACACACTGAGAGAAATACACCAAGGATTGGACTGAGAATTGTAGGCCGGTTCCCCGATGAGTAAATCGGAGCCTGTAGTTACTAACTACGAATACCGATCGAAACGCCCCCCGAGTGCTTCACATTCTTCTGCTCTGATATTTTGAGGCGTCGGGACCAGAGTGGCAGGATGCATACCTGGGTGGGACCGGTCTTGCTTTTTTACCACTTGGTACACGAAGATGCAAGGGGAGGGTGTGCACGTTCCCCCCTGGTCCCGAAGGTAGGCCCCGACCGTCGGGTAGTCGGAGAGCACCAGCACCTCCCTGTTGCGCGAGTTGTTCCTCCCATCTGGCGAGAACCAGCCACACCGCCTTCATCTCCAGCCAGTTGATATGTCTGTCTGCGTGTTCCCCCGTCCAGCTGCCCGAGGCTGTGACAACTCCAGCCACAGGTGCGCTCCCCAACCTGAGAGGCTTGCATCCATGCAGATGGGGAGCTGTGTCGGCGGGGAGAAGAGTGGTACCCCCGACGCTACCAGGGACTGTCCATCCGCCGCTGGAGGTGAGACGTGACTGAGGAGGGGCACCAGTGCCGAAGCGGATGCGGCTGTATCGGCCGAGAGTAGAATCTGCCTAGGGGTAGAAGATCCGCTGTAGTGCTCAGTAGGTCCGACAGCTAGGGCCAGACCCTGGCCGGGAGAGCTTCCGCGTGAGATACTCGGAGTGCCATCTCTGCCATCTTCTGTATCTGGCCTTCGGGGTGTTGTACCAGGTTTATCAGCCAGGAACTCCATGCCTAGCTGGGTAACCTGCATGCCGTTTCCCGGTCAGACTTGCCTCCATCGACCAGTTATCCACGTCAGCGGAGCAGAGTCAGCCAGGAATCTGTGTCTTCCAACGCTTTCAACATCTGGTTCCGGAGGAGCCGGTCGTCCGGGTAGTTGAAAGTTGGGCAGGAGGCCGCTTGGCTGAGGTTAAGTCCAAGGTAGGGCCCGAACTGACACAGCACCCTACGGAAGGCGAAGCGCAGGTAACGCCGTGACGCCGGATGGAAGGGTACGAGGAGATATGCGTCTGCTAGGTCGAGGCTCACGGCGAAATCCTGGGGCTGCACCGCCGCCATCAGTGCTCTGGCCATTTCCATCCTGAAGCGCGGGGCTGAAAGGTACTTGTTTAGCGCTGAAAGGTCGATACTGGGCGCCACTTGCCTCCGGGTCTGGGGACCAGGAAGAGCCGACTGTACAACACCGGGGAGCCGGGACACGCGACCACCTCCATGGCCTCCTTCTGGAGTAGGGCTCTCACAACGCCGTGCAGTGCTGTCGCCTTGTCCCGATCCCCCTGTACTCACATCCACAGGAGGGAGTGTCACAAGAGAGGGGCGACTGGAAGGAGATCCTCAGACCCTCCCTAACAGTCGAAGAATCCCTGGGCCGACTTGAAATAGCTGTTCCATACACTCCTCGACAGGAATCAGTGGGAGGACAGGCTTCCGGGTACCTCTGGATCTGGCAGTGGAGGGTGCGGGGAAAGCGCGCGAGCGCGCGGGTAAGGGGAAGGAAGCCCCCGTGGCCTCTGGGAGGACGGGAGGAGGGGGTTCTGACCCGCAGGGCGCGACCACGGCTCTGCAGCTGACTGGAGTGGCGGAGATGAATCCTGCAGTGGCGGGCCGGAATTCCTGCGCTGTCTCCTTTACCATCTGCCAAGTTGGTCACGCAGTAGAGTGCCCCTGAGTGGAGCCTGGCGCAGCTGTGTTTTTGCCGAAGCTGGGAGAAAGAGGAATCGTCCCAGCAGCACGTCCCGTCTCATCAGGTCGCCGATGGCGGCCGGCGCCATGGAGTTGGCCGAGGTGTGGTACGCCGCCCTATTCGCTGCCACTAGCCCCGTGTATTCCGCGCAGAGGGGCCGAAGCCAAGAGGTCCCATGTGTTCTCCCGACACTCAACGGACTGTGTCGCCCTCTCGAGGAATCCCGAGCACGCTAGAAAGTAGCGGACCAGGTAGCCGTCCTGTCCAAGCCTCGCATCAGTCTCCGTTAGCTGCGGGGTGCCTCTGCCTGCATCCACGCCTCCTTATCCACCGCCGGAAGGGCACCGGAACGCCTGGGAGAGACCTCCATACCACTGCTGGCGGAAGAAGATATCCATCCCCTCTGGCTGTTCGGAGTCTGAGAAGAAGCCCTGATCTCCGAAGCCGTCTTGTCGCAGATGCACCGAGAGCGCCTCCGCAAGATCCCGTAAGCCTGCCGGTTGAGGGAGCAACTTGAAGCGCTTGGCTGTCGTGGTGCGTCGACCATCGCCAAGGCCTTCCTCTCAGGGGCGGAGACGGAGGGAGGCGCTGGACGTCTGTGCGCCGAACGAAAAGTAGCCACCAGGGGGGAGTAAGTTTCCGTGAACCGTCGTGGACCGCTGGCGAGGGCTGGGCCGGTGCCAAAGGGAGGCTGATTCCGTCCTGTGGCCGCAATCCGAGTGGTCCTGGCGCCAACGTCGAGGCCGCCGCGTCCTCGAGGTAGATCGGTCCCAAAGGTCCAGCCGGAAGTTTGGTTGCTCCTGGAGGGTGCCTCTGAGGTCCGGTGTCGCAAAGAGATCCGCCGCTGCGACGCGCCCGAGCTTGTCCGCCGGTCCTGCGAGGAGGAGCGGGAATGAAGACGTTCCCTGGCGTGAGGTATCCGTAGCGCCCTGTCCCCATATGCTGTGGTCGCTCTTCAATCGCGTAGGTTTCGTCCCCGTGCCGCAGGAACCGAGGCCGCTCTATGCTTCTAGGGTGGGGGGATGGAGCTCCGGGGGCCCGCACTCGACAAGGAACCACATCTCATCGGCTGTACTACTGACCGAGCTTGCTTCCTCTCCATGGCGGGCTTCGGTCTCAGTGGGTCTGCCCTGACTGAGTATCTCATCTCATCTGTGGCTCCCCTCTCTGTCTCGGGACCCCGAAGTCTGAGTTCGTGGCCTGTACCGTCGGGGAGTGGTCGTAACCTCGACGAGGAAACACGTCTTGTCGGCTGTAATGATAGACCGAGCTTCCTTCCTCCCTGTGGTGGGCTTCGGTCTCAGTCGTTTTGCCCTGACTGAGAACCTTATCTCACCTGTGGCACCGTTCTCAGTCTTGGGACCCCGAAGTCTGTGTTCGTGGCCTTTCCAGTCAGCGGCTTAATTTCCTGTCCCGCTCTGAGAGGTGCACCTGGGTGCGGCCCGTTCTAGGCACTGGTCTGGCCTAAGGCTGGCAGGCGCTGTCATCTCAGAGGGGTAGTCCCTCGCTTCTGCTGCCTGGGCTCTCCGTTTTCCTGGCGGCATGCAAGAGGCCCAACTTCTCCTTGCAGGGGGACCGAGCTCCTAATGCCTGCATATCCTTAGGGAACGATTCCCGTTGTGGCATATCCCAGGCCGAAAGGCAGGGTGGAGCTCTTGGTGCTTGACAGGAGGGCAAATCCTGTCGGCTGCTTTAAGCTCTTTAAACCACTTTAGGCGGAGCAGCTGTCTGAGGCACCGCTGGGGGCAGGTCCCTTTTTTCTCGCCGACAAGCTCACAATGTCTGATGTGACCCTCCTCTGCAGTACTTTCAAGGCTGCGGTCACTGCAGGGTTGCGTGCTGGTCTCTCCATCCGGTAAAACGCCCAGGCCGCAACCATCGTTCCTCCTCCTGGGTCATGCATCTACTGTGGGAAATTAGGGTATTTACCTGACCACATATGGTAGTGCACCTTCATGTTTGTGTATGTATGTTTCCCCTGCCTACTTCCTAAGTTCCGGAGAAAGACATGGGTTATATAAGAGATCTGATGCATCTTTTTTGAAGATGCAAATGATCGTCTTATTCTATATCTGCGTATTTCTCTGTGGGCTGGCAATTGGGTGCCTGATAGGCGGGGGCAGGGGATCTAACTGTTGTCTGTCCGGCGCTGAGTGATTCTTCTTGGTTTGTGTACAATTCTGCCAGCGCTAGCCTCACCTATCTGGTTTGTGAGTATTTATAACTCGAGGCAATTTTTATCGCTATATCATTACATTGTTGTGTAATGTTCTGTGCATCTACTGTGGGAAATTAGGGTATTTACCTGACCACATATGGTAGTGCACCTTCGTGTTTGTGTATGTATGTTTCCCCTGCCTACTTCCTAAGTTCCGGAGAAAGACATGGGTTATATAAGAGACCTGATGCATCTTTTTTGAAGATGCAAATGATCGTCTTATTCTATATCTGAGTATTTCTCTGTGGGCTGGCGATTGGGTGCCTGATAGGCGGGGGCAGGGGATCTGTTGTCTGTCCGGCGCTGAGTGATTCCTCTTGGTTTGTGTACAATTCTACCAGCACTAGCCTCACCTATCTGGTTTGCGTGCATTAGTTGCATGTCCGACTGGTGGCGCAGCCTGAGCAGGGGCTAAAATTGGTATGCTAAGCGAACCATTCCTAGTAGTAATGCCATCGGTAAAGATTTTGGGAAAATAAATGTAATTTACACCAACCTTAATGATGTCCTCTCTGGGTTCTGCCAGGCCTGAAGAAAAGCCAAATAATTTGAAGAGTGTTTTCTGTACGTACACTGCCCGCATGATGTAACGCTTCAATGCCTCCATCAGCTGTTGTAGAGTGGCTTCTCCTGTAACCTGTAACCATGCAGTTCAAACAAAATAATGTCAAAATCTTTCAGACAATGCTGAAGGTAGCTTTGTAGCAGATTAACTTAGTACCCATAATGGTAACATGGTCAGTATGATAATACAAGGGTAGTGCCAAATCAGCACTGAAGACACCAAGCTAATCTGTCACGAGGCACTCTTGTGGTTGTACAGTAAACTTCCAGAAAGTCCCAACAAACATTAGATCTATAGTTTGTTATGCAAAGTAATTTAGACAAAAATGTGTATTTAACCCTTTTAGTCCCATGGGTGCATTTCCCAAATTTTGGAAGTGTTACTTAACAACTATGTACCAGTTGCAGGAGGTGGATTGACCGTGATAATTCAAGGGCAGTGCAAGATTACCTTGGCGCCTGAAGGCGCTAAGCTAATCTGGCACTACCCTTGTATTATCATGGTCAATCAATCTCCTGCTGTAGGGACTCAGGGCTAAATGGATTAAGACCTGTGAAGAAGTGTTGTGATGTTATGTATATAAGCTTTTCGTTATGATATCCAGCACTGTACCATGTGAAGTTTTCTGTATGATCATGCTCAATCTACCTTCAGCTGAATGTATGAGTTAGTCATTAGAACCAGAAGGTTCCCAAGATTTTGTACTGTGTGAGCACCAATAACCACAACAATAACAATTCATCCCTTCACTACCATTAGACACAAATAGCAGGGCAATTTCAAGTTCAACATCAACCCATCAATTTAAGGAACACAAACATGACTATGGCCAGCAAGATGTAATGAACCTCATAAGTCCCTGCATCTGTGGGGGCTCATGATCTGCCGTTGTGTGAAGATCAGATTTTTCCAACAGTGAAGGAGTTAAATCATTGCTTTACAACATTGTTTTCTACATTGTTTTCTTTGATGTTCATTTGCTCTCACACTGCATGTGATCACATTGGGAATCTTGAATGAAACACTAGCAGAAAGTCTGTTCTTACCAACAAAAATAGGAAGCTACTAGAGGTACAACTAGAAGTAGAAGTAGGAATTAACTAATGACCATTTTATACTTACCACAAGACTCGACCTGTGATCCGAACAATCATCCAAAAACATCTGGTATTCACAGGCCTTCGTCAGACATAAGCCCAGAAAACGTAAATGATTATGCGATTCCATGTACGACCTGCAAACAAATCACATTAGATTAACATTAGACTTGACGATTATATATATATATAGAAATGAAATGAAATAAAATGAAATGAAATGAAACTTTATTGAAATGAAACTTTATTTTCCAAGGATAAAAGAATAGGTGCACAGACCTTTTTTCGTTCTTGTCCTTGCTACTTTCTTTATCTTATATCTTTTGGCTGGACTTCGCGAACGAAGATTTTATAGGAGTTGCCCACGACGTCTGCAGGCTTGTTCGTGGCTGCGGAGGCCAATCCGGGACAGGCAGGTTCGACCGCAGTGGCTGCAGGGGAAGGTATGGCCAGAGTTCTGAGTTGCGGCATCTCTGTTCTTTCTCCTGAGCCGCTTGTCCTTAAGGCTAGCTCTGCGAGAGTCCTCAAAGGAGACAGCTGCCTTGTAAATAGTGGAGCGCCAGGTGTCACGGTCCACAGCAAGCGAAGACCACTGGTGGTGGTCGATTTGGCAGGCACTAAGTGACTTCTTGAGACAGTCTTTGTATCTCTTCTTTGGTGCCCCTCTGTCACGGTGTCCAGTAGCAAGCTCGCCGAACAGGGTGATCTTTGGTAGGCGATGATCCTCCATCCTGGAGACATGCCCCGCCCAGCGGAGCTGTGTCCGCAGCAGCAAAGCCTCGATGCTCACGGTTTCAGCCTGTTCAAGGACCTCGACATTGGTGACATAGTCACTCCAGTGAATGCCCAGGATGGTACGCAGGCAGCGCTGGTGGAAGCGTTCGAGGAGTCGTAGTTGGCTGCGGTAGAGGGCCCAGGACTCGGAACCATACAGCAGGGTGGTGAGGACCACAGCTCTGTACACGCTGATCTTGGTGCCTGTTTTCAGCTGTTGATTGTGCCACACCCGCTTGAAAAGTCGCCCGAAAGCGCTGTTCGCTTTTGCCAGCCTGCTGTCAAGCTCCTTGTCCAGCTTGGCGTCCGACGTGATAATGCAGCCAAGGTAAGTAAACTGGTGCACTGACTTTAGTTCAGACTCGCCGATGGTGATGTGAGGAGGGCGATACACTGTCTTGGGTGCCGGCTGATGGAGGACCTCTGTCTTTTTCAGACTGACCTCGAGTCCAAAGAGCTGGGCAGCGTCTGCGAAGCAGGACGTGATGCGCTGCAGGGCTCTCTCTGTGTGTGCAACGAGGGCAGCATCATCAGCAAAAAGCAGCTCACGGATCAGTTGGTCTAGGGTTTTCGTGTGGGCCTGCAGTCGTCTGAGGTTGAACAGGCTGCCATCGAGACGATACCTGATGTACACTGCATCGTCATCATCGAGGTCCACTGTGGCCTGCTTCAACATCATGCTAAAAAAGATGGTGAAGAGGGTCGGTGCCAGCACGCA
>BTPG01000005.1:164248816-164263265 GCA_036245525.1 Semisulcospira habei | reverse complement strand
CTACAAACTACATGAAAACAGACACGCATGCACACGCACACGCACGCACACACACACGCGCACGCCAGCACGGACACGCGCTTGCACACACTCACCCACACACACGGAAGTACGTAAATCAGAGTTAGGTCAGACCCCGCTACGGCTCAAACATTGGATTAAAGGCCGGGACAAACGTGGTATCGTGATGTATGTCCGGGGCCTTCAACCAACACCCGCGTCAGATGAAGCACAGTCCCGACCCACGTCTGGCTAATATGTATTCATACGGTACATGAAATACTACTACATAATAAACACATATATAGTATACATTGCGCACTGATAAGACTACATTCGGTACATTGAACGCAAAAACTGTAAGCATAAACGTCAAGATTAGCTAGACGTTTTACTTCCTCCTGACTAACCCAACACACACATACATGCACGCAAGATGCATGCACACACATACATACACACACACACACACACACGCGCACACACACATGCACGCACACACCAGCATAAACAAATATGCACAAAACACACTGTTCCTCACACATGCACACACACACATACACACGCGCCCACACATTGCATGTTTAATAACAGTCATTCAGAACGCAGTAGTCGCATGCGCTTTGTTTGGCGGCTCAATTAAGTGCCGGAATAGTCTTGCCTTGAAGGTGGACAATGAAGATGCCTCGGTAATATTAGCCGGAAACGAGTTCCACAGTTTGGCCCCTGAGTAAGACAGACTAGTTTTGAATATATCAAGTCGTGGCCTAGGTACTGACAGTTTGTTCTTTGATGTCTTGTATGGTGTGTTAGCATCCTTAAACAAATGCGAGACGTACCGCGGGGTTTTGGGTTTTCGGACTAAACTTTAAACATTAACATGCCCTTATTGAACAGAAAGAGGTTACGTAACGGAAGCATGTCAAGGGCCCTAAGTCGCTCGTCAGTGCTGTCTCTGCTATTAGGAAGGATTAGCTTGCCTGCCCTCCGGTGGAGGGAATTAAGCCTCTTTAAGCACGCATCACTACATCCGTCCCAGACTGTAGATGCGTAGTCAATGTGGGACTGGATGTGAGCGCTGAAGAAGAGTTTTCTAGTTGGTGAGTTCGTAAAGGAAATAAGTTTTGAAAGGAGAAATAGATTTTGCACACACTGTTTACATGCGCATGCCATGTCAATTGATCGTCTATAATGACGCCTAACAGCCGGCGCTCCTTAACTTGTTTAATCGGCTGACAGTTAAGGGAACGGCTAAGTGGCGGTGGATTTAGTTGGTGCTTTTGACGCGTAGTGATTAACATGCACTCTGTTTTAGATGGGTTAAGTATCATGTAGTTGTCTTGGCACCAATTTGAGACGTCTAATAGACTATGTTGCAAAGAACAATTAATTGTAGATATTTTTGCCGACGACACGTTGAGAGTAGCGTCATCTGCAAACAAATTGCATCGCACATTTGATTGTGAGATACACAAAGGCAAGTCATTAATAAAAATTAAAAACAAGAGAGGGCCTAAAATAGACCCCTGGGGTACTCCATGCTTAATGACACCTTCTGAGGAACGTTTACCGTAGAGAGAGAGAGAGAGAAAAAAAAGAGAGCGAGATTCATGACTAGTTTAACTTAGAAAATCTATGCCCCCCCCCCCCCCCCCTTTTTTTTTTCCATCGCATGATTGCATGAGATTTTCTACGACATTAGATGTTTTTGTTTTGCTCGCGTGTGAGTTCTGAGTATGTTGATGATATTGATGACGATGATGATGTACGTAACAGTAAAAATAGTAATGTGTTATATTTTAGATGCATTTTCTACTTAGTACGTCATGCTCATGAGTCATTAACTATTGCTGTCTTCGGACCGACAGGAATGACGTACTAGAATTTATGCAGGTGTATTTTAATTCGGACTATACCGTAAGCATAATACGAACATTGTGATTGTGTGTGATATTTTTAGATTTTTCTTGACTGCACATTTGAAAATTCTACTAATGATGATGGTGTTAATGTTGATGATGACGTTTTTATTATAAATATTTCATTGCAGCATTTTTTCCTCCGCACACTGCGTGTCAATACTCATGTTTCATAAAAGTTTTATGTCATCAGTAATGACGCACTAATATCACGAACTTATGCACGTGCTTTTGTACCTCAGTCTATATATATGTAAAAGTATTATGATAATTTAGAATTTGAAAGTGCATGTGTGTACATTCTGTATCTATTTTGACGCACAACATTCTCACACGTAAAATTATGTTTTGTTACCTAGTTACCTGTTCCCTGGGCATTCCTCTGAAGAAGCCCTCGCTGAGACGGCGAAAATTTGTGCAAAGAATAAAAGTGTAAATCCTCCTAAACTACGTAGTGTATGTGGATCCTTTCTTCACATTTTAAGTATATATATATATATATATATATATATATATATATATAATAAAAAACAATTATTATTTTCCTCAATGGTATACTGAACATATTTTGGTCCAACCAAAGATCCTACATAGAAAGATAAACCAGCTCCTGTTTAATGTATAGCAGAAAAACGAGGTCAGCCGAGGAGTTGCTTTTCTTGCTCTGTCCATGTACACAGCCGGTAAACACACGATGGTATTATATTACCATTAGAAAAACATCAGCACAAGGAAATGCAGTGTATCCCTAGATGTTTCATGCTACATGGTGCAGGCCTGTTTAATAATAAAATCTGTGATGTGGAATGGAGAATGTAAGGGCATTATTGTTTTAAATGGTGTGAATCTACATAGTTGTTTGTTTACATGTCTAAGTGTTAACATGTACTTCAAGTTGTGTTGTTGTTTTAAATTAATGCTACTTATCTGAATGTTATCATTTCTCTTTCATTTAGTTTTTCTGTATTATTTATTCATGTGTTAGTGAGAAGCGCAATTTCAGCAAGTATCAACCAGCCATGATTCATGCCTTCTATGATCTTGCAGTGTGTTTGTTTTGTTTAATTTATGTTTAATTATTTTCACCCAATTAATCCCAAGCCCAGATTCAACAATTTTTGGAAAAGTCACTACTCGACTGTGTACCAGTTGCAGGAGATGGATCAACTATGATAATTCAATGTCAATACCAGATTAGCCTCAGGCGCCAAGCTAATATAACATGACCCTTGAATTATTGATCAATCCAACGCCTGTCTGCTTGAGGCTAAAAGGGTTATGTAAACAATTTCTACAAATAACATTTAACACAAATAACATTAATAAAACACACTCACACGAACACCCAAACAAATCACAGATACGTGCTAACATACACATCATGTAAGAAATGAGACAACACAGGTAAAGTCTGGCATAAGAGCAAAAAGTATTCTCTATTGTAATGTATTCCTCTGAAATGATCTAGTGGCAGATAAACCATCTTCATAACAGGCAAAAAGGAAAAATAATACAGAACATAATCAAATGTCATGAAAATAATTGTATACACTTGCACATGGCTACAAGTACAACACAGTGCAGCTGTCCTAAAGATCTTGAACATGCGCTTGGTAGCACTAAAAAAGTAAAGTAATTACTCAATCAGTAAATTGTTTCAACAAATAAAGAAAAGTGTTCAGTGGTGTCTGGACTTGGTGGACTGTATTCTTATCTTAAACTTAAAGGTGACACACTTTCAACATTTTTCTGTTTCTTTTCTATGACTTCTTCACGAATGACCTGTTGCTCTCTTTCAGAGTGAAATGCAGCCGCACATTGATGAACAACTGCAGCAGAAAATGCTGGATGGCACACGTTCCCATGTGGCAAAAAAAGGTGTCATGTTTCTTCAACAGTGCTACCAAGCGCATCTTTACTTTGTCCAAGTGCAGAATTTTTCCGATGTTGGCAACATAGGCTTCCTCAAACGCCTGCACCATGTGTTGCAGTCTGGTGCTCGGAACTGTAAGCCCCCCCCCTTTAATGCCTTGATACTGTTTGTTCATGATGAATGTTTCAGCCCGAGAACCAGCAGAGGCACCTGTGAGGAGACCGTTACATTCCTGACATAATGGTTTTGCCTGCATCTTCTTTGCCATGTAGCCAGCAACAATATACAGAAGTACGTTTTCTTGTACTTGGACGAGCCGTGGGTCTTGAGTCTCTGGTACTGGCAAAATCAGCTGCATTAACTGATATGTATCACCGTCATTTTCCATATCAGGGACGACACCATCTTCAAGTTCATCTTCCACTACTGACTGCGGTACTGATGTCAGCGCTGTCAGGGTGAGCAGCCACTTGTCACAGTCCTCAATGCAGTTGCTTGCATCACTCTGCACAAAGAAAGTCTACCATGACCTGGCGAAAATTGTTGTGAAACTGTTGTGGACTGGGGTTGTCACCATGCCCTCCTTTCGACCGAACAACTGAAAACAGATTTTCAACACAGTCCTGGTTCAGACGGTCAGTTAAAAGAAATTTCACGCCATGGTCAGTATGAAGTTCTTTCCACAATGCCAGGAGTGTTCTAATGGCCATCTTCCACCCTGTCAGGCTTGGGAGTTGCAATACTAAGGAGAGGGACTGAACAGATTATAGCCAATTTAGAGTCTTCAACAGGAACTCCTCATGTCCGGATGTTGGCGTCATGGCATGTGCCATTTTCTGTGTAGATCTGAGGTTGCCACTGTTGAAGGTATTGAACAGTTGATCGAAGGTTTCGATGAACAGGTCTGTGTGTGTCTGCATCAAGTACATGTAGCTGCACAAGTGTAGAAATACCTGCTGCAACTGTGTGCGAGAGGACCTGCGCAGCATACAGCACGCGAAGTGCAGCAAAAGGTGGCAGTTCAAGGTGCTTGCTGGTCAGTTCTGGGGCCATGCGAACAACATTTTGCTGGTCAAAGTTGTAGAATTGTTCAATATGCACCCACTTCACTTCTTTTCCATCAACAAGGAACCAACTTTTTGGGAAGTTGTCCCTTGTGTTTTTCAAAAGATGGGGAGGATCATAAGTACGTGTACTTTGTTCTCTTTGTGGAAGAAAAAAGGAGCCTGCTCTGTCACCCTGCAGAATTTTGATAACATTTTTTGGTTATTGGAACCTTGGTCAGCAATCAACACTTTTACCTGCAGACCACACTCCTCTAGTCTATCAAGACATTCAATCAGCAGACCATGCAGAACCTTAGCGTCAACAGGTCCGCTGGAAAGGATATAACCAACAGCCTATTTCCAATTCATAACCAGTCCACGCACCATGAACACTGTAGCATGGTTGGCTACGTACATGGACCGACCCATACAGCCGAAGTCTTCTAGGCCTTCTACATAGTCTTTTTCGACATTGTATGTCACAAACTCCTTTAAAGACATTCTGTCTAACACCAAAGCACAGAGTTCTGAATTAGTTGGCATTGAAAAATCTTTTGCTGGAGTGCGTTCAGAACATTCTTGTTGAAGCCTGGAAAAATCTGGACAGCTCGCATGAGTCTCTGAAGCGAAGAAATTGAAGGCAACAAGAACATTTTCCTCAGTAGCCGTATATGCTTTGGGACTGGCATGAAAAATGGACAAACCTAAATGGTTATCTTGCTCACTCCATCTGCGACCCATCTTCGGTTTGGTGACCTGGCGAAGCTGAGTGGTGATGAACTGCAGACATGGACCTTCGAGGAAGAGGGAGAGATGTTTTATCAACGCATCTCGTTTTTCTGCCAGGTCCTGCTTTTGGAGTTTTTTCTTTGGAGATTGTTGCTTGATTTTCTTCTGCAGATTTTGTTTCTGGAAGCTTTTAGGTCCCTCTTCAGCTTTCTCTTTCTTGGTGAAATGCCTGAGGTACTGGGCACTTGCTTTTCTGCACACACACAAAATAATAATAATAATTATACTGTTCACAAAAAATACAGTTTAATTCAGTTGACTGTAGACTATGGAGGCAAGTGGTGTGGCTAATCGGTTGTACAGTAACTCTCTACAATTCGCCAAGTTTGAAATGTTTGACCAGTGCAAGTCAAAATATCCAGTGTGTTCAGAATGACACTAGCTGTTGCACTCAGCCTCTCCACACGTCAGCCCTGTACTGTTTTCCTATGATCATGCCAGCGCCCTCTGAATTGGTACATTATAATATACAACCATGCCAGCCTTCAGCAAGTTGTTCAGTTTCTAATGGGAGGTGGGGGCAGGGGTGGTGGTTTACTTCTGAAGAGCTAATATTTAATATGTATATTATACCTCGTGGTGGTATGGCGTCCACTTCTAGTTCCACATCCATGTGCTGTGCAAAGTCACTGTCCGATGACAAAGCCGCCTGCAGTCCTGATACATGTCAGACATGGTAAAGAATTGCATCTTAAGGCTGTAAAACAAATACATAATTTACAGGCTCTTTATACAATTACTTGATAGATGA
Source organism: Semisulcospira habei (assembly GCA_036245525.1). Classification (NCBI taxonomy): domain Eukaryota; kingdom Metazoa; phylum Mollusca; class Gastropoda; family Semisulcospiridae; genus Semisulcospira; species Semisulcospira habei. The sequence goes on along the minus strand of BTPG01000005.1, from coordinate 164,256,887 downwards.
AATAAATGATAACTTACAATGCTACATCCATTATGCATAGTAAACCACTTGTACGCATGCTGGTTGACTAATGCTTACTGACAGTCGCGTTTTGTAAGCCATTATTAAATTATGTAATGAATAGCCCACTAATGATGAAACAAAAGCCTACATATGACATGAACACAATGGACATACATTGGGATTTGCCCTGAATTTTTTTTTTACCTGTTCCTGAAGACTTTCTCTTCTTCTCAGGTGGACAGCGCAGCACATCATCTTGTAGTTGTACTTTCTGTTTGGGCGGCTTTTGAAGAGTGGATACTCGTGGGGGTGGATTCGGAAGATTCTTGAATACAGATGGTACTGCATTCCAGGCCAGCTTGTTGGTCTTGTCTGGATATAAGAACTGGCTCTTTTCAAAGTGGTCACTGCAGAGTTGTACACCAGAAGCGTACAGCTCCGCTGCTGTCTTCCCAAGCAAGTCCTCCCTCCTTGTTCTTTGAACCCATTCTTTGCACCTGTACACCATACAAAAGAGTTTTGTGAATTCAGTTTTTATGCCACAACAGAAAATGTCTGCATGTAAAAAAGACATTGTCACTTAGTTTTAAGCAAACATCAGTGATCACCCACTTATAGTAACACAATTACATATAATATACACTAGTCCCAATCTGACACTGAATATAAATGTGCCTACATTCGCAGGTATAGCAATGTTCATGATTGTCTCTCATCTTCATTTGCGGGTGTTCAATTTTGCTAACTTGCCTTTGATCCCCTATAATTCAGAATCATGCATTGATAAGTTACTTGTTGTATTAACGAGAGCGTTTTGCGATGAAGATATTGGCAGAGAAACCTAGCATGTCAGTGTAAACAACATGATAGAGAGATGGTGAAAGCCTAATCTGAATTTTAAGCTATAAATGATTCGAATAGTTGAAAAATTAGCGATCACTTACCTCTTTTCATCCTTAGGAAATCTGAAGAAAAATTTTCCTTTGCAACTTTCTTTCCGTCGAGCATTTGAACATCCAATTGCACCGCATGCATCGCCTCAACCTTCTCTCAGGCGCGTCACCATTTTACATGGTAGTAACAGGGGAAGTAACTCTGGTGCTGGCCAAGCGAAAACCAGCCAGTTGGGAGTATCTCTTACTATTTAGGATCTTTGGTCCAACTAAAGGCTACTAAATGACTTAACCCACTGTGCATGCAATCACTGTAATATTTAATAGTGTAAACAGTTCCTGGTGCCTGCATGCACTAAAGACTAACAAGATGGGATGAACCATAACCCACAAAGTCCCTTCTGTAAGAGTCAATGGTCTCTACCTTTTGTCTTTGACCTGATTCTGATGTTGAATTATCTCCTATTGAAAAAGTCTCACAGATCTGCCAATGCGTCAGCGAGTTCTATAAGGGGCACAGGATAAACGCGTTATTGATTGGTCAAACGTCATTTGTCATGACGTAAGTTTTAGTTTTGATGTAATTTTATATTTTATGTGATATGACTTATGAGTTTCACTTTCACTTCATAGGCTTGAAAAAATGGTGACAAAACTAGAACTTCACAGTACAATTTCAGTCTTGCTATAATTTGTGTGAAAGCAGGTTGACTATACCTAGCTACATGATATACCAAGTACACTGGTCACCTGCATGCTCTTCTGAAAGCGCGTCGATTGTGTGCGTGTGTGTTAGTGCGTGCATGCGCGCACACTCAAAACATCTTCAAGAGGCATAATCCTCATGCGCCTGGAGGGCGCATGAGGATCTATTCCTCCTGGAGATGTGCACGTTTGTGTGAGAGAGAGAGAGAGAGCCACGCGCGTGAGAGAGAATGACATCATATTTAAAGTACTATGTGCGTGGTAAAAGAGTTGCCTCTTTTACGTCACCGCCACTGTTTGACTATCTCTAGAAGTAAAGTTTTTTTAGTGTTTTAATTCTTTTCTGAAAAGAATTAATTTTTACTAAAGTAGTTGAAAGGATACAAAGCTGGCTAACGTCAACGAACTCATCCAATGTCTTTCTCCAAAATGACGAAAATTACAGACTCTAATCTGAGTCAACCGACTTCCTATAAACGGTTGTTTATGTCTTCAAAGTTCAATGAGACATTCAATTACAATATGCTCAGACACAGAGGCTCTCTTAGCCACCCACTTAAGAAAATATTTCGCCAAGTTTCAAGCTTGTGTGTACAGAAATATCGGAGATTCTCTTGTTTACATGCATATGCACACACATACATACATACGGCGCTTCGCACCAAATGTACGTTCAGCAGCGAGATTAGCGTAACTAGACAGGACATAATTTTTATCTTGTTACTTCAATTGTTAGAGGTTTAGCCTGCCCGCCTTTGACATCATAGACAAGCTATTAAATTCGCCCCACCGCAACCCGTCCTAAAAAGTCCCTTCTATGATAGAAGGGACTTAAAAACCACAGCACTAACTGATTTGTCTGAAGAGTTGATCAAACACATCTTCTCTGCCCAGGCTACATGTAGCTAACACAAGCTAATATTTGCTGTGTACAGTACCTGTGACGCAATGGGCTCAAGAAAACAATAATATATTAATACTTATTGACTTGCCTCAATAGCTCGTCAGACACCTCTTCTCTGCCTGAGATGTCAAGGGAGACCATATCAGGGTTTGCATAGGTTCGCTCCAGGTAGGCTGTAATCTGGAACTGCGCTGAATGCACAGTGATAAAGGACTGGCCGAGCGCATCGCTGGATATGTCCAGATGTCGCAGGTGAGTCAGTTCATACAGTACAGACACCACGTCCTCGCTGCTGGGCAGCTGCAGGTTGTACATTGACAGTGACTTGAGGCGATCCTTACACTTGCGCAGTGGGGAAATGTCTGAGATGTGCGTGCTGGAAATATCCAGGTTTTCTAGGCATGGGAGGTCCTCAGCAATGATCTCCAGCCCATGCTTGTTGAACTCAGTGTAGCTCACATTCAGGCTGTGCAGGCTGCGGAGTTTGGACAGTGCCACCACCACGCAGAACTTGGCTTTGTTGAGAAACGAGTTATTAGAGACATTGAGCACACGCAGGTTGGACAAAGTCCATTCCCCCAGACAACCTATCACATCGTTCACAGTCACCCCTTTGAGGCCTGTAATTTCTAGTTCTGATATACGATGGGACCGTAATACTCGCAGACCTTTCAAAGACACCGGGGCATCATTTATACTGACTCGGCGCAACGTGGTGTTATTGGCGTCAAACAAAGCCAGCGTCTCATCGTTCAACTTCCCCTTCTCACATAGAGTTGCCAGCAGCTGCTCTGAAAGGTCACTGTGAAAACAGACGTCTGAATCCTTAAACACAAATTTCTTGTTCTGTTCATTTTCAGCTGCCTGAACATCACACAGGGATGCTAAGTTGTCACAGATGAAATCAACGCAGCACTCCTGCAGGCTAATTGGTGTGTCATACATGCTTGTGTTGTGTTTTTCCACTGTTGTAACAATAGATTCTGAAACAGACAATTCATATTAATTCAAATACATCAGCAGTCATCACAAAGTATCAATCTGGCTATGTCTTGCATAAGGCAACAACTCAAGTGGTCTACAGTTCCTTCTTTTTTTTTTTTTTTTAAGTACACGGTCAAACATGCATTTATGGTCACTGTCAGTCTGTGTGTGTGCACCCAGCAGGTAAATTGTAGAGAAGCAGACTGCATCATTACTTAATTAAATTAAAAGTATTAGCAAGAAGACAATATTGAACTGGATCAAAAACTGGTGGGTGACCACATGTAATTACTAAATGAGCCCCTTTTTAACCCTTTTCATTCGGAATATACCAGTGTGTGAAATAAGTTTGACTAAAATAGTTCAAGGGTAGTGCCAGAATAGCTTGGCCCCTCTAGGCGCCAAGCTATTCTGGCACCATCCTTGAATGAAAGCCATTGGTCTATATCCTTATCTGTAATGTAAATGACTAAGTGCCAAAAGGTGGGACACAGAAGGGGTGCTGATATGATTTCCAATAAAATCATGTATATTTACATCTGAAAACTGAATTATTGTTTTATCTGTGTGAAAGAGTGAATGTGTGAATACTATAAATACTTTCAAGCAGTAATTTCGAGTATTTTGAGCAATATTGTCCTAAATGTGTGATATTCAGCCAGAAATCATAGCGCCCAAAATGGACACTTAGCAGTCTGCTTCAGATGATGGGCATGTACTCAGTCTCAGTGCAACAAAGACGCTTGAAATCTAGCAAGTAGATTAATAAGACATTATTCTACGCTCATAGGTTTGTCATATCAATCAATGTTTCTGAATCCGTGCGAATATGGTCGTTGAATTTTACTGTGTCGTACGTCAAACGTGTTGTAAGACCGTCCCCGAAACTTTGTCTTTGTTTACCATCCGAACGAGTTGCGTTGGAGATTATCCAAAAACGCCACTGTATACTCTGGGAATAACTATTCATTGACATTCATTTCCAATGTTTGAGCTCAACGTTATCACGTGTAAAACTGCGATCTATTCAATCGCCAAAATTATAATGTTTGACGTCACGACACCAAGCCAAATATTTCCTTTCACAAGCATTTTTTTTTCCCCAACGTGGTGTTTCCTCTTGACCGACTTTTCGCGGGATTCATTCCTTTGTTGACGAACAGCAAGGATCGAAAGGTATGTTGTAAGACTTTTCCTTCTTTGACGTATAACACTGTTTTGACGAACGACACTAATATCTGAAGCTTTTTGTGTAAAATTATGTAAACAAGCATTGGTTGTTTGTTTTCATTAGATCTTTTGGGTTGAATGCATTTAGGAAAATCGATTTACCACAACTTGGAAATACGTAGTTACGTTAGAGTGACAAAATGGCGGTGTTACTTTAGTACAACAGAGGCGGCATGTGTAGAAATGTTGACGTATGACCCGACTCTTTTGTTGTAAATTTGACGCTCGACATTATAGATGGCTGTTGCAGTATCTCTGAGATGTGCTAGTGAAATTTTCTTGCAAGAAGAGAATGTTGCAAGTTTAGCTCAGCTTGCCAAAATGCTCGTACTTTGATTTGATTCCTTTTTTTTTTTGCCAGGACCTTTTACAGCATGTTTATGGTCCAGTCAGTGTCAAACGTCAACATTACAACATCAGCAGGAAATGCACTATTTTCTAAATATTAATGAATCTCTGTTTGCAAATACCAATACACCTGGTCTTGTTTTGTTTGTATGGATGTGGTACAATGTTATTTTACGAATAAAATGTTAAAATAGACTTGCAGACAAATTGTAAACAATTTAGTCGGTGTCGTGTGTCAAACCTTAAAACACTGAATATGCAATAAAGTGTGAACATCACAACAAAATATGATTATAATGTAGATGCAGGCCAGTCTTTAAAGGAAAAAAAAATGTTTTGTTGCCAACATCCCTTGAATTGTCTACTTGATCAACTATTTGTGTTGTAATGTTTGACACGCGACATGACAGGCATTTTACCATTTAAACTACAATATCTCACAAACCAAACCTTCAATTAACTTTTCCTATTGCAGAATCTTGCTTGGTATTGATATCTAATGGTAAAAAAGACAACTCTGTGAGACAAACTTGAATTATTTACCCCTTTGTTCCAAATCAGGAGACCACCTTTTGGCACTTCAGTACCTTGCATAATACACATATATGGCAGTGAACAAATTTGAAGCTTTTAGCCTCAGTATGATATAACTGACAGGTAACGACTAGATGAACCCCTTACTTTCACTTCAGCTCAAAGCACTGGGTCAAAGTGGGACATTTTTCACTATAATTTCACTTTCAGCTGTTACCATAGTGCACACCACAAAGGAACTTCATGTCTGAGTAAATGACAATTGTCACATTAAAATTCACCGTCCACTCTCCAAACACACTAGGAATCCATGATGCAATAGGAATTTGTGAGACTGAGACAGTGAGAGCCAGGAAGTTAAATCTGCTTCATGCAGGGCTGGAAACAGTATGACTTGTGAGTGGGAAAAGAAGCAACTATACATGGAATATTAAGTGACTAGTGTGAGCAAATGAGAGCCAAATTATATCATGCACTTTACACCTAATTTTAACTGAAGCAGCAGTTTCTGGGTTACTGTAATAATAAATAATAATAATACATAGCTCTTGTTTTGCAGGAAAACACTGGACTCACTGCGCATGTACACATTTATTGACTTATTCACAGCAAATAAAACACAGGATATAAGTTCTGAAAAGGCAGCATAACTCTGTACGCTGTATGACTGCGCCCGTGTGGGTTTTACTTAGGTCCTACTGTACCTAAAGCAAACTGTACTGGACAGTCACGCAATAGCTGTTTACAGTTTACTACAGCCTCAATACTGGACATGAAGACTTGTGCTAACTACCCAAGAACCACTGAAATTATTCCCTTTCACAAAGTGAGGTTAGTGACAACAGCAAAATAATCTTTCTATATTACCGGTATTACCGGTGAATTTCAAGCACTTCTAAAAACGAAAGGTTAAATGCATAATGTCAGACTGCCACAGAAAATGCCAGAGAACACGGGGAAAAAAGCGTGGGTGTTGATAGCTCATCTGACCCCGTACGGTAAATTTCGCATTACGGAACGTTTGACAAACTACAGAACAGCAATCTTGTTGACGAAATATATACTTACCAAGTTACGAATCGACAGTCAATTCATGTCTGGAACGCATTTTCTAGCAGGAAAGACGATCATTGACGTAAATGCGCCACCATTGTTTTTCAAGGGACACAACTTACAAAACCAATTATTTTGGGATCTACGATCGTTTAGTGGATTAGTCACGTCGTTGTCATGTGACTTTCAAAATGGCGTGCGTTCAAGCCACAGACTGTAAGAAGTTGGGTTTTTAAATATTTAAATATTATATATATTGTTTACATATTATGCCCCTTATTTTTTATTAATGCTTACACTTTGCGCCCTTCGAATAGAATACTCATTTATATTCGTAAACGATGCAACATAATACATTAATAGCTGTGAAAATCCTCTCTCTGTCTCTCTCTCTAGATGAGTATAATTTTAATGCTGTGCACGCGTTTCGTTCTATCGGAGGCAGTTACAAATTCTCCATTGTCATTTTTTCCCCTCCTTTCGATGATTCCCCTATTGTGTTTTTTCCCGTAGTTTTGCTTCCTCATCTTATTATTATTATTATTATTATTATTATTATTATTATTATTGTGGGTTTTTTTCGTAGTTTTTCTTCCTCTTCTTCTTATTATTAATGTTATTATTATTTGCATGCTATGTTTATTTTCCTGTTATATTGTTTGTTTACAGGACAGCTTGTAAGACAGGCATTGTGTTGCCTAATAGCTTTATCCTGAATAAATAAAGATTCATCATCTCTCTCTCTCTCTCTCTCTCTGCAAACTGCAAACGACAGGGACAGTATTCTTAGATTTTAGCAAAGCTTTCGACTTAGTCAATCATAATCTACTTATACAGAAACTTAGAGCATATAGGCTTAGTAACAACGCTGTGGCGTTTTTTCAGTCATACCTAGAGAATAGAACTCAATTTGTTCTTGTAAATGGCAAACAATCTGCAGAGGGTATAATTCGTCATGGTGTGCCACAGGGATCAATACTCGGCCCCTTATTATTTTCTCTTTTTATAAATGATCTTCCTCTACATATTTCTCCCACTGGAGTCACCTGCAGCCTTTTTGCAGATGATGGCACATTAGACTTTTCTGATGCAAATGTTTTCAGTGTCAACCTCACCCTTCAGCAGGGTCTAAATGTTACATCAAAATGGTGTGCGGATAATTTCATGATTCCAAACACTGGTAAAACAAAGTGCATGCTCGTCGCCACCAGACAAAAACATCAGCTCAATCCCCCTCCTTTGAACTTGTTTCTGGGATCAGAAAAGATTCAGCAAGTTAAAGAACATCGAGTACTTGGCACACACATTGATAACTGTCTCAGCTGGCAGAGCCAAACAGATAAGATATGCAAGGTGGTCTCAAGAAATTTGTTTCTTCTTGCTAAACTAAAATATTTCACTGACAGAAAAACAAGAC
>BTPG01000005.1:164183816-164243816 GCA_036245525.1 Semisulcospira habei | reverse complement strand
TGTCATCTGAGGATGTGTCAATGTGCTTCAAAAATCCTGTGCAACACGCACGTTCGCTGTCAAAGTTGATACAAAGCTTTTGTGATGAACATTTCTAAATGGATTATATCTCTTTAATTTTGTTTCGCAAGTCTCATCTACAACAAACGATCTTCAACTCTGACATGTTGTGATCTTCTAACTACAGATGGCGAGTTTGTTTACTAATTGATTGGTTTACCCCTAACCACTTGAAGGATTTAAACAATTGTGACATTTCCCAATTGTTGATTCCAAGCCAGCATATCATATGTAAGTCTGTCTTTGATGTGAATGTTGTTTCTTTAAAATAGAGTTATCATTTAGTATCAGTAAATAAGCTTCTGGTCGCTGCCAATGTCCCTCAAATAGTTTTAAAACTTTCCGACTTTCTCTGGTAACCTCTGGACTCTCATGCCCGCTACGTCCCTGATATATATATATATATATATATATATATATATATATATATATATATATATATATATATATTACAATTGTGGTTGTGTTGTCCTGTGAGAGCATACATGTGTTAATCGTAGGAAACGATCCGATATTTATTTGAGCTATCATGGTTATGATTCACGTATCTTTTTAAGTAACATTTTCTTTCGGTCGCGCAGAGCGGAATTCACTTCGTTATGATACGTTAAATTTAGTCCATAACGTTCTAGAAAGGTCACACTGTCTAGTGACCTCGTATGTGTGACGTTGGTATATTTGCGACATTTAGTAACAAGTTGTTTACTGTGCGCGTGAAGCCGTCAGCAATTTTTTTGGTGTGTTATGAAGGTCTACGGGGTACCCACAAAGCTCGTCCGCTTGATCAAGAGCAGCTATGATGGCATGACATGTCGCGTGATCCACGAAGGGCAGTTCACCAGAGAGCTCCAGGTCAGAACTGGTGTCAGGCAGGGGTGTCTGCTGTCTCCGTTCCTCTTCCTACTGGCCATAGACTGGGTCATGAAGATGACCACAGAGCACAGACGAAGTGGAATACAGTGGACACTGTGGACACAGCTTGACGACCTCGATTTTGCAGACGACTTGGCATTACTGTCCCACACTCATCAACAAATGCAGGACAAGACCACGAGGCTTGCTGACATCTCGTCCCAAGTGGGCCTCACCATTCACAAACAGAAAACAAAGACAATGAGGCTGAACGCAACCAGGGAAGAACCAGTCTTGCTTGCTGGCACCCCGTTGGAGGAGGTGGAGTCCTTCACCTATCTCGGGAGCATCATAGACAAAAAAGGCGGCACTGATGCAGATGTCAGAGCACGAATCGGTAAAGCCAGAGCAGCCTTTCTCCAGTTGAAAAAGGTGTGGAGTTCCAGAGAGCTGTCACAACACACCAAAGTCCGGATTTTCAACTCCAATGTAAAAGCAGTTCTCCTATATGGAGCAGAGACATGGAGATTGACAAAAACCACAGTCAACAGAGTACAGACCTTCATGAACAGTTGCCTTAGAAGAATTTTGAAAATCCACTGGCCAGAGAAGATCAGCAACATCAGACTCTGGGAGAGAACAGAGCAGATAACAGCAGAGAATGAAATTGGGCGAAGAAGATGGGGATGGATCGGTCACAGTCTGAGAAAGCCAGCTTCCAGTATCACTAGGCAGGCATTGTCATGGAACCCCCAGGGAAAGAGGAAAAGAGGTAGGCCGAGAAACTCCTGGCGTCGAGACCTCCAAGCAGACATCAAGAGACTGGGAACCACCTGGAGTAGAATCGAAGGAGAAGCACAGGACAGGAGTTGCTGGAGGTCCCTCGTCGACGGCCTATACCCGGGTAGGGGTGACAGGCGTAAGTAAGTATGAAGGATCGTGGTCGTTCTCGAAGTTTCCGACTAGTTTGTGAACTGCCTGTCATACTTTTGTGAGATGTCATTTTACCAAGGATTTGGAGCTGAAGTGAGCAGCCAAATTTGTGTAGCCTATTGTAGTTTTCTAGAAGGTTCATTTTTTTTATTGATGTTTGTGAGTTTCAGTTGTGTGTCCTGTTCTGATTGGTTGCATTGTGTTTATTCATTGGATTATTCTAGAAAGTTTTCATACTATAAAAACTTTGTGCTGGGAAGCACATATATACATTGTCTTGCATTTGTCAGTTGTAGAGACACACAGTTATCGTAGGTACATGGCCCGTATAGGGTGTACATTGTGAGAGATACAGCGTAACAGTATGGTGTACGTTGTAGAGAGACTTTGTGTCGGCAGTGTGGATATTTCCAGAAGAGACTTTGTATCAGTTTAGTGCATTTGGAATTGCATTGTGTGGAGATCGCATCGCTGAATTAAAATATTGTTGGAACTGTTACTCCAGTATTGTCTACATCCTTAAGCCACTTGTGACGGATTGCAGCTGAATGAAGTTTATTTAAAAGAACCTTACGTGCGTGCGTCTGGTGTGTTTATCATACTACGACTATAACTTCACCACGTAACAATATATATATATATATATATATATATATATATACTACTCAAATCGTATTGATAGACAGATACAGTACCGTAATCATCAGACTGTTAATATAGCGACTGCCGAAGAGTTTAATTGTTTGAGATGATCAGATTATTTTTCTGAGCAACAGTCAAACAAGTGACAGTTTTTTCAATACATTGATGGATTGAAGTTTTCACAAAATCAGAAAAAGAAAAGATTATGATTGGATAGTAAGAATTTGTTATTATAATATTATTGTTAAATTCTCAACACCCAATTTGGTCTACAGGCTGGAGTTGTTCATTTAATAACTAAATAAGCAGGCCACATCAGCAAATGACCCATGTTTGCCTCTGTTTGCATAGTGTTTTCAACACACCAGTACTATCGTAGTGGACAAAGGTCCTACGGCATGTATCGGCCACAGATGGCCTATGGGCTTTGTGCCTACTGCGTTTTTATTTTATTTTGCAGGTGGTTACCGGTTTATAGTCCTCTTCTTCAACTGCATGTTGACATTTGGGTCATACTTTTGTTTTGACATGCCAAGTGTCCTGCAGGATGTTTTCACAGGGGTGGGTATACTTTTTGTTTAAAGTTCATTGTTCACAACAGGGGTCACAATTATTGCATTTTGGTGTGTAAATTGTGCATTTTTGCAGGGCCATACACATTTTGGGTAGGTGTCTGCATACGTGGTGTGCATGCATCTTGGAAACGACCTACATATGGCTAACTCTCAAAAGGTGCCTGGATGACAATCTACTCACATAACAGACCATAATTACTTTATATGATTGATATCTAACAAACAAGTGTGTAATATTGATGTAAAAATGTTTGATGAGAAAGATAAAAGTATTTTTTTTACTTAAATGGATGATGAACGATCTTGTTTACTCATTTTTGTGGGTGGGGTGGGGGATGGGAGGGGTGTTGTGCTGCTGCCATGATCGTCTGCAATTCGTGACGTGTTGTCACGATTGATGTGTACTGACCAGGACTGCTGCCTGGCTAAAAAATGGGATTGGCACTCATGAAATGAGTGATTTTTTAAAAATGATAAAAATTAATCAGTATCAGTGAAAAAGGGTTGGTTGATTAATTTTGACCTGGTTTTGAGCATTCCAAAGTTGTGGTGTAACAATGTCACATGGAAAATGCCAAAGCAATGAAAATAAAGGGCTTTCATTGCTGCAAATCCGCATTTTTTATGCTGCACCCACCAACCTTGCTTTTTCCTGAGAAGATCTTGGAAGTTTTACACAGCGGTAAGTTTTTTTTTCAATATCACACTAAAAAATACTGTCATAAATAACATAATATTGTTACGTGAAACATGAAAATTAAATTCTTGGATCAAAATGCAGTAGTTTCTTTTCTTTCTGGAATGGATTCTTGTAGTAGTGAGTTCAAAGTTTTGAACGTTGTTTTTGGTGACTCAAGCACTGGCTTATAATAATAATAATAATAATAATAATAATGAGTACTTGTATAGCTCCTAACCTCAGATTAGAGCTTATAAGTCTAAACTTAGTATTTTTAAGGATCGCCTTTATCGCTTTTTACTTCTAAATTAATACCATGATTCAATTCTTCTCTCTTGATGCTGTACTCTCAGAGACATGTTACAAGATGACCTTCAGCTTAATAATAATAATAACAGAGGAGATTTGTTAAGCGCTTACTCTAAAAATAGCTCTAAGCGCTGATAAAATGAAAAGGCTAACAACTAACACGCACACACACACGACATACGCACGCACGCACACACACACACACACACACACACACACACACACACACACACACACACACACACACACACACACACACACACACACACACACACACACAACATACGCATGCACACACACACGCACACACACACGCACACACACACACACACACACACACACACACACACACACACACACACACGCGTGACCATGGTGATGAATTGTGCATGGCTGGGGAAATGAACTAGTGAAAGGCAGCATTGTAGAGGTGGGTTTTGAGAAGTTATTTAAATGAGGAGAGCGTTTGACAGTTACGGACCGGGGCGGGGAGGCTGTTCCAAGTGGCGGGGCCAAGATGTGAGAAGGCACGACCGCCACGTGTTTTACATTTTAAATTGGGAAGGCGAAATTTACGTGTGTCAGAGGAAGAGCAGAGGGTGCGAGATGGAGTATACAGATGGAGTATGTCAGAGATATAAGCAGGAGAACTTAGGTTGATAGAGTTGAAGCACATGCAGGACAGTTTGTACAGAATGCGTTTTTGTACAGGCAGCCAACGGAGTTTTTCAAGGGTGGGGTGGATATGGTCACGCTTACGCACGCACAGAACTAAACGGGCAGCACTGTTTTGCACTCTCTCCAGTTTATCTAGCTGGGTTTTAGGCAGGCCGGAAAGGAAGGATAACATACTTATCCATTTGAGGCCTCTGTCAATGAAAACACCAAGGTTTTTGACACTGCCAGAGAAAGTGATTTGCTTTTGACACTGAGACAGATATGTGACTGGGAAGACAGGACAACTGCGAAGGACACACACCAGCTGTGATAAGCATGGACTCAGTTTTACCATCATTTAGCTGGAGTTTATTTCTAATCATCCAGTCTTTAACTTCTGTCAGACAGTTTTCCATGTTGGAAATTAAATGACCAGCTTCAGGGATGGGATCAAAATCGTGCAAACTGTGTGTCATCATCGAACATATATGATGTCTAACAGAATACTTTGAAAAAAATAGTATCTTACGGCTGCATATACAGAATGAAGAAAATCGGCCCAAGCACAGAACCTTGGGGCACTCCGAAAAGCTTATGTTGCTGTTATTATGTTTGTTTGTGTTGTTTTTTTGTTTTTTTTCCTTTTATGCTTTTCGTACATTTAAATGTTCTTGACATTATGTTTTGTTTTTTTAAAATATTTTATTGTGGTGTTCGTTGATTATTTATGTGTGTAGAGTAGCAGGACAGTTTTGTAAGAGAGGCATTCACATGCCTACAACTTTATCCTCAATAAAAACGGTTCATCATCATCTACTTTTACTTATATGTATGTACATGTGTAGATTGTCTTGTAGTTGTTAGCAACGGCAGGTTTGTAAAATGGCTGTGTCGATGACAATGTCAGTGCCTTAACCGTTGTAAAATAAAGTTTCATTGTGTAACTGAGTGGTGGTACAAGAAATTGATTATGTTTGACAGGCCACAGAGGCATGTGACGGAGGAGTCAACAAAGAGGTCGCTATATTACATTTGTCTGTTGTACTAAGTACTAAAGCAGTGCAGAGGCAAAACTCAGCACAGAAGTCCTTCACATATTCAGTCTTTCAAGCGGGATGCAGTTCAAAATCCACGCACAAAATGAAGGTTCACATGGCACAAGTGGTCTGTGCCTGGCTCAGAGGTGAATGAATGCTACGCTGCGTGCAGGGCTTTATGTAGGGCGCGCGCGGGCCGCAAAGAAAACACCACTCAACCGTTTTCAAATTTGTGTTAGTTTGAGATTAGTTCTCTGACCATAGCTCTGATACTACTGGATCTAGAAACTTGCGGTTTGTTTCTAATGAACAAGCCACAAATGTACTTTCACTAGCATCAAACATTGATTCGATTAAGGATAGCTAAAATTAATTATGAAATTTTAAAGGACTTTTCTCCAAGGACCTGGTCGATGTAAGAGGTGCAAAATCCCAAAATAATGTTTAACCCAACATTGATCGGACTAGAAATAAATTACAAACTGAAAGTGACTATCATGCTGAATCTTACGGATCTTGGTTTAAAACAATCGGTACAGGCATTGAAGAGATATTCAACTTAGAATGCCTAGTCACAAACACAAGCTAATCATCGCCTTTGTAGGCACTGATGCTAGAACAAAACCATGAGGCGGCTGATACGGTTGCGTCCCCTGAACAGATGCTGAATACCTAATAGTCTAGAAGTGAGCCGGAGGGGTCAGACTAACGCAGGCATCGCTGAAAGCAATACCTTGCGAGACCTTACATTGAAGGAAAACCGCTGAATAATAATACACACCACTTTTGCAAACAAGTAAAATTCTTAAAAGTCGTGATGCAAAGAAAAACCACAGTTACATCAGATGGGTTATGAGAGCCGGGTGTACCCGGTCACATCTCAGCCCACCGAAAAGTGCCAGCGTCCGCGCTGGCGAACAAAAAACCCCAGAAACATCAGGCCGTACAAACCTGAAGTTAATGAACAACACAAAAATCCTTTACCCTCCTATGTCAACATATTATGATAGACAAATGGCTACTTCCAAAAATAATAGATCTCTTCCATTGTCTTGCATTGCAAGAATCTGACGGGATTATTGCAATTAAGACATATTAAATCTGGCCAGACAAAACCCAATGGAAGAGACAGAAAAAAATGACCACAGGCAAACAGAGTCCATACTGGGGGGTTAATATCATCCATAATAATTCAGCTTGATATAAATTTGAACATAATCAGTCCGGTGTCCACAAGTCTATCTCATAATTAGTCAGATTCCACAGTTCATAGCTTAATTCTTGCTTCCACAGTCCATCACATTAAGATCAGGTCACTAACCAAACCAAAATACCCTCTTGAGCTAAATATCAACCTCTAAGCTTCTGTACTATCTACTATAATGCACTACACAAATGATCAATGGCCACTGTACTACGTACACTACATAGCGTGGAAAGTCCTAGGTAGTCCAGATGCTTTAATGAAAATTTCGGCACAAATTGGAAATCGGTGAGTGGCAGTGGCACACACATTTTTCAAGTCTATATGCCTATAGATATAAAAAATATACACGCCAAATCAGGGCACCCTAACTTGCTTTTTGCAACCATTAAAGTGGTCAACAGTAAATACAAACAGTGATAACAGTAAATACAAACAAAACAGCAAGCTTGCCAATCAGATTTAAATCATCACTGCAACTCAGAAAGCTGGAAGCAAAACACATACAATACATAAGCATACATAATTAATTGCTTACACTCAAAAACAAATAAGCAAATCAGATGCATACCCACATGAACAAAACTACACTGTTAAAGTATTGTGCATAAAAACAACATGCAGATGTATTGAGGTGCACAAAAGGGAACAAAAGAAAATGTCAGTGTTTTCAGTCTTGCATGTCCTCATAGTGTTCACATGCTTAGCAATCCCTATAAAAAAGATACTTATTTTTAGCTTAGTTCTGGTAGTGAGCAAACTATGCAACCTCATAATCGGATATGCAGATTAAACTAAAACACAGTCACAAATTGGTTTATATGCGGAACAAAGGCATAAAACTAGCATGCATAGCCATCATAATGTTCATGGTGGCAAAATACACGGCTTGGCAAATAGCTTGAAACAGTGCCATCTGGCAGAACATTAAAATAGGCAGTGGCATAAACAGTGGCAGTCCTACATGGGTAGAGGGCATTGTGGACTCCCTGTGCTGCTGGAATGTTTGTTGCTGTCGATCACTGGGACAATCAACGCGGCGGTGTCCTGGCACCTTGCATCTCCAACAGACAAGCGGGGGTCGTGGCTGCCTAGCTGACTGCTGTGGGCCACAAGACGTCCAGGTGTAGGTGGCCTCTCAGCCGGCTTTACAAGGGGTGCACTTTGTGATGGTGGAGCAAGTAGTTCACTGAGTGGCACCTCTTCTGCAGATTCAGCCACCTTGTGTGCAGATGTGCCCGGAGGCGGTGACATGGGGACAGTTGGCTCATGGACAGCATCGACAGTAGTCGCCTCCACTGCCAACTGTGTCACGTGTGCTTCCATACATGATGGTTTGGAAGACGATGGAGAGGGTGGCTGGAGGGCAGGTGTTATGAATGGTGCCATTGACGTATCGCTGAGGTCCAGCATCACTGGCAATGTCTCCGCTGTAGCACCGGGAGGCTGAGTCTGTGGTGCTTCGTCATCACCGAACTTGCGTTGCAGAAATGCAAAGAGGGCAGCTGCAGAAGATCTGTCTTGCATTGTCGAGTGATAGTAGTAGTATACGTCCGCCCCATCATCTAACGCATATCTGATCCATCTTGCAAACACAACTGGGTGGATCTGGCAGACAAGGTCCTCACCGAGGTCAGTCATGACCTGCTCAGCACGCCTTTTGAATGATGCGTAAGATGGACCCCTGAAGCCCAGACCCTTGTAGATTGGGAGTGGAGACATCAGACGCGGCTTTCCCTGCTCATCCAACATGGTGTTGCCGTCGAGGTCCTCCAGCTCAACGAGAAAGCCTTGTTGCTGTCGGGACGTTAAGCAATGTACAATCAATCAATCAATCCAGCTCAACGAGGAATGGCGTCAGCGGCCACCTGCGTTTCCTCCCCATGTTGATCATGGTGGAGCCGAGATGACAGCACGCCCTCTACACTGCTTCCAGTTGGTACTTGGTACTAGTGACTCCTCCACCTCTGTAATCCTGTCGGCGATGCCACTTGTAACCGAGTGGTACAAGAAATGATTTGTTTGACAGGCCACAGAGGCATGTGACGGAGGAGTCAACAAAGAGGTCGCGATGACATTTGTCTATTGTACCAAGTACTAAAGCAGTGCAGAGGCAAAACTCAGCATAGAAGTCCTTCACATATTCAGTCTTTCAAGCGGGATGCAGTTCAAAATTCGCGCACAAAATGAAGGTTCACATGGCACAAGTGGTCTGTGCCTGGCTCAGAGGTGAATGAATGCTACGCTGCATGCGGGGCGTTATGTAGGGCGCGCGTGGGCCACAAAGAATGCCTAGTCACAAACACAAGCTAATCATCGCCTTTGTAGGCACCGACGCTAGAACAAAACCACGAGGCGGCTGATACGGTTGCGTCCCCTGAACAGATGCTGAATACCTAATAGTCTAGAAGTGAGCCGGAGGGGTGGGACCAACGCAGGCATCGCTGAAAGCAATACCTTGCGAGACCTTACATTGAAGGAAAACCGCTGAATAATAATACACACCAGTTTTGCAAACAAGTAAAATTCTTAAAAGTCGTGTTGCAAAGAAAAACCACAGTTACATCAGATGGGTTATGAGAGCCGGGTGTACCCAGTCACAATTGATTCTTTGATTCTCTGTCTCTCTGTCTGTCTGTCTGTCTCTCTCTCTCTCTCTCTCTCTCTCTCTCTCTCTCTCTCTCTCTCTCTCTCTCTCTCTCTCTCTCAAAAACAAAAGGCATGCTTATCACAACCCACCAGAAACATCAGCTCCAACCTCCATCACTCGACTTTTCTTTTGACTCCATCCCAGTTGAGCAGGTCAAACAACACCGCCTGCTTGGAGTAATAATAGATGATGATCTTAGCTGGCAAAACCACCTAATCTATATGAGAAAACATTTGTCCAAAAAGTTGTTTCTACTTTCCAAACTTAAAACAATCATTGACCTTAAGACGCGCGAACTAT
Source organism: Semisulcospira habei (assembly GCA_036245525.1). Taxonomy (NCBI): domain Eukaryota; kingdom Metazoa; phylum Mollusca; class Gastropoda; family Semisulcospiridae; genus Semisulcospira; species Semisulcospira habei. Next base: position 164,233,918 of record BTPG01000005.1, on the reverse strand, counting down.
TTTTTAATGCCTACATTAAACCACACATTGATTATGCCTCAGCAATATGGGATGGCTGCAGTGAAAATCACTTCAAGAAGATAAACTCACTATACAAGCGCGCTGCTAAGCTTATCCTCCCTGATCCGTCTTTATCTACTGATGCCAAGCTGCAGGCCATTGAACTTAACCCTCTGGTTAAGCACCTCGCACTAAACAAATGTGTACTGATGCACAAAATTCTTAACGACAAAGCTCCACCTTACTTATCTAGACTTTTTTTCGCCAACTGAAAAGAAATACAGCACCTCCAGGAACAGTCTCTCTATAAAAAGGCTACGTATGGACCTGTTCAAATCTAGCCTTTCTTATTCAGGTGTTCTTTTATGGAACTCGCATCCTCCCACTATTCAACAAACCACGTCTCCCTCTCTGTTTAAAAGTAGAGTATATGATTACCTTTCTAAGACAACGAAATGCTGATCCTTCTTCTTTGTTTCTGGACATGATGCGCCCCATGTTCTCACTTTACGCTAGTTTTTTCTGCTTCCCATCTAGCCTCCAAATCGTTTTTTTGTTTTTGTTTTCGAACTTGTTTTTGATAGTACACAAAATATCCTACCTACTTAAATGTTAGATATGTGTGCATGTGTATGTACAAAAGTGTGCATGTGCACGAGTACATCTATGTGTGTGTGTGTGTGTGTGTGTGTGTGTGTGTGTGACGTTCATATTTAGTTAGTTTTTGTTGTTTGGTTGATGTTCCTTTTATTTCTTAAGTAGCTTAGTAAGGACAGATTGTAAGAAAGGCCTGCATGCCTAATATCTCAATCCTTGGAAAATAAAGTTTTGTTCGTTCGTTCTCTCTCTCTTTTTGGTTGTTGTTTTTGTTGTTGTTTTGTTTTGTTTTTATATCATTTATTATTTTATTTTTTATTATTATTATTTTTTCAATATAACATTTTCACACTTTGTGCATTATTTGTAGATTAGATTAGCAATATCAAGTTCGAAAAATGGTTGTACCAGTCTAAACTTTCACCGTTGTAAAATAAAGAATCATTGTCATTTCTCTCTCTCTCTCTCTCTCTCTCTCTCTCTCTCTCTCTCTCTCTCCCAACCTCCCTCCCTCCCACCCTCCTCCCTCCCTCTCTCTCTCTCTCTCTCTCTCTCTCTCTCTCTCTGACAGTTTGATTTAGGAAGACCGCTTATAAAGTTGGTTGACCCACATCTGTGTCCATAATTTTCGTTCTGTTCACTTGGAATTTTGGATAGCTAGCTTTGAAATAGACATTGGATAAGTTCGTAATCCAGCGTTGTCAGTACCTCTTCAACTTTTTGAATAATAATTAATTCATTTTGCAAGTTTTGGATCCAGTATATACTCCTATCAGTCAGAGGCCGTGTGGAAGAAAACCGTCAGCCCTGGAAGAGGCTGCGTGAAACATCAAATGCGTCACTGTGTACACAGCGTCGCGAGACTAGCGATGCCATGACGTCAAGCTGATAGTGATGTCATTTTGCTGCTCATGCTATTATTCTTCAGAATTCCTGTCGCTACACGAACCCACAGAGCGTATTAATGGTGGGAAGCGCTGTGTGTCCATCTTTATTTGTGTGCACCGGCATGTGTGTTGATTAGAGTTTGGCTTATAGAAGAGGGAAATGGATCAGAAAGATAAGCTTAAAAATATGAACAACTGTGAATGTTCCTAAAAGAAAAACGCATGTTAGCTCCAAACAATACGGTAGACTTTGGCCAGTTTGGGATCAAATCCTCATCCTGTTTCTTCTTCTTGTGATGGTGGTTGTAGTGATGGTGCTATTGAAAGATTTGTTGTCACAGAAAACATTAGCAGCTGTCATTTCTCACCACATTTTCTGATGCTGTGAGTAATCTTAAAATTAATGCCCTTTGGATAGCAGCTAAAAGAGAAATGAAATATTTTTTGAAAACAAAATCCAACAAGTTGAGACATGCTGTGTTTACCGTGACAAGCAATAACTAACTTTAGTGTCATTGCTCAAGTGAGTCACGAGTGACATTACTATATCATCTCTGCTCATGATCATTATGTTCACATCTATACTGTGTCAGTTTGCATCAGTATTGTACAATGAATCCATTCCTCTGAGTTCAAAATATGTTGTTTGATCCAGGTTTGTTGGGTATCACATGTTACTGGAGACACATGAGGAGTCAGCATTTGTCACACATCATCTGTTGTTACAAGTAACATACTGATGTGAAAATGTTCTCTTTTGAACTTTTTTTACTTCTGTTTCAGAGTTTCATCTTCTATCTTACACCGCCTATCAATGTAGACCAAGTCGTACTCTGAATACCACGATGCTGCTTTTGTGAAAGCAAATGTGTGACAGTGAAAAAGTCTCACATGTGACAGTGATACAAATCAGTTCTCATTTTGCATATAAATAGGTCATTTTGGGGGGGTATATTTCATGTAAGGCTATCTAATGCAATGGTTTTAATCAATTACGGATATCATCTTATATTACAGATATCATCTAACCTATAGTTTTGACAAAATGAAAGAATTTGTTGTCATGTGTTCAAGAGACACATTTACACCTCTAGTTTTAAAATCTCATTTTCTCATTAACACTTGAAATATATTAAAAAAATTCAGCAGAACTGAGAAGCCAAATGGAAAACAAACTAAAAAAATCTTGTCAGGTTGTGTTCAACCCACGTTTATTTTTGGTTGTTGTCTGCATGGCACCTTTTGAGAGTGAGTTATACATATATACGTGTATATCCTCATAAAATGATGATAAGAACACACCTGTAACACAATGCCCTTCCCCCCCCCCCCCCTTGCTACCCCCTCTCCCACACCCCCCCACCCCACCCCACGCCTGCTAGCTTTGTGCATGACATTTGAATAAGCTTCACCCGCTTATGCATCTTATGCATGATGCAGCCACCGGTACTATTTGCAGTACCAGTGAAAGCATGAACAAGGTGGTTAATGAATATCCTCTGTTTTAGAGTGAGAACTGTACGCAGAATGGTAATGGCTCAGCAGCAGAGTGGGGTTACAGTCACTTCAATCTGGCTGCTTCTGGCAACACAAGCTCAAACTGTACAACCTGTACAGACTGCCTGGGCATGTCACAAAACAACTATAACTTGCTCTATGCCATTTATGCGTGGACGTAAGCTATTTTACTTTTTCTGCTTTGTATATTATTTTGTACATGTATTTGTGGCTGTGGCTTCTGATTTTGGTATTTTGTGTTTCATATTATAACTGTGTTGAACCTATTTTGTATGATTGAAGGTCTTACTTTTAGCAGGTACAATGTATTTTCAAATTTGTACAGTCCTCAGACTTTCTACTAGGATTTACAATTTTCCATCATCAGGACAGACAGCATGACAAAAAAATCCATCCCAGACCCCTACAGTCTGTCACATACTTGAAACATGGCTGGGATAGGTAACTAGACATTCCTTTCTTTTCAAGATTTGCCCATACTGTTGACAGACAGCCTTTCATTTTTTTCTGTTCCTCTCGAATTTTGTCTGTCAAATATGGAGAATTCCAGAATCCCAGATATTTAACCCCCTTGTACAGGCAGTCACCAGTACTGTATACTGTACCGGTTACTGCATGCACCATGGGTTAATGTTATGTTCTTTTTGCAGGAATGCAGCTGTAGTCATCGGTGCTGGATTTTTGATTGACAAACTTGGAAACAGAAGTAAGTGCCTGTAGCATCATTAACCCTTATCATTCGGAATACACCAGTGTGTGAAATAAGCTTGACTAGAATAGTTCAAGGATACTGCCAGGTGCCAAGCTATTCTGGCACTACCCTTGAACTAAAGCCATTGGTCTATATCCTTATCTGTAAGTACTATAATGTAGCTTGCATATGGCAGTGCACAAATTTGAAGCTTTTAGCCTCCGTATGATATGGGCAGTGGTGGATCCGGGGGGGGGGGGGGGGGGGGGGGGCAGGGGGCCCTCCCCCCCCCCCCCCTCCCTCATCAGCCCTGGCCATTTTTTTAGGTGGAGGTGGAGGAGGGTTGGTTATTTTTTTTTTTTAGTGGATGCTTGGTTAGGTGGTGTTTTTTTTTAGTGGGATTTGGTTGATTGGTTGGTGAGATTTCTTTTCATCACGGCATGCAGTCTTCTTAATCTATCTTGTCCTTTCCTACATAGTAAATCAGTGGGTGAGCCTAATGTGTCGAGACTAGTCAAATAACCTCAGTTCGCACTAAATACATGCACCCTGACATAGTCTTTCATCCAGAAACAGAGTGTCAAGTGCCCCCGCAATCAAAGGGGCTCATAAAAAGTAGTATCTCTCACTGTGCGACATCATCAGCATCGCATCCTCACTCTGAGTCAGCAATATGATGCAAGTCCTTGAGTGTTGGTCCACCCCAATTGTGGGTGAGAATTCAGTCCCTGCTGATATAGGGCTCCTCAGTAGAACTATAGAGTTTCATGCGCCCCTGCAGGCAAAGGGGCTCCTGAAAAGCTATACATCTTGATGTGCTATACACATGTACCATCCTCAGACTGAGGCAGTTTATCTGAGGATATGCCTACGACTGATGAAATGCCCGGCTGAGGCAATTGTCCAATTAAAAAGCGAGAGGTCGGCTTTATGGCTGCGGGTAGACCATCTGGTGTCACCTGTTAATCGGATAATTGTCCCCAACTGCTGATACACCCCCCACCCGGGTCTGCCCTGGGGGACTTGGGTGGGGTTAGGTATTTTTTAGTTCCCAGGGTCACCCTGGTCAGCCCCACAGGGTGGGTTTTTCTCTCTATTCTGGGGCATGCGTTTCTGTCTACCCTTTGTCCATTTACCTGTATTTGCCTTTTTAAAACTCTCCCTACTGTCTGCACTGCCTGTAGCTCTTGATATTGGATGTGTGTTGCTAAATGGTCTTAGCTTTATTTAGGCCCCATGTTGTAGGTTTATTTAACGTATTTGGCCGGCTGGCGACATACATTCAATTTTCTGTTTAGTTTTTTTTTCACAAGCAGTGCAGGCACGTCCTGAGAAAGCCTTGTTGCTGTCGGGACGTTAAGCAATGTACAATCAATCAATCAACCAACTGCTGATACAGCGGAGTCTGGTTAAGGATCATTGAACTTCACCGGCCGTCTTTGTCCACGGCGAGACTAAAGTAACGGATGCCTTTCACAGCAGTCTTATTTCTTTATGTCAGTTCCAGTTCAAGTTAGTTTAGCCTTTTGATGCTAACGTGAATTATCTCTGGCTTTGACAATCACATTGTAACCGTATTACTGCAATGAATAGGCTTATCATAGGTAAAACATCAGCAAAACAAAAACAAAAAAAAATAAAAGACAACTTTTGTATCTATTTTGCACAATAAATAACCTGAGCATTGAATGTTGTATTCAGCATGTGAGCTTTCACCAGTTCACTGCAGAGGCCACATACTTTTAGTGCTTGCATTATTTTACTTAAGTTGTGTAGATTTGATTTGATTTGATTGATTTCCCTCAGTCTGAGGATGCAGATGGAGCAGATCTCTGTCAGCAAGAAGCATAGAATCTCATGGGCCCCTGTAGCTAGGCTGCTGGGGTCTATGAGAATGTATGACTCATGCAGACAAATTTGACTGGATGAGTAATTTATCTTTTTACTTGCAAGTGGTGTTCACATCCTGCAGATGCTCATGATAATCTATGCCTGTTGCAGGTGGATCAGGCAGGATTAGTGGCATTATGAATTATTTCTTTCTTGTTACTGACAGTTGGTGTATTCCTATTCTCATTCCTGTGTGTGCTGGGGTCGTCCACATTTGCTGCTTCTCTCTTCTGGCGAGGCACTGCTGCCATGTTTCCCTTGATGTTGCTCGGACGACTTCTGTTTGGGTCAGGCAATGGATCATTGACAAGTAAGTGCATTATTGTTGTGTTCATACCTATCTTAATCCCCTCGTGTGTGCATCCACCGGTACTATGAACAGCACCAGTGACTGTATGCATAAGGGTTTTATCTGTCTAGTTGGGGGCTAGAAAGAGGCAACTGTGTCCAGATTGTGAAAATTGTTGATAGGTAACCATCTTGCCTCAGGTAAAGGCTGCTGTTATCAGTTGCATGATAAGATGCTTTGTTTTCATTCCTACGTTACATGACCAATCCCTTTAACACAAAACCGTACCAGGTTACCTCGCTACAAAAACCCTTGTAGCGACTAATGGCAGACTTTTTTTTAGCCCTTTTAAATGCCAGTTTTGTTCTATAAAAGATCACCAAAACATTCTAAAGTACAAAGTTACTTAGTGTTGTTCAAAACAACAGGCACACTACTGGAGACGGCAACGTCATGAAAGATTTTAAATTACGTCGTAAGTCTATTATATGTAATGTATTTTCCTTTGACTTCAGTCATGTCTGACATGATCCAGGTCATCAGATTTCTTCTTAATTTCTTTTATGAAAATAGTGGAGGAATGAAAATATATACATTATTGGTAGCAGGGGCTTGATGCACAACCCTTGTATGCTTTTGGGAGGTCAAAGGAACCATTGTACCCCTCAGGCCTTTGGCCTTTTGGGTACAGTGGTTCCTTTGACCTCCCTCAGACCAACAAGGGTCCGTGTAGCAAACCCCTGCTACCAATAAGTTATAATAAATTGCAACTGCTGTTTTATGGCATTGTTATGTGGGGATTATCTTCAGCCACAGTAAGCTCCCAACACATCAACTTTCATTCTCTAGAAACAGTAAACATCCTTCACATTTGGAGTGTGGCCACCATCTTGGTGGGTTAATTGAAAGCAGTCACACAGGCAATACTTCCATCCTGCCAGGCAGCAGGATGGAAGTATTGCATGTGTGGAACCTGTAATTGATCATGGGAGGGCTTGGCCCAGGAGAACCTACATGAACAACTTAGGTCACATCATTCTACTTCTGCATTAAGGGTGCATGTCTTTTTCTCACAGAGTTATATACTAAGTGCTTAGTTGTTTCTTTGTTTGTTTGTTTTTTCAGACTTTCAGAGCTATATTTTGCAGTTTGCAGTCTCACAAACAAATTGAATGCTTTTTTAAAAAGTTTTCTTGTATTTTTGTTTTAATTCTTATGGAGAGGAATGGGGCAGGGGATGTGTTCTTTTCTATATGAAGTGACACCTAAGTCTGCATTTGCTACATATTCTTTGCAGTTGTTCAAAACCGAATCACAGCCTACTGGTTCAAAGACAAAGAGCTGGCCATGGCGTTTGGCATCACACTGTGTTTCTCCCGTCTAGGCAGCGTTCTAAACTTCTTCCTGACACAGAGCTTTGAGGAGGTCTTTGGCCTGAAAGCAACGCTGTGGGCAGGTGAAAACCAGTCTTGACAATCTCTTCACCTATTCACTGCCAGTGGATTGTGTTCTTTAACTCTTTCGAGACATGGCGCATCCAGATTCACAGCGTAAAGCCGCGTATCCAGATGCAGCACGTCTCGAAAGAGTTAATTAAACATCACAGATCCCTAGCTGTCAAAGGAACATAGATGCAAAGTGGTTTCAGCAATATGCATAGATCCTCGGACCCTGCAACTGCGAGAGAATTTTAGGATCTATACCTGTTGAAGTTGGGTGGTGTTCAGTTTTTCTCAACAGCGAAGGGGTTAACTTGTATGTCTTGTGCCTGTAACAAGATTAACTGTAAAAGCCTAATGGTGGTTCCTGGTTAGCTTATAAATCCCAATCAGCACGATGAAGAATGTTTCCACACGTGTCGAAGGTACTGTGAAATACCCATTTGATTAAGTTGACAGTGATTGTATGGTCTTTTCAGTGTGTGAGCCACACAGATCTAGACTTTCTTTTCATTGTGGTGTTCCACACAAATGTCAGCATAATATTTTCAGTGAGTGTTCACAAAATGTGGACTTATGTTTTCTTTAAACAAACCAAGCCATAGGAGTCAAATTTGCCAAAATTTGGGAGTGGTTCACTATTATAGTTCAGGAGACAGATCGACTGTAGTGGGTCAAGGATGGTACCAGCATACCTTAGCACCACTAGGCGCCAAGCTATTCTTTAACCACACTTGAACTTTCATGGTCAATCTATATCTTATTTTGTTGTAGTGTGTCAGGAAAGAATGTTTTGTATTAATCAGTCTGTATTTACTGCAAATTCACAGGTGCCTGCCTGTGTTTCTTGGGCTTCATGTCGGCCATGATTCTCAGTGTGCTAGACAAGTGGGGGGTGCGTCAACTGGGGGATGAAGAAAATCTGAAGGCAGAGTCAAAGCATCTGGTGAGCTTTGTGTGTATGTGCGTACATGTGTGTACTTGTTGTTGTTATTGTGTTTTTCACCCTTCAGTTGTAGCATGCATATTAAAATTATGTATACATTTATTGCATTTTTTTCAGCCTCATCCTCTTTTTCATTGGACTGGTAGACAGGGAGAAAGATAGAGAGAGGAGAAGAGGAAGAAACACAGCTTAATTTTGTTAATTGTCTGTCTTTATTTATTATTGATTTTTAAAAAAATTTATTTTGCTTTCTTTTAGTAGGGTGTGTAACAAACATGAATTAAACATTATCATCATTATCATCCATCATTGTGATTATGACTGTGGTATTTTTCTTTTTTATGACTGATGTATTGTTTCCTCAAAAACATTACCGATGCCATTAGTCATGGGATTAACCTATAGCTTACATAATTTTAGCCAAAAATTTACGATGTGTACCTATTGGACCAAGGGAGGCTACCTAAGGGTGCCGTGACCCAGTACCCGAGTAGCCTCCCGTCCCACCCCATACGGGTAACTGCCCTGTGCAGACACGCCAGTTTATTCCTTTAGCTTATGAAGTTAAGACGTGTGTTAGCCTTCTGCGGTGTTGAGTCTACGGCTTTGTATGGTTCTGCACCGATTGTTTGCGACCTACGAGACTTGGTTATTCTTGCCAGCCTGGAGGCTTGGACCTTTGCCACTTGTGTGCTTCTTCCAGCTGGCGTTGTGCGCCGTGTTCGCTGTGCCCTGAGAGACTTGGTTTCCGGCTGTGTGCTCGTAACCTTGCCCGGCGCCGTTGGACTGTTGTTCCTTGTGTACTTCTTCTTCCCTGGTGCAGACGTGCGTTCGCCCTCTGCAGTTTTCCTGACGGCTGTGTAGGGTTCTGCGCCGGTTGTGCCTGCGTCTTGGAGCCTCGGTTCCCGGCAGTGTGCTGCACTCGGTTGCTTGAACTGTTGTGAGAGAAAGTCCTTCTGTGGTTCTTCTCTGGGTGCCATCGGACAAGTTCGTGTATTTTCCGGGCCTCTGGGACTTCCGTCGCGGACTCGGCGCCTGTGCCTGACGTGTGCGGCCTCCGGCCCCTTGGTCTGGCGCTCCCGCTTCTGCATGTCAGGTTATCCCCTTCCCCCAGCCTCTGCAGATCGCTAGGTAAGGTCTCGATGTGGGCGGCGGCATCGCTGTCGGTGTTTTGCGTGCTCGAGTGCACTCGTGCCGCGGCGTAGCAGCCACAACCACTCGTTTCTTGATGATGGTGTCCATTTGTCATGCGCACCCACACCAGCATGCACATCCACATTCTTGCAGACACACTGGTGTGCTCACCCACATATTTTACGATCACACTGGTGGTATGCACACACATGTTGGTGTTCACAAACCACCTTTTACGGACGTGCTGCATACACCCACGTTTGTTAGACACCCAGTGTGCTCGTCGCATTTTAAGACACACTGGCGAGGTCATGCACACCCATGTATCCTGACAGGCTAGTATGCATGTTCTTATACATGCTGTTTCTCATACCTTTGGACTGGACGAAGAGTTGATTTTCTAGTGCACTCCTGTGCACAGCACTCCTTCATGCGGGCATTACACTATTATCCCTTCTTTTTTTTTCTGTAGTCAGCCACTATTCTGCGGCGCACTAACTAAATAATTAATAAGTACGCCAAACAACTTCTGGTGTGCTGTAGTCCTTCTTTTCGCCTATACTTATGATAACAAGCGTCCCAATAGGAAGGCCCTAGCCTGTTATGAGTACTGTCAGATGCATCCTTGGCAGTTGAGGCGGCGGTGCGTGCCGTCCCCATTAAGAGGCGATCAGCCGTAGAAAGGGCTACTGGGACGCTATATAGGTGCTTGTTATGATCTGATGTTGCAGTTGCCAAGTCAACACCTGCACCCGATGTGGCGACTACCTGTGGCCGAGTGTATGCATGCAGTGTGCCTCTCCTGCGCCGGTTGTGCCTCCGGCCGCACCTGTGATGTCTGTGCGCCCTTGGTAGAAGAGTTGGTCCCAGCGCTGGAGCTGCTATTGGCGTGAACGTCCACCGCCGTCCCTCAGCCTCACGCATGCGGCCCCTGACCAGTGAAGACGCACCCACACTGCTGTTGGGGGACAGCTTACCAGGGATCCCCGCTTGCGCACCCACTCTCTCGAGTCTGGTCCGCAGCAAGTCCACTCGCCCCGCTTTGTGGAAAACATACGGCTACCAAGCCTTGACATTGGGGGACGTATTCCCCCCTTGCGCACCAGCTCGCTCGAGCCTGGCCCGCAGCAAGCTAGCTCGCCCCGCCCTTGTGGAACCCAAGCATCACACGAAAAGACAAGGAAGTAAACCACGTGCCATCCTGACACCGGACCTTCGGCATCGTCTTGCGGCCCACGACAGGTGACCCCTGGAACGCTCCAGGACGGACACAGCTTGGACCTTGACCACCCGCTCGCACGTTCGGAGCCCACGTCTTCTCGGATGATGGTCTCCTGCCAGCAGTTCCGCGGCTCCACGGTTTCGGACCCTCATTGTCGTCGCCCGCCCCGCTCCTTGGTCTATGCCTGTCGTTCCCGCTCTCCCCACCCGGCGACCAGGTCTGCTTCGGGCTCCTTGTTTCCTGCACTCCTCGGCTTCAGACTTCCCTGCAGGTCTCGGAGGATTCCCACTCGCCCCCTCGCCATCACTCTCCTCGGAATCGCTCCTCGTCATCGGCGGATCCCGCCGCCTTGCACCCTCAGCACTGGCCTCCCGAGGATGATGACGCCCTCATTGTGTTCCGGACGATTCCGCTTCAGCGCTCCTTAGCCGTTCGGCCTCCCTGCCCCCCAAGAGGACGCTCTCGGCCTTGTGGACCCCCGGCGCAGTTATGCATGGATGGACTTCGCGGTGCTGCTTCCCACCTGGTCTGGATCGGACAGTGTCCCTCTTCCGCAATGCCCTCGCCTGTGCAGGATTGCTAGACAGGGTTACGCAATCTCTCGCCTGGAGGAGGCCTGGCACCCGTCGTTTCACTCCGCTGTTAGGAGACGTCCTGGCCTTAGCCCTGTCTGCCCGGGCGGCTTACCACGCTTCCGTCCACACCATATCCGTTGCCACCAAACCTACGCAGACAGCTGCGTCTGGCCCCTTTCCATGAACCGCTACGCTTCGATCCTGCCTGGCAGATGGTTTAGGACGCGTACAGGGACCTCTTGCCCACCTGCTTTGTCTACTCCTGGTTCAGCCGCCCGCAAGGCCCTGCTTCTCTCCCTGCTGACTGTTAGGCCCTCCTCTTGCCCGCCCTCCAGGCGTGGCTGCCCGCACCTGCCACCGGCCCCGCCCATCCCCGGCCCCCTACGTCGCGGCCCTGTGTGGACTCCCTCCCTTCGGACAGGCTCAGGCGGCCGCTGTTCAAGGAGAGATTGCCGCGCTGTTGCAGTAGGACGCCTCGGAGGTGATTACGCGTTGCGATCCCCCGGCCTTCTCCTTTGTAGTATAGTGGTAAGTATTCACGCCTGTCGCGCGGGCGACCGGGGTTCAGTTCCCCGCTGGGGAGCCAGCCAATGGCCATACCACGTTGGATACTCCAGTTCTTGTCTGATCACCGAAGTTAGGCAACAACGGGCTCGGTTAGTACTTAGATGGGTGACCACCTGGGAACACCTGTGCTGTTGGCGTTATACGGCCGTCTCCTTCTGGTTCCCAAGCTCAGAGGCACGGGGCTCCCAATCTTCGACCTTCCCCACCTGGGTCTGCCCTGGCGGACTTGGGTGGGGTTAGGTACTTTTTAGTTCCCAGGGTCACCCTGGTCAGCCCCACAGGGTGAGTTTCCTTTCTATTCTGGGGCATGTGTTTCTGTCTACCCTTGGTCCATTCACCTGTATTTGTCTTTTTAAAACTCTCCCTACTGTCTGCGCTGCCTGTAGCTCTTGATATTGGATGTGTGTTGCTAAATGGTCACAGCTTTATTTAGGCCCCATGATGTAGGTTTATTTAACGTATTTGACTGGCTGGCGACATACATTCAATTTTCTGTTTAGTTTTTTTTTCACAAGCAGTGCAGGCACGTCCTGAGAAAGCCTTGTTGCTGTCGGGACGTTAAGCAATGTACAATCAATCAATCAATCAATCTTCGACCTCTCAGCACGGAACAGGTTCATCTCTGTTATGTGTTGAGTTGTGGTCCTAGTATGATATCACACCAGACGGCATGCACGTAAGGTTCTTTTAAAGAAACTTCATTCAGCTGCAACCCGTCACACGTGGCTTAAGGTTGTAGACAATACTGGAGTAACAGTTCCAACAATACTTTATTGCAGCGATGTGATCTCCACACAATGCATTCCCAAATGCACCAACACTGATACAATGTCTCCTCTTCAAAATGTCAACACTGGCAACACAAAGTTTCTCATACAACATACACCACCGTTACGCTGCGTCTCTCACAATGTACACCCTATACGGGCCATGTACCTACGATAACTGTGTGTCCCTACAACTGACAATGCATGACAATGTACACACGTGCTTCCTAGCACCAAATTTTATAGTGAAACAAATTTCCAGAATAATCTAACGAAATCACACAACGCAACCAATCAGAACGGAACACGTAACTGAAACTCATAAATATTAATAAAAGAAGAACTTTCATAGAATAACTACAATAGTCTACAAAAATTCAATGCTCATTTCAACCCCAAATCCCAATGTATAATGACATCACATAAAAGTATGGTAGACCATTCACGACCTTTCATAACACGCAAAGAACGGCCGCTAATTTCACGCTCACAGAAAACAACTATGACTAAAAATAGAGCACCTCTACTACCACTATACTCCATGCGTCTTTGCAAGAAGCTTCCAGACTAAACTTAGCGTATCATAACAAAACCAATTCCGCTATCTGCGCAAACGATAGAGAATCTTACTGAAAAGGTACGTGATTTGTAACCATGATAGCTTAAATAAATATCGGATCGTTTCCTACGATTAACACACGCATGCTCTCACAGAACAACACAACCACAATCGTAACATTAACCCCCTCTTTAGAATAAAATTTAACAAAAATTTCTTCTCAAATCTCAAAATATGGTTGTGGCTGTATTAACCTATACAAAACCACAAATAATAAGAATTTCACATAAAAAAACAAACAAACAAATCAACTTCTTTAAAATAATTGTCTCACAGTTCCTTTAAACTGTCCTGAACGAAGACATGTCCCTTTAAACTCTTATGGACACCGAAAATGTTTCTTGAAACTGTTACAGACACAGAAATGTTCATTTTAACTGCTCTGCTCAGGTAATCTGCTCCAAAGTTCTGCGAACCCTTGATAGACTGTAGTTTAACGTCAAAATTCTGCAAGAACATCGCCCATCTCATAATACGAGAATTTGTAAACTTTACAGAGTTTAGATAGTTCAAGGGCTGATGGTCCGTTTGGAGAACGAATGGCACACCCAGAAGGTATAGTTTGAACCGCCTTACTCCCCAGATGATGGCTAGGCATTCCTTCTCAATGGTCGAGTAGTTTCTCTCAGCTCTGGTCAACTTTTTGCTGGCGTAGCTCACTGGATGGAGTTTTCCATTATCTTCTTGCATTAAGACTGTACCTACTCCTTCGTTTGAGGCGTCTGTTCTCAGGAAGAAAGTTTTCAATGGGTCAGGGAGGTGTAGAACAGGCTTCTCGGTTAGGATGTCTCGAACTGCCTGGAATGCTCGCTCTTGGGCCTCCTCCCACTTCACTACGTTAGGTTGTCCTTTCCTCAACAAGTCAGTCAGGGGATCTGTGACTGCCACAAAGTTTGGTATGAACTCCTGGTAGTAGTTCGCCAAGCCCATAAATGAGCGGAATTGCGTCTTGGTCTCAGGTCGCAGGGCATCCCTGATCTGCACGTTGTCATCGTGTAGCCCCTTTAAACCTTCGCTCAATTTGTGTCCGATGAAGTCTATGTTGTCGGCCCCAAGAATACACTTGCTTGGACGGATGGTGACATTTGCATCTGACAGTCTTTGGAGCAGTTCTCGGAGGGCTTTGAGGTGATCCCCCCAAGTTTTGGTATGGATCAAAATGTCATCCCAGTAAAAGACCACATTCTGCATATCTTCTAGGATCTTTTTCACTCCTCTCTGCAATGTGGCACCACTGTTCACCATACCAAAAGGCATCTTCAGGAACTCCCAATGATCGTCGGGTGTGATGAATGCTGTCTTGGGGATATCTTTTTCTGCAACCTTGATTTGCCAATACCCTTTGCTTAGGTCAGTTTTGGAGAAAAATCAGTCTCCACTGACCTTCTGGAACAGTTCTTCCGCTGTGGGCATAGGCTCTGGATCGAAGACTTAGTGTATTGAATCTACGATAGTCCACACACACCCGGTTGGATCCATCTGGTTTCTTCACGATGCCAACTGGGGACGCATATGGTGACTTGGACTCCCTGATGACTTCCAGACTCAGCATTTCCTTGATATCCTTTTTCAGTTCTTCCCTCATGTTATAAGGAAGACGATAAGGTTTGCTGCGAACTGGCTCATTTGACGTCAGATTAACCTCGTGCCAGATGGTGTCTGTTGTTCCTGAGTCAGGTGTAAACCGATGCTTGAATTCTTGAGTCAGGACACACAGTTATTCTCGTTGAGTCTGGGTCAGATTCTGACTGAACTGGATGTCTTCTATGTCCTCCCTGTGGTGGAGTTCATTAAGGTCAAACAGGTTCTCGTCGTCTAGTCTTTCGTCATCAGCAAGATGCACCGATGCTGCCAGTTGTGTTTTGTCTTGATGACCTCTCTCAATATACTTCTTCAGCAGATTAGCATGGTAAGTCTTCACCTTGTTGTTGACCTTGACTCTGTAGTCGTTGATGCCAACCACTGTGTCGACAACGTAGGGTCCCTTCCACTGCATCAGGAGTTTGTTGTTGTTGGTAGGAAGAAGAACCAATACTTGGTCACCTGGCTGGAATCGTCGAGGTTTTGCCTTGCGATCATAGTAATGTTTCCCCTTGTTCTGCGCCTTCCCTAGTTCTTCTTGAGCCATCCTGAGGGTATCTTCCAGCTTCTCTCACAGGTCGAAGACGTACTGTTAACTGATCTTCATCTCAGGCACGTCGATATCCTTGGTCCACAGCTCCTTCAGGATGTGCATCGGCCCCCTTACAGTCCTACCGTACAGTAATTCAAAAGGGAAAACCCTGTCGAATCCTCAGGAACTTCATGGTATGCGAAGAGTAAGGCATTGATATATCTATGCCACAACCTTGGCTGCTCAGCACATAGTTTCTTCAGCATAGCCTTCAATGTTCCATTATACTTTTCAACCAGCCCATTACACATGGGGTGATAAGGGGTGGTAGTAAGGTGTCGGATGCTCAATAGCCTCCCCCACCAGGTCTGCCCTAGGGGACCTTGGTGGGGTTGTCTACTTTTTAGTTCCTAGGGTCACCTTGTCTAACCCCTGCAAGGTGGGTTCTACTCTTTTGGGGGTTTGTATTTCTGTCTTTCTGGTCCATTCATCTGTATTTTTCTTTTGAAATTCTCCCTCCTGTCTGCGCTTCTTGCAGTTATTTCTTCATTTAGCGCAGGCACGTCCTGAGAAGGCCTTTGTCGCTTGCGGGACGTAAAGCAATCTATACTCGCTCAATAGCCGGTTGACATCCTCCATGCAGTCGGAGACAAACTGAGTTCCCAGGTCACTCAGGATCTCCTCAGGAATCCCCAAACGGCTGAACATGTCGATGAGTGCCTCTGCCACTGTTGGAGTGTCGATCTTCTTCAATGGTATGGCCTCAGGATAACGTGTAGCGTAGTCCACCAGGGTCAAAATGTAGCGATGACCAGCTTCACTTGGAGGGGATATTGGCCACAGCTACCCGCTTGAAAGGCATATCATATTGATCAGTGGCATTTTCTCTAGAGGAACCTTGGGCACCTTTCCCTTGGAGATTGTCTTCTGGCATATATGTCGCATGACCTGCAGAATCGGGTGACGTTGCCTCCCATATCAGGCCAGTAGAAGATGGCTCGGATCCTATCGAGGGTCTTGTTGATTCCCAAGTGTCCTCCCAATATGAAATCATGGGTCAATTTCATCACCTGCATCCTCAAAGGTTCAGGAACTACTATCAGACGCACAGGTTTATCTCCATTGCTGTTGAATATCCGGTACAATATATTATTCCTGGTCTTGGAGGTTATCTCATTTCCCTTTCGCATTAAGGGCTCAGTCTGACCTCGGAACTTGTCAAGCGTGGGGTCGGCTTTCTGTAGCTCCACCAGCCTTTCCCTATTCACTACAGCTGCTTTCGAGAGGGATGGTCTGGTGACTCTTCTTTGCTTGACTTCTTGTGGTAGCAGCACGTGTTTCAGGTTTCCACTCTGGATCTGGATCGTCTGCGTTTCTGGCACCATCAATGTTTCCAATGATAAGATCGTAGACTGGGGTCTTTACGCATAGCACCTTCACCTCTCCTTTCAGGTATGGGGTGTCGACGCTGACATTGGCAAGGGAGATAATCCTCACAGTTCTGTCGGCCAAAATGAGGGTGGTCCACTCCTGTAGCTTCTGGTCTTCAGCTACTAAGTCCTCTCTCACGATGATGCAATTACAACCGGTATCTCTCAGCACTCCCACTGGTGTGTTTCCGACGAATCCTGACACCACCGGCATGTTCGGCACTTCATTCTCAGGCAGCGCAATGTTTGAGACTGGTAAGAATGTAGCCCCATCTCCAACTGGGATGCGTCCATTCTTTCTAAAAGATTCAATCAGCTCCGGTGTCACTCACGATTCTCCAGATTCAAAGTCACTGGATGACGTCACATCATTGGCTAGTACAGCGGCGGCTCTGTGTTGAGACGTAGTACTGCTTCTGCCTGCTATCCCGTGATCTTGGTTGGATCTTCTGATGTTGTCGCCTCGAGGAACGTCTTTAGAAGGACACCGTATTGCCTTGTGACCTTTCTTCCCACAGAGAAAACATGTCAGGTTCTCCACCGGCTTGTATTTCGGGGTGTCTCTGACATTGTGGATTTCCTCTGCTGGTGCAGACACACATTGCGGCTTGCAGGGCCCGAACTTCATGTTGTGGGCGTCAAGGTATCTTTGAGCGAAGTCGGCCAGGGCCTTTAGGGACTGGTCTTTTTGCTCCCTGAGGTGGGTGGCCAGGTCCTTAAAACATGCGTTGAGGACTTGTTCTTTGATGATGAGGTCACACAGGTCCTGGTACTCATTGTTTAAACCAGCCAGCTCTATCCATTTCTCCAGGTAGCTCCTGATTCTCTCAATGAATAGGCCGGGTGTTTCTCCTTCTTCAGGCTTGCAGTTCCGAAATCGTCGCCTGTAACACTCTTCAGTGAAGTCGTACTGTCTCAGCAGGGCAGCTTTCAACTGCGTATAATCTTTGGCTTCTTCTCTTGGCAAGCGGGTGTAAAATTCAAGCGATTTGCCAGTTAGAAGTGCGCTCTGTTTGATAGCCCAAGTCTCTTGTCTCCAGTTATTGCTGCTTGCGAAGCGCTTGAATCGCTCCAGATAAGCGTCCATCTTATCTGAATTTTCAACAAAAGGTAGAAGTTTTGGCGCACAGGCTGTTTGCTCTCTGCTGGCTAAGGTTGTTGCTTCAGTAGCTCTCTGGCTCTGTGCTTCTATCTCCATCTGCTTTAGATGAATTTCGTGTTGACGTTGCCTCTCTGCCTCTTCTCGCTCCTCTTCTCGTTGTTTCTCTGCCTCTCTTCGCTGTTTCTCTGCCTCTTCTCGCTGTTTCTCTGCCTCTTCTCGTTGAATTTCGAGTTTCCTGATTTCACGCTCTTTGGCTCTTTCTTCTCTCTCCAATCTCTCCTTTTCTTCTCTCTCTCGTCTCTTTTCTTCTTTCTCCTCTCTCTCCAGTCTCTCCTTTCTTCTCTCTCTCGTCTCTTTTCTTCTTTCTCCTCTCTCTCCAGTCTCTCCTTTTCTTCTCTCTCTCGTTTCTTTTCTTCTTTCTCCAGTCTCTCCTTTTCTCTCTCTGATCTCTCCTTCTCTCTCTCCTTTACAAACTCGAGGAGTTGAGCTCCTTCGAGTCCACATTCCTTTCCAATTTTCAGGAATGTCTCCATTTCCGATGTCGCCATCTCTGCGTTTCACTGCTGGCTGTTTTCTCTGGCTACCCTTTCCACTGAGCCACCTGAAGAAGTCCCGTCGGAGGTGCCAAAATGTTACGTGTTGAGTCGTGGTCGTAGTATGATATCACACCAGACGTAAGGTTCTTTTAAAGAAACTTCATTCAGCTGCAACCCGTCACACGTGACTTAAGGTTGTAGACAATACTGGAGTAACAGTTCCAACAATACTTTATTGCAGCGATGTGATCTCCACACAATGCATTCCCAAATGCACCAACACTGATACAATGTCTCCTCTTCAAAATGTCAACACTGGCGACACAAAGTTTCTCATACAACGTACACCACCGTTGCGCTGCGTCTCTCACAATGTACACCCTAAATGGGCCACGTACCTATGATAAACTGTGTGTCCCTACAACTGACAATGCATGACAATGTACACACATGCTTCCTAGCACCAAATTTTATAGTCGAACAACTTTCCAGAATAATCTAACGAAATCACACAACGCAACCAATCAGAACGAAACACGTAACTGAAACTCATAAATATTAATAAAAGAAGAACTTTCATAGAATAACTACAATAGTCTACAAAAATTTGACTGCTCATTTCATCCCCAAATCCCAATGTATAATGACGTCACATAAAAGTATGGTAGACCATTCACGACCTTTCATAACACGCAAAGAACGGCCGCTAATTTCACGCTCACAGAAAACAACTATGACTAAAAATAGAGCAGCTCTACTACCGCTATACTCCATGCGACTTTGCTAGAAGCTTCCAGACTAAACTTAGCGTATCATAACAAAACCAATTCCGCTATCTGCGCAAACGATAGAGAATCTTACTGAAAAGGTACGTGATTCGTAACCATGATAGCTCAAATAAATATCGGATCGTTTCCTACGATTAACATATGCATGCTCTCACAGAACAACACAACCACAATCGTAACAATCTCCGTGGACGGCGTTGTCGCCGCGTCCAGACGGACGTCCCCGAGCCACCTTCGATTTCCTAGATGATCTGCCCCTGTGCAACCAATCGGCGGTTGCCTTGGAGAAGGACTGAGACTCCTTGCTGGACCTTCTCGACAGGCTTGGCTTCTTGGTCAACGTGGGTGGGTTGGACCTCGCCCCATCCCGCCGCTTCGTTCACCGGGACATGGCGTTCCGGACTGACCTCAACCTAGGAGACTACCGGAACCACGGATACGGAAGTTGGTGAACCTGGCTCGGTTAGTGTTCTACTGGAGTCGGTCTCCGCCAGAGTGTGGCTGCAGCTCCTGGGCCTGATGAGTGCGGACCTCCTCCCCCGTGGCCGTCTCTACTCTCGTCCACTTCAACTGTCCCTACTTCTTCCCTGGCGACTCTCGGCTGGCGACATCGAGGCTCAAGGACCAGTGCTTCCGCTGCCCCTCCCACCCCCCCCCCCCCCACCCCCTTCCGTTGGGCGGGTCCCTTTGACTCACTTCCGGAGTACCTCTCTTCCCTCCGCCCCCACTGTTGTCCCTCTGCGTCAATGCTAGCGGCGCCGGCTGGCGCACGCACCGGCTGCCGACGTTCTCCAGGTTCCGGCAGCTGGACCACGGACATCGCTTACTAATGTTCAACTGATTGGAGCTGCATGCGAGTTGGCAAGCTCTCCTCGCCTGGGACACCACTCTCGGACGCCAGGAACTGCGTGTCCTCCAACAGCGCCACGGTGGTTTCCTACACCCAGAAGCAGGGCGGGCCTTGCTTCCCCTCCCTCTGCTTTCTTCTCTACCAGCTCCCCCAATGGGGCACGATTGCGACATCCCTCTCCGAGTGAGAGGTTCCATGGACATCTGTTTGGCCTCGCAGTCTCCCTCTCGCGGCCCAGACAGCTTCTCAACACCGATTGGGCTCTACATCCGGACACCTTTTGGATGATCTGTATGCGTGGCAGTCTCCTCTGGTCGACCTCTTCGCGACGGGGTGGAACCGCTAGTTGCCCCCTCTTCGTCTTGCCCATCCCGGCCCCCCTAGCCTGGGCAGTAGATGCGTCACCTTCTCCTGTGAAGGTCTCTTCGCGTATCCCTACCCGTCCACAGTGCTGGTCCCTCAGGTCCTGCTGGACCAAGTCTTGGACCTCCGAGCCACCCAGCTCCCCTCCTTCTGACCCTCGCCACCGGACCCCCTCTGCGGCTCCCCACACCATGCCCGAAGCTCAAGCAACCAGGGCAGGCGCCATGCTTTCCATTCCCGAGCGACTCCTCCTCCATGCCTCAGGCCTGGAGATGGTGGGGCACACCCTCGCCGCTAGCCGCTTCTCGAGTGCAGCAGTGGAAGCTATCACTACAGGCCGCAGACCCTCGACCCTTCGAGGCTAAGGAGGAACGTGGCGAATCCTGGAGTCTTGCTGCGATGACCAACACCTCGCTCCAGCCGATCTGACTTCCCCCTCAGCTGGCTGAGTTCTTCCTCTGGCTTTGCCGAGCAGCACTTGGCGCTGATCACCTTCGGGGGCTACCTCGCCTGATTGCCGACACGTCCCGACCTTGGGCCGCTCGGACCCCGGCACGTGCAAAGACATCGCGCTGTCCTGGTGGCCGACGTAATGCAGAAGACATGCTTCTCACCCTTGCCACAGCCTCCAGAGTGAGTGAGCTGCTCCCGCCTTTGGCGCACCCCTCCTGCTGCAGTTCAGGACGGACGACTCTGTGCAGCTACTGACGGACCCGGCCTTCCTGGCCATGACACAGTCCCCCTTGACCACCCCCCCCCCAGGTGATCACCGTCCAGCCCCTGAAGACGATATGCCCGGACAGGGAAGCCAGAGAACAGGACCCGGTGAGAGCCTTACGCGTGTACCTATGCCAACCAAGCCGCTCCGCCAGGGACGCTCCCGCCTCCTTCTCCCTCTGTCCCCAGGTAGATCCGACGTATTGGCCCGACGATTCATCCTGGTTGCGATGGGTGTTACGCTCTGCCTACCAGGACCTTGGCCCTGACGCTGCCAAGCGATTACTTCAGGGCGCACGAGGTCAGAGCCATGGCTGCAAGCGTCGCTTCGACCGCAACTGTGCTGTCCGAGACATTGTGGCAAGAGAGTCGACCTTCACCTGCTTCTACCTCTGAAACCTGGCAGGCTAGCGAGACAGCCTGGCCCTGGTGGGGGACATCGCTGCGGCGCAACACTCCCTCCCGGCACCCTCGGTGCCGACGGTAACCTTTAGCTAAAATTATCGGGAGTTTGCTCCGGGGAGGGCAGCTCTGGATAGCTTGTGGGGTTACAGGGTTACATGGCACCCACCTTCTTTTCGCTATTCTCCCATGTAGTAATGGCATCGGTAATGTTTTTGAGGAAACATGAATTTTTCTCTAAAATGTATTTTTTCGAAAAATACTTACCGATGCCATTACTCGGACGGCCCTCCCACCTGCCCCGCTTGCCGCTAGTCAGCTAAGCAAATAAACTGGCGTGTCTGCACAGGGCAGTTACCCGTATGGGGTGGGACGGGAGGCTACTCAGGTACTGGGTCACGTCACCCCTAGGTAGCCTCCCTTGGCCCAATAGGTACACATCGTAATTTTTTGGATAAAATTATGTAAGCTATAGGTTAATCCCATGTTAGTAATGGCATCGGTAAGTATTTTTTTTTTTTTTAAATACATTTTAGAGAAAAATTCATTTTTAAAAAATTTTTATGAGTGTGGTATTTTTCGTTTTGTTGACCTTGTGAACTTGTGCACATAAAACTAGTTTGATCATTTTCATTGTGAATGTACTTTTCAGGAAGAGACATACCATACCATGTCAGGTGATGAACTTTGCAGAATGTATACATTTTGTAAACTGGATATGTAACATATGAAATTGTAGTGTCGCCTCACCCCAGCCTTCGACACCGAATTCTGTAGCATCGCTGACCGTGTGCAATGTTTGTGTGACCGGTGAGTGTGTATGTAAATGTTTGCTTCGTGTCAGGATGCCAAGTTCACACACACAAGCACAGTCACTCACACTCGGTACTAACTACAATAAGACATGTGAAACGAAGATTGCATTTCGTATAGACTATATTGTAGTACAGGCTAATAGTGATAAAGCGACAACAAATGCCCCGGCATGAGGCTGTTTGAGAAAAATATATTCTCTGCTGGTCACAATGTCATCAGACGTTACTACAGTAGCGCAGCAAAGTACTAATATCTAAGTCGTGTCTCTAAAAAGAATGACAAAGTCCGAACAAAGGAGAATCTAGTAAAATAACTAAGTCGGAGAGGCCATTAGATAAGAGGAAGCCTCGGCAAAAATGACAAAGTCCAAAGTGCCCTTTATAAAAGAAAGTCTATAAAAGTAACTAAGTCAGAGAGGCCTTTGGTAAAAGAAGACCTGTACAAAAATGACTAAGTCCAAAGCGCCCCTTTGTAAAAGGGAAGCCTCGGAAAACGACAGAGTCCGAGGCGCCTGTTACAAAAGAAGAGCCCCAAAAATAACAGAGTCCAAAACGCCCTTTGTAAAGGGAAGCCTCGGAAAAACGACAGAGTCCGAGCCGCCCGCTATAAAGGATAACTATCTAAGAAAAATGGTAGAGTCCAAAAGGTCCTTTGCCTCGGAAAAACGACAAAGTCCGAGACGCCCGTTATCAAGGAAGACTACTCCAGAAAAATGGCAAAGTCCGAAGCGCCCCTTGTAAAGGAAAACCTCGGAAAAATGGCAAAGTCCGAAGCGCCCGTTATAACTGCCAAAATGGCAGAGTCCAAAAGGTCCTTTGATAAAAGGAAGCCTCGGAAAAACGACAGAGTCCGAGACGCCCGTTATCAAGGAAGACTCCCAAAAAATGGCAGAGTCCGAAGCGCCCTTTGTAAAGGGAAACCTCAGAAAAATGGCAAAGTCCAAAGCGCCCGTTACAAAGTAGAGCCGCCAGAAAAGAAAAATGGCAAAGTCCCAGGACTCCAAAAAAACGACAGAGTCCGGGATTCCCGTTTAAGGGAGGGCTCAGAAAAATGACAGAGTCCAAAATACTGGTTTGTAGAGAGAACTCTGGAAAAACGGCAAAGTCGAAACAGCAACTGTAGAAGCAGTCGTGGATAACAACCGCTCAAATCCACCTATCTCCGCGCTCCAATCCATAGGGTGCCGAGCGCAGCGGAGCTTTTGCTAGCCAAATGCTGACGAGTACCGAAAAGTGGCTCGCCCGACCAAAATCATTACGTGTTACAAAATGGTGAAGCACTCTTCCATGCGATAGAACATTACTTTCCTAGCTGAATACGCTTTTGTCAGTTCTGAAACTATTACCAACACTTAGAGCACTTCAAACACTATATTGTTATAAAATCCTTTTGCAGATGAAAAATCGTACTTTTACAAGACTACGTAGTTAACAAATAAAATCCAACAAATCTCTTGTCAGGGGAAAATACTCCGCAGTAACCAGCTGTCTGGCACCGTAGCTAGCTTACTTACTTACGCCTGTCACCCCTACCCGGGTTTAGGCCGTCGACGAGAGACCTCCAGCAACTCCTGTCCTGTGCTTCTCCTTCGATTCTACTCCAGGTGGTTCCCAGTCTCTTGATGTCTGCTTGGAGGTCTCGACGCCAGGAGTTTCTCGGCCTACCTCTTTTCCTCTTTCCCTGGGGGTTCCATGACAATGCCTGCCTAGTGATACTGGAAGCTGGCTTTCTCAGACTGTGACCGATCCATCCCCATCTTCTTCGCCCAATTTCATTCTCTGCTGTTATCTGCTCTGTTCTCTCCCAGAGTCTGACGTTGCTGATCTTCTCTGGCCAGTGGATTTTCAAAATTCTTCTAAGGCAACTGTTCATGAAGGTCTGTACTCTGTTGACTGTGGTTTTTGTCAATCTCCATGTCTCTGCTCCATATAGGAGAACTGCTTTTACATTGGAGTTGAAAATCCGGACTTTGGTGTGTTGTGACAGCTCTCTGGAACTCCACACTTTTTTCAACTGGAGAAAGGCTGCTCTGGCTTTACCGATTCGTGCTCTGACATCTGCATCAGTGCCGCCTTTTTTGTCTATGATGCTCCCGAGATAGGTGAAGGACTCCACCTCCTCCAACGGGGTGCCAGCAAGCAAGA
This sequence comes from Semisulcospira habei, assembly GCA_036245525.1. Lineage (NCBI taxonomy): Eukaryota > Metazoa > Mollusca > Gastropoda > Semisulcospiridae > Semisulcospira > Semisulcospira habei. The sequence goes on along the minus strand of BTPG01000005.1, from coordinate 164,209,516 downwards.
CTGGTTCTTCCCTGGTTGCGTTCAGCCTCATTGTCTTTGTTTTCTGTTTGTGAATGGTGAGGCCCACTTGGGACGAGATGTCAGCAAGCCTCGTGGTCTTGTCCTGCATTTGTTGATGAGTGTGGGACAGTAATGCCAAGTCGTCTGCAAAATCGAGGTCGTCAAGCTGTGTCCACAGTGTCCACTGTATTCCACTTCGTCTGTGCTCTGTGGTCATCTTCATGACCCAGTCTATGGCCAGTAGGAAGAGGAACGGAGACAGCAGACACCCCTGCCTGACACCAGTTCTGACCTGGAGCTCTCTGGTGAACTGCCCTTCGTGGATCACGCGACATGTCATGCCATCATAGCTGCTCTTGATCAGGCGGACGAGCTTTATGGGTACACCGTAGTGTCGTAGGAGTTTCCACAGAGTCTCTCGGTCCACGCTGTCAAATGCTTTCTCATAATCCACAAAGTTGACGTACAGCGGGGAGCTCCACTCCAGAGACTGTTCCACGATGATGCGGAGAGTGGCGATCTGGTCTGTACATGATCGGTTCTTCCTGAATCCTGCTTGCTGGTCTCTCAGCTGGGGGTCAACGGAGCTCTTCATTCTCTCTAGGATGATCCTGTTGAAGACCTTTCCTGGTACTGACAGCAAGGTGATTCCTCTGTAGTTGGAACACTTGCTGAGGTCGCCTTTCTTGGGAAGCTTGATTAGGTACCCCTCCTTCCAGTCAGCCTACCCGGCACCGGCCTCCACGTGGCGTAGGTGGGTAGTCCGCTCAGTCCCTGACTGAGTGGGCTAGCGGACGGGTGCCATCTTTGTCCAGGATTAGGACTTGATGTCAGCAGATATGTTGTTCAGCCTTTTCACTGGTCCGGTTTTGAAGGAGCTGTGCTAACCTAGGTCGTACCATGTTGGATTGGTCCTTAAAAATACTCGTGACTTTTTGGTCCTTTGGATCCCAAGTGTTTGCCGTGCTTGGAGACCCGTGTCGGGGGAGAAGAGGATCCTGGTGGCTGAGGTTCCCTTTGGGCTGCGGCTCACTGGTGCCAACACTCCACTTCGGCCTTGACTTCTACCTAAACGGGAGGCTAGTCGTACCGGCCTAGTCAATCGGCTCTTGTCACGTTGAGCCCTATCCCACTGTTGACATGCGGGTTGCTATACGGAGCACCATGCTATAGCTTCTGCTGCTGATTAGGTGCTTTACGCCAGTATTCCCCTGCATTCAACGGTGTGATAGAAGGCGGTGGCTCAAACGGTTCAATCGGGCTTACCCCCTTGAGTATATCTTTCGGGCAGTCTCCATTGTGCGTCGGCTGGAGACCTGCCGACAGTTGCACTTTCCCTTGTTGGGCTCGGTGGCGGGCGGGGACCCCCGGGGGATGAATATCTCTACTAATATAATATGGATAAAACCAAAAAACCAAAACTAGCACAGAAACGGCGCATAGACACCGACATTGCACATGACAGTGATTCAGACTGTGAGGAAGCGACGCCTCAGGCGTCGGCCGTATGGCCTCGCTTCCTCATTGTCCATAGCAAGGTGAAGGAGAAACCAGTTACCAAGCTGCATCCTTTTCTGGTGGGGGAGACCCTCAGGAGCCGTGTTGGCAGGCCTGACGCCCAGCGCCTCAGGTCTGGTGACTTGCTGGTGGAGTGCCGTACTCGGGCACACTCCAGCGGGCTACTGGGGCTCTCTTCCATCGGAGACACTCCTGTGGAAGTCACACCCCACAAAACTATGAATTCGTCAAGAGGCGTAATCAAAGATCAAGCTTTGGCAGAACTGTCAGAAGATGAACTTGTAAGGAACCTTAAGTCTCAGGGGGTGACTTGCGTCAGGCGCTTCGCTTCCAAGCGAGGTGGTGGGGAGATCCGTCTCCCTACCATCATCCTGACGTTTGGCACCCCCACCCCTCCTACTACCATCTGGGGAGGTTACTACTCCCTGAGAGTGAAAAAGTACGTCCCTCTTCCCCTCCGGTGCTTTAAGTGCCAAAAGTATGGCCATGGGCAGAAGACATGCCGTCAGGCAGAGGCTTCATGCGCCCGTTGCACTAGGCCCGGACACTCTGCTGAGTCCTGCACAGCCACCCCCCTGTGTGTGAATTGCCAGGGGGCGCATATGGCTTCGGATAAGAAATGCCCTCGTTGGATATCCGAGTGCAAGATTCAGCAGGTGCGTGTGGAGAAGGGGCTGTCCTTTCTGGATGCCAAAAAACTGGTTGAAGGCCCTGGTGCAGCTGCGGCTGCCCCAACCTCTAACACCTCAGTGTATACTTTTAGTGCAGCGGTGGCAGGCAAGCGCCCCACCAAAGACTTTTCATGTCAGACCCCAACTTCTTGGTTGGGGGCGGAGCCTCGGCTCATCTTGCCCCTGGAGAGTAACCCTCCTCCGGTGGTGACAAGGAGCCAGGAAACGCAGAAGGCGGACACTGCCGGTCCGGTTGTGCCGCCTTCTGTTGCCCCTAAGCCTCAGCCCCCACCCAAACCTGTTAGTCAGTCAACTCCAAAGGCTTCTGGCTCTGGTCATCCTTCTAAGGCCGCTAACTCTAGCGGCAGGAACGCTGCCCAGGACCAGAAGTCTTAAGAAATCTATGGGACCGCTGTGCGCACGGGCCCAGAAGGGGAACACAGATGTGCCCCTTCAAAACAAATATGCTGCACTGGAGGAGCGGATGGAGGGAGTGGAAGTTGTTGTTGCTGATGCTGCGGCAGCTCCACCCCCTTCCTCTCCGAGGAACCAGAGGAGGTCCGGGAGCCGGCCCCCCTCTGTTTCTTCAACTCCTTCCAAGGTAAAGGAAAAAGGGGGGAAAAACTCCTTACTCCCAGATCAGACTTAATCATGGACTCTTTGCTTCAGTGGAATTGTCGTGGTTTTCGAGCTAACTTTGAGGAATTACGTCTTTTAGTCAAGTTCTATAACCCCTCAGTCATATCTCTTCAGGAGACTTACCTGAAGACTTCTGACCCTGTTTCTTTTAATGGTTTTAATGTTATACATAAAGGCTCTGATTCGGAGAGGCGCTCGGGTGGAGCGGCTCTTCTCATTAGTAGCCAAATTTTATGTAGCCCCGTTAGCATCGACACCTGTCTTCAGGCTGTCGCTGCTCGGGTTACCTTAAAAAAGACCATAACCATATGCAGTATTTACCTGCCACCATCACTGCGGGTCTGTAGCAATGATATTTTTCACTTAGTAGATCAACTGCCCCCTCCCTTTATTCTCATGGGGGATTTTAACGGTCATGCTCACCTTTGGGGTAGTGACCACTATGATGGCAGAGGTCAGATGTTAGAAGATGTTTTTTCTCAACTTAACCTATGTGTCTTTAACGATGGCTCACCTACATACTCTAACTCAGGTTCCGGATCTAGTTCTGTTCTAGACCTCACTGTGTGTGATCCTTCTCTCATGCTGGACTTTGACTGGAAGGTTCACGACGACCTGTGTGGTAGTGACCACTTCCCAGTAGTCCTGTCATCGGTCAGCTGTGGGGAGGATTCGCCGGTGGGGCGCTGGAATCTCAAGAAAGCTAACTGGTCTCTGTTTGCCTCTCTCTGTCAGTCTCGTCTTACAGAGGAGGTGGTCATGTCAGCTGAAGAACCTGTTTCTTGTTTTACTTCTATTTTGTTGGAGGTTGCAGGTGAAACCATCCCTAGAACTTCCACATCACTCCCTCGGAAGCCGAGAGTACCATGGTTCAATGAAGAGTGCCGCAAGGCCCAAACAATGCTCAAATCTGCTCAGCGACGTGCATTTCGTAATCCGTCGCAAGCAAATATTTTAACCTTTAAAAGACAGCGGGCGAAAGCCCGTTATATTTTTAAACGTGAACGCCGTGCTTCCTAGAGACGCTTCGTCTCATCTTTATCTTCTAGGACTCCGTCCCAAAAAGTCTGGAAGGCTGTTCGAAGAATTAGGGGCAGGGGTGGCTCGGCTTCTGTCGGCCATCTTAGAGATGGTGCCAGTTTGGTCACAGATAAAAAGGCTGTGGCCAATTTGCTTGCCTCCACCATTGCCCATAATTCTTCAACAGAGCATTATTCACCTTTCTTCCAGAGAGAGAAGGAGAAGCGAGAATCTTGTGCTTGTGATTTTATATCGGATAACTTGGAAGACTATAATGCCCCTTTTACGTTTTCAGAATTGCAGCAAGCCATGCAGAAATGTACTGACTCTGCTGCTGGATTAGATACCATCCATTATCAGCTCATAACACATCTGCCTGAGGATTCACTCCTTGTACTTCTCAAGGCCTTTAACCAAATCTGGATAACCGGTCATTTTCCGCCATCTTGGCGCCAGGCTGTGGTTGTGCCAATTCCCAAGTCGGGTAAGGATCCTTCCGACCCGGGCAACTACCGGCCAATAGCTTTGACATCATGTTTATGTAAAACTATGGAACGCTTGGTCAACGCCCGACTGGTGTGGCATCTTGAGTCACAAGGTCTCATCACAGACCTCCAGTGCGGTTTCCGGCGCTTCCGTAGTACAACTGACCATCTAGTCCGCTTTGAGTCTTTTATCCGAGATGCTTTTGTCAACAAGCAGCATGTCTATGCAATTTTCTTTGATCTTGAAAAGGCATATGACACTACCTGGAAGCATGGTATAATGTCTGATTTGTCGGACATGGGTTTTAAAGGGCATCTGCCCGTTTTTATTCACAATTTTTTGTCCAACAGGTCGTTCCATGTCCGTGTGGGCTCCACCCTCTCCGACTCCTTTGAACAGGAGATGGGTGTCCCGCAGGGCAGTATTCTATCTCCTGTTTTATTTAGCATTAAAATAAATAACATTGTAAAGGCCGTCAAGGATGATTCTGAATGCTCTTTGTTTGTGGACGACTTTGCTTTGTGTGCACGAGGTCGAGGACTTGCGTCCCTTGAGAGGCGCTTGCAGCTGTGCGTTGATCGCATCCAGGGGTGGGTGTCTCTCAATGGATTCAAGTTCTCGCCCTCCAAGACAGTCTGTGTGCATTTTACTAACCAGACGAAATTTTTTCCAGAACCTAGCCTGAGCATTGCTGGAGTGCCAATTAAGGTGGCCGAAGAGGCAAAGTTTTTGGGGGTCATCTTTGACAAAAGATTGACCTTCTGCAACCATGTTAATTACCTTAGAACCTCTTGTCGGAAGGCCCTCAACATTCTTCGTGTCGTTGGTCGTACTGACTGGGGTGCAGACCGCATCGTCTTACTTCGACTGTACCGGGCCTTTGTTCGGTCCAAACTGGATTACGGCTCTGTGGTATATGGCTCGGCTTCCAAGTCTGTTCTGCAGCGTCTGAACACAATTCACCATCAAGGTCTGCGCATATGTCTGGGGGCCTTCAGGACATCTCCAGTTCCTAGTCTGTATGCCGAGGCAGGGGAGCCTTCTCTCAAGCTCCGCCGCATCCGCCTCATGCTCAGCTACGTTCTGAAGCTGAAGGCCCATCCAGAAAATCCTGCCTATGATTGTGTTTTTAACCCGTCGTTTGCAGAGATTTACGATGCCCATCCGGGAGCTGTCCGTCCACTTTCCTTCCGTGTCCGACCTCATCTGCAGGCGGCCGGAGTGGACCTGGACAAAGTTTCGGAATCTCTGCAACACGTCACTCCACCCTGGCTACTACCAGTTCCTGACATCTTGCTGGACTTGACTGCCCACAAGAAGGATTGTACTCCACCAGCCATATACCAACAGAGCCTCAATGAACTCCTTTCAATATTTCCTGGCTATTGTCGTCTTTATACGGATGGGTCCAAGTCTGAGGATGGAAGAGTGGCTGCGGCTGCAGTGTCCTCTCGCCATCCTAGACGCCCATTTAAGCTCCGTCTCCCTGACCATTCCTCTGTATTTAGTGCAGAACTGCAGGCCATTCTGCTAGCACTCAAGCATGCCTATCAGTCTCGGGAAAGGAACTTCCTGATTCTGTCTGACTCTCTTTCTGCCCTGCAGGCCCTTCAGGGCGCGGGAACAGACCATCCACTGCTGGTGCAGATTAGAGAGCTCTACGCGGACTTGATGAAGGAATATTATGACATCATTTTTATTTGGGTCCCAGGCCATGTGGGCATCGAAGGCAACAGAATCGCAGATTCTGCTGCCAACAGTGCCCGCAGTGACCCTGTCCCTGACACACAGACTGTCTATAGTGATTTTAAACCTGTTATTAGTGCGTACATAGCCCGCGAGTGGCAGTCCGAGTGGGACAAAGAGGAAGGGAACAAGCTTCATGAAGCTCTTCCTAAGTTGTCTGACAGTCTACCTTTCCGCTGCGGCAGCCGCCGTGAGGAGACTGTCCTTGCTCGGCTCCACATCGGGCACACATATGTTACGCACTCTTACTTACTTAAACAGGATGAGCGTCCATGGTGTTTTGCCTGTGATGAGCAGTTTTCTGTTCGACACTTTTTGCTGTATTGTGCTGACCTAATTGACACCAGATATAAACACTTCACAGCAGACTCCTTGAAGGTTTTGTTCCGGGATGTTCCCCCGGACAAAATCTTCAATTTTTTGAGAGAATGCAATATTTTTAACAAGATCTGAGCATTCATAGACTATGTGAATTTTTTATTTGCCCTTTTTGAGAGTCTGTAGACGTTTCTTTTCCAGACATGTGCGACATTTTAGCCTGAGATTTTTAATCTATATTTACATCTTGTCTTAAGACCTTGCTTTTAGTCTGGCTGACCAGATTTTTACCCATCCCGCCGTGAGATGGCCTTAGTCGCCTGCTCGGCGTTAAACCCAAATAACTAACTAACTAACAAGCAATGCAGGCACGTCCTGAGAAAGCCTTGTTGCTGTTGGGACGTTAAGAAATGTACAATCAATCCTTCCAGTCAGCTGGCATCACCTCCTCTTCCCAGATCTTTCCAAACAGTGGGTACAGCATCTCAACTGTTGTCTCTAGGTCTGCTTTCAGAGACTCCGCTGGGATGCCATCTGGCCCTGCTGCTTTGCCATTCTTCAAAAATGCCATTGCTTTTCTGATCTCTTCCCAGCCGGGTCTGTCACAGCTGATGGGTAGGTCGGTCTCTGCCGGCTGGATGTCGGGGGGGTCGGGTGGGCTAGGTCTGTTCAGTAACTCTTCAAAATACTCGGCCCATCTGTCGAGTTGGTCTGCTCTGTCTGCAATAGGCTTGCCTTCTTTGTCTTTTACTGGTCTTTCAGTATGGCCATACTTACCCGACAATCTTCTGGTAATGTCGTAGAGCTGTTTCATGTTGCCGCTGCCTGCTGCCTTTTCTGCCTCTGCTGCCAGGCTGTCTGTGTAGGCCCTCTTGTCTGCCCTGATACTCCTCTTCACCTCGCGGTTGGCTTCCGAGTATTCCCCCTGTGCCCTTACTTTGGCTGCTCTCGTGCGACTGTTGTTGACCGCTGCTTTCTTCTGCTTCCTCGCTTCTATCTTCTTCAAGGTCTGTGCCGACAGCCAGTCCTTGTGGTGCTGTTTCCTGAGCCCTACAGTGTCTTTGCAGGTTGAGTTCAGCGCCTCTCTAACTGCCTTCCACTGCTGTCTGTGGTGACCGCCTCCTCTTCATTTACTAGCTCCTGTAGCGCTTGAAACCGGTTGGACAGCACCAGTTTGAACTCTTCTCTAACTCCAGTTTCTCTCAGGAGGCCTACATTATAGCGCTGTCTTCTTGTTGTCTCTGTGCGGCTTTTCTTTAGCTTGAGCTTCATTCTTAAGGTAAGCAGATGGTGGTCGGAGGCGACATCTGCTCCCCTCCTCACTCGAACATCTTGAAGGGATCTTCTAAATTTCTTGCTAATGCAGATATGGTCTATTTGGTTCTCTGTTGTATGGTCAGGTGAGACCCAAGTTGCTTTGTGTATTCTTCTGTGTGAGAAGATGCTGCTGCCTCCAATGACAAGTCGGTTTAGAGCACAAAAGTCTACAAACCTCTCCCCGTTCTCACTCATCTCCGAGCCTAGTCCCTGTCTCCCCATCACCTCTTCGTATCCGGTGTTGTCCTCCCCTATTTTGGCATTAAAATCGCCCATGACGATGGTGATGTCTCGCTCCGCACATTTGTCCACGGCACTCTGGAGTCGGTCGTAGAACTCTTGTTTCTCTTCCTCGTCACTGTCATTGGTGGGCGCATAACACTGGATGACGTTCAGCTTGAGCTTTTTCTTGGTTCTAAAGGCTGCTGTTATAATTCTTGGCCCAAGAGGTTCCCAGCCCATCAGCGCTCTCTGTGCCACTGGTGACAGCATGAGTGCTACTCCTTCTGTATGGGGGGCATTCTCCTCTTCATGACCTGAATACAGAATCATCTCCCCACTTAACAGCCTTTTCTGGCCAGACTGCGTCCATCTGGCTTCACTGATGCCTAGCAGGGAAAGGTTATACTTTTGCATTTCCGCTGCTATCTGGGCGGCCTTGCCGCTCTGGTACATGGTCTTGACGTTCCATGTGCCCATGGTTGTATCCCTGGATAGAGAGAGGCGGCTCGGTCCTGTGGCTTCCGAAGACTTCCGGCTTTCACCACAGGACGTCATAAGTCTTCTAGTAGAAGAACCTTCCTCCTCCAGGAAAGGAATTACTGTTAGTCTTTTCGTCGGCGTTTTTGTAGCTATTTCCTTTTTTGCAGGGTGGGGAAGCTACCCCCACGCCCACAACCCCCTTACTAGGAGGACCAGGGGTTTTCTGTCGGGGTCACCTTCCCTTAGACCATGTTGGTTCACGGCACCTTATTTCATTCGGTGCACCCCTCTCACGAGGGACCCCCTATCCACCACCCAGGGGACGCGCCTCAACGCCGTATGGTCCCAGCGCGAGGTGGCACCGTAGCAGAGGTCTGAAAAGGAGGAAAAAACCGACACTTGGCGAGGTGCGGTCACTGAGTACAACATCTGGCCTTTGTCTAAACGTTCTGCTGTGCTACACAGCCTTGCCTCTTACTACTGGCGGTACAAATGTACACACTGACTAAATTCCAAGCTCGCAGGAGACAAAAATAGCTGAACTACGTGAGTCTCAGTGAGCACACTGACTACACAAAAAAAGAAGAAAAATAATACGATAAAAAAACGTGTACAAGATATTTTTACCACAAAATCATGGTTTAGAAATTGTAATGTATACTGTACACATTTTGATGTTTCCTGTCACAGTGTTAACCCTTGGTCTATCTGTCGTGATATTTGTTCAAGCAATTCTTGCAGGAAATCATCTCAACAAAAAGTGCTATGGACAGGCAACATTTATTTTTTCAAAAACGTTACCGATGGCATTACTGAAAGGAAGATATACTTAGCTTGTCAATTTCAGCCTCCAGAATTGTTGTGTGTTGCCACACAACCAGGGACATAACTCTAGCAAGTACCTAATCCCCTAAGTGGCCTCCCTATCCATCCTGGTAGCCTCCCTTCCTAATCTCACGAGAGCCCGTTAGTTCCAGTTCTATGCTTAGCTTCCATTTTGTTCGGTTTCGTAGTTTCAGTCTCCGCATTTTCGTCCTCTCTTTCGTTGTTCTTCGGTTTCGCTCTCCTTGACATGGCTGGGTAATTCCTCGGACATTGCCTCGCCCAGCGATTGTGGCTGACTGGGGCAATTTCCGTGGAATTATGGCATTTTGCCTTTCATTTCGACTTCGACTGTCAGTTACAACGGTTGTGTGCTCAGTAATGTGGCCCCTGGGTCACACGCGATTCTCTTATTTTTTCCGTTACCTGTTGCAGTTCTCAGCTTAAAACTTGCACCGCCTGTAGTGACTTCCAGTGGCCCAGCGATTCGCATATTTGCTGCCTCCCCTATTCGGGCTGCGCTTCTGATAACACTTGCAAGACTTGCGCCGCCTGGGAGGAAGACCGTTGGTCCCAACTTTGGCATTTTTATCACCGCAAGCACCCCGTGCCTTCTACCGCAGCGCCAGCTCATCCGGCCCCTCCCAAATCAGACACAGTCGGCGTTTCGTCTCGGCGCTCCCGGTCCCAGGACTCCGGTCGCCTACTATTCCCGCACTCCCGCTCTACGGAGACAGGACACTTGCGGACATTTTCCCCACCGGCCAAGGCGATGGACGCTGTCCCTTCTGCTGTGGGAGGTGAGTTACCTTTCGAGCACCTGCACTCCTGCTCCCGTGAGTGCAGTTTGCTGTCAGCCCCGCGCATCCGCTCTACGGAGATGGGTCCCTCGCAGCGTACCCCCCTCTCCCTCGGGGGAAGAGACACCAGCCCACGACTGTCACTGGTGCGGTTCCCAACCAGCCAGGTGTGGCCTTGCCCCCATGCACCTTTGAGCCTTCGCGTCGCCATCGGTCGTCACCTTACGACTCTTTGCTTCGTGCTTCGGGGCTTCCCGTGTCTCCTTGCACCCCAGCTTGGAGCCGGTCTCCGCGCACCCGTCGATCAGACGGTGAGCCCTTGTGGCGACGATCTCGCCACTCTGGTCAGATTGCTTCACCTTGGACTTCCCCCCCCCCCCTCCCACCCCGGGACATACAACATTGGGGTCATCCTCAGACATGGACGGAACATAGCCGCCCTGATCCCCGCGCTTCTTTTGTCTCTCGTCGTTCGTGGCACTCCTCTTTTGGATGGGTGGATCTGCGTCACACCGGGCCGCCTTTTCCTCTGCATCACAGACGACGTCATCACGTCCCAGGCCGGGGGCGGTCCCATTCGCGGATTTCTTCCTGCCATGGTGCTCACCACCGACCACTTCTTCCTGAGAGCCAACGACACAGTCCCTCCCCCGTGAGGCGTCGGTCTTCTCCTTTTACTTCTTCTTCTGTTGAAAGTCGGAGCTCTCGGCGGCGTTGGTGCTAGCGCTCCTCTCCCGTCCTTCGGCAGAGTTTTCCTCACTCCCGTTTTAATCCTGTTCCTCTGGCCTTTCCCCACGGAACAGATAGTCATGCGGCTCTCGACAGTCACCCACTCTCTGATATTTTGTGTACCCTACCCCAACGCTTGGCAGCGGCTGTAGAAGACGAAGTTCTCAGCCTTCATCCTGAGGATTCTGCCTCCGCCTTCGGTGTTTTGGAGCACCCTTCCACGTCCCTGAGTTCCCTGCCCGCGGACTCTCAGCACAGCTGCTCGGAGTCTTCTTCCCGTGTCGCTCCGGGCATCGAGACGCGGCAGTCACTTGATGAGGCCACGGGGCTCTTCCTGTGTTTTCTTCTGCCGGAGGTGTGTCCGCCCGCCCCTTCTCTTAAGAGAAAGGCTTCGGCTTCTGTGGATACTACCCTTCAGCCTAAGCGCCTAAAATCCCTACCGCAACCGCTTCTGGGATCTCGTGGACGCGTTTTCGGCACATTTGACTCACGCCAATTCAAAGGACCCTGTTTTCCTTTCCAATGCCAGGTGGCTGGAGGGCATCGACATCCAGTCACCAGAACTGGTACGCGGGTCACTCGCCAGCGTTTTCGCGCCCTTTACCTTCTCTCGATGCCGCAGCGGATTTTCAGGCGGGTTGTCACCACGCCGCCTTTTACCGGGTTTCTTGGGGCATCGACAAGACGGCTATCCTGAACCGCAACACACTTTCCTGCTCGGGTTTCCTGAACCTCGCGACCCAGGCGATTGTCAGAGCTCTCGTGGACAATTGGGACCCTCAGTCTACCGATCCGCTTCGTGAGGTGCATTCTCTGGCAGTTGTGGTGAACCGGGCATCTTACCATGCCTCTACCAACGCGATGGCTGCCACAATCAACTGTGATTTAATTCGGCGGGATGCGGTGCTTGATGCTTATGCGGGGTTACCTTCATCGGTCAATTCTCAGCTACCCACTGGGCACCGGCCTCCACGTGGCGTGGGTGGGTAGTCTCTCCAGTCACTGACTGAGGGGGCTAGCAGAGTGGTGCCATCATTGTCCAGGATAGGACTTGACGTCAGCAGATATGTTTTTCAGTCTTTTTCTCTGGTCCGGTTTTTAAGGAGCTGTGCTAACCCAGGTCTTACCATGTTGGATTGGTCCTTAAAAATACTCATTATTTTTTGGTCCTTTGGATCCCAAGTGTTTGCCGTGCTTGGAGACCCGTGTCAGGGGAGAAGAGGATCCTGGTGGCAGAAATACTCCACTTTGGCCTTGACTTCTGCCTAAACGGGAGGCTAGTCGTACCGGCCTAGTCAATCGGCTCTTGTCACGTTGAGCTCTATCCCATTGTTGACATGTGGGCTGATATACGGAGCATCATGCTACAGCCACCGCTGCTGATTAGGTGCTTTACGCCTGTATTCCCCTGCATTCAGCGGTGTGATAGAAGGCGGTGGCTCAAACGGTTCAATCGGGCTTACCCCCTTGAGTATATCTTTTGGGCAGTCTCCATTGTGCGTCAGCTGGAGACCTGGCAACAAATGCACTTTTCCTTGTTGGGCTTGGTGGTGGGCGGGGCCCCCCGGGGGATGAATATCTAACATACTATAATATGGAAAACCCAAAAAAAACAAAACTGGCACCAAAGCGGCACATAGCCGCCGACATTGTTATTGAGAACGATAGTGACTCTGACTGTGAGGAAGCGATGTACAATCAATCGCTTTCTCATTATCCACAGCAAAGTTAAAGAAAAGCCTGTTTACAAGCTGCACCCTTTCCTGGTAGGGGAGACCCTCAGGAGCCGTGTTGGCAGGCCTGAGGCCCAGCGCCTCAGGTCTGGTGACTTGGTGGTAGAGTGCCGTACCAGGGCACACTCCAATGGGCTACTGAGGCTCTCCTCTATCGGAGACACTCCAGTGGAGGTCACTCCCCACAAAACGATGAATTCTTCGAGAGGAGTGATTAAAGATCAAACATTGGCCGAACTGTCTGAAGATGAACTTGTACGGAACCTTAAGTCACAGGGGGTGACCTACGTCAGGCGCTTCGTTTCCAAACGAGGTGGTAGGGAGATCCGTCTCCCTACCATCATCCTGACATTTAGCACCCCCACAGCTCCTACTACCATCTGGGGAGGTTACTACTCCCTAAAAGTGAAAAAGTACGTCCCTCTCCCCCTCCGGTGCTTTAAGTGCCAAAAGTATGGCCATGGGCAGAAGACATGACGCCAGGCAGAGGCTCTATGCGCCCACTGCACTAAGCCCGGACACTCTGCTGAGTCCTGCACAGCCATCCCCCTGTGTGTGAATTGCCAGGGGGCGCATATGGCTTCGGACAAGAAGTGCCCTCGTTGGATCTCCGAGTGCAGGATTCAGCAGGTGCGTGTGGAGAAGGGGCTGTCCTTCGCAGACGCCCAAAAACTGGTTGATGGCCCTGGTGCAGCTGAGGCTGCGCCAAACTCAAATAACAACTTTGTGTATACTTTCAGTGCTGCGGTGGCAGGCAAGCGCCCCACCAAAGACTTCTCTTGTTTTGGGTTTCGCCAGAAAGAAGAACAAAGACTGGTTTGACGAAAACGATGTAGAGATCCAGGAACACCTAGCAAAAAAAAGAGCCGCCCATCAGGCCCACCTAGCCCAGCCTTCCTGCCCTGTGAAGAAGTCTGCCTTCCGCCTCGTCTGCAGCAGTCTCCAGCGCAAGCTCAGAGATCTCCAGGATGAGTGGTGGACCAGACTTGCACAGAGGACCCAGCTTTGCGCTGACAATGGTGACTACAGGGGCTTCTACGAAGCACTGAAAGCAGTGTATGGCCCCAGGCACCTGGTACAAAGTCCCCTGCGAAGCGCGAATGGCCAGGCACTCCTCACAGATAATACCTCCATCTTGAACCGCTGGTCGGAATACTTTCAGAGCCTCTTCAGCGCTGAGTGCACTGTTCAAGAAGCAGTCGTCCTACAAATCCCACACCTCCCAGTAAAGGTTGAGTTGGACGAACCGCCCACCGCTGAAGAGACCCTCACAGCCATCCACCAGCTCAAGAGTGGCAAAGCAGCAGGCATCGATGGAATACCACCAGAGATCTGGAAACATGGAGGCACAGCACTGCACAACAAGCTCCATGACCTCTTTCTCTGCTGCTGGGAGGAAGGAACACTACCAAAAGATCTCCGTGATGCAGTCGTTATCACCCTGTACAAGAACAAAGGCGAGAAGTCTGACTGTTCCAACTATCGGGGAATTACCCTGCTGTCCATTGCTGGGAAAATCCTTGCAAGGCTGCTCCTGAATCGGCTGGTACCTGCCATCGCTGAAGACCAACTCCCAGAGGGCCAGTGTGGCTTCAGAGCAAACAGGAGCACCACCGATATGGTCTTTGTGCTGAGACAGCTACAGGAGAAGTGCCGCGAGCAGAACAAAGGTCTGTACGTAACATTTGTCGACCTAACAAAAGCGTTCGACACTGTGAGCAGGCAAGGCATGTGGCAGATCCTGGAGCGACTTGGCTGTCCCCCAAAGTTCCTCAACATGATTGTCCAGCTACACGAGGACCAGCAAGGCCAGGTCAGACTCAACAATGACCTCTCGGAACCATTCCCTATTCTCAACGGCATAAAGCAGGGCTGCGTGCTGGCACCGACCCTTTTCACCATCTTTTTTAGCATGATGTTGAAGCAGGCCACAGTGGACCTCGATGATGACGATGCAGTGTACATCAGGTATCGTCTCGATGGCAGCCTGTTCAACCTCAGACGACTGCAGGCCCACACGAAAACCCTAGACCAACTGATTCGTGAGCTGCTTTTTGCTGATGATGCTGCCCTCGTTGCACACACAGAGAGAGCCCTGCAGCGCATCACGTCTTGCTTCGCAGATGCTGCCCAGCTCTTTGGACTCGAGGTCAGTCTGAAAAAGACAGAGGTCCTCCATCAGCCGGCACCCAAGACAGTGTATCGCCCTCCTCACATCACCATTGGCGAGTCTGAACTAAAGTCAGTGTACCAGTTTACTTACCTTGGCTGCATTATCACGTCGGACGCCAAGCTGGACAAGGAGCTTGACAGCAGGCTGGCAAAAGCGAACAGCGCTTTCGGGCGACTTTTCAAGCGGGTGTGGCACAATCAACAGCTGAAAACAGGCACCAAGATCAGCGTGTACAGAGCTGTGGTCCTCACCACCCTGCTGTATGGTTCCGAGTCCTGGGCCCTCTACCGCAGCCAACTACGACTCCTCGAACGTTTCCACCAGCGCTGCCTGCGTACCATCCTGGGCATTCACTGGAGTGACTATGTCACCAACGTCGAGGTCCTTGAACAGGCTGAAACTGTGAGCATCGAGGCTTTGCTGCTGCGGACACAGCTCCGCTGGGCGGGGCATGTCTCCAGGATGGAGGATCATCGCCTACCAAAGATCACCCTGTTCGGTGAGCTTGCTACTGGACACCGTGACAGAGGGGCACCAAAGAAGAGATACAAAGACTGTCTCAAGAAGTCACTTAGTGCCTGCCAAATCGACCACCACCAGTGGTCTTCGCTTGCTGCGGACCGTGACACCTGGCGCTCCACCATTTACAAGGCAGCTGTCTCCTTTGAGGACTCTCACAGAGCTAGCCTTAAGGACAAGCGGCTCAGGAGAAAAAACAGAGATGCCGCAGCTCAGAACCCTGGCCATACCTTCCCCTGCAGCCACTGCGGTCGAACCTGCCTGTCTCGGATTGGCCTCCGCAGCCACGAACAAGCCTGCAGACGTCGTGGGCAACTCCTATAAAATCTTTGTTCGCGAAGTCAAGCCAAGAGGCAGGCAAGCGCCCCACCAAAGACTTCTCTTGTCAAACCCCAACTTCTTGGTTGGGGGCGGAGCCTCGGATCCTCTCGCCCCTGGAGAGTAGCCCTCCTCCAGTGGTGACGAGGAGCCAGGGAACTCAGAAGGCGGACGCTGCCGGTCCGGTGGCACTGCCTTCTGCTGCCCCTAAGCCTCAGCCCCCACCCAAACCTGTCAATCTTACTACAAAGGCTTCTGGCTCTAGTCAGCCTTCTAAGGCCGCCAACTCTGGTGGTAGGAACGCTGCCCCGGCCCAGAAGTCTAAGAAAGTTACGGGACCGCTATGCGTACGGGCCCAGAAGGGGGGCACTGATGTCCCCCTTCAAAACAAATATGCTGCATTGGAGGAGCAGATGGAGGGGGTGGAGGTTGTCGTAGCTGGTGCTGCGGCAGCTTCTCCCCCCTCATCTCCGAGGAACCAGAGGAGGCCCGGGAGTCAACCCCCCCCTCTGTTTCTTCGACTCCTTCCAAGGCACAGGAAAAGGGGGGAAGGAACTCTTCTCCTACACATAAAACCTAACCATGTACTCTCTGCTTCAGTGGAATTGTCGTGGTTTTCACACCAACTTTGAAGAATTACGCCTTCTAGTCAAGTCCTATATCATCATCATCATCATCATCAGTCCCTTGCCCGAACTGGGCGTTGGGGGGACTGAAAGGCAGCAGCAACAGACAGTGCTCTCCACTGAGTTCTATTTTGGGCGGTGGCAAGCAAGTCTGGCATCTCGAGTTCGGTCCATTCTTTTATGTTTGCGACCCAACTCTTTCTCTGACGACCTCGCCGACGACTTCCTTCGAGAGTGCCTTGGAGGATAGTCTTGGACAAGGTGTTGTGTCGGGTCACGTGGCCAAACCAAGCAAGCTTGCGCCGTTTCACGGTTGCCAGAAGGGGTTCATGTGGGCCCACCAGGGAAGTGACGATGCTCCGTACATATTCGTTGGTCTTGTGCTCACGGTACGAGATGCGGAGCAACTTCCTCAGGCACTTGTTCTCAAAGGCCTGGATTTTCTTTTCTGAGTCTGCAAGCAGTGTCCAAGTCTCACAGCCGTAGAGTAGAATAGACACTATGAGGGACTTGTAAAGCCTGTACTTGATGGTGAAGCTGATGGAGTTACTTCGCCATATCCTGTCCAGCCTGGCCATTGCGGATGTTGCTGTACCTATCCTGATACGGATCTCTGCTATGCAACTACCGTCTTTGGACAGGGTGGCTCCCAAGTACTTGAAGCTATTGACCTCTTCTAGCTTCTGGCCATTCATGTGAATGTTGCTGCTGCTGTCGCTTGTGGTGTTGATCATCACTTTGCTTTTATCCGTACTGATCTCCATGCCATAAGACCCTGCGCTACTTGAAAGTTTGTCTGTCAGGTTTTGGAGCTCACTATTGCTGCCTGCCATGAGGTCAATGTCGTCTGCGAATCGAAGATTGCACAGGGATCTGCCACCAATAGAGATTGAAGTATGGTGGTCGTGGAGGGTTTCCTGCATGATCTTCTCCAGGAATATGTTGAAAAGGACAGGAGAGAGCAGGCATCCTTGACGGACACCGATCGTCGTCCTGAAGAACTCGCCTGACTGATTGTTAAGTAGAACCGCGCTGCAGAGGTGGCTGGAACTGTCATCAGCTGCACCCCCGTGTCAAGCAGACTAATCTCCATCCGCATCTCCGCCCGACCGCACAACATCACTATCATTCAAGTATACGCTCCAACAGCAGATCATGATGATGAAGAATTAGAAGAATTTTACGAACAACTGGACAACATCATCAAGAAAACACCTAAGAAAGACATTCTGACTGTCCTCGGTGACTGGAATGCAAAGATCGGCCCTGACGCCTACCAACAATGGGCAGGAACAGCTGGCAAGTTTGGCCTTGGAGAAACAAACGACAGAGGCCTGCGACTTTTAGAGTTCGCACAGAGTCACCGTCTCACCGTTGCTAATACCCTCCATCCACACAAGAAGTCAAGAACAGTGACATGGCAATCGCCAGGAGGCCTGGTCCATAACCAGATTGACTTCATCTTGCTGCCTCGACGATTCAAATCCAGCGTTAACAAAGCACAAACGAAGTCCTTTCCTGGCACTGATATTGGCAGCGACCACAACCTCGTCCTTACTAGCCTCAAGTTGAAGCTGGCATTGAAACGAGATAGCAAGAGCCCTCGCATCAGATTCGACCTCCAGAAGCTAAAAGACCCGGAAGTAGAAGAGCTCTTCCAAGCCCAGGTGGGAGGCAGATTTGCAGCCTTGGCTACTTTGGACTGTGACGTAGACACCCTTGCTGGAAATATAAAAGAGGTGTTACTTTCTACAGCAGAAGAAGTGCTGGGGAAGCAGAGGAAGCGCAAACAGCCCTGGGTCACCGATGACATCCTCGATCTCTGTGATGAGAGGAGAGCCTGGAAGAAAAAGAGAGGCCAAGACCTCACATCAGCAAACAAGTACAGACTTGTCAACAAGAAGATCAGGAAGAGGATGAAAGAAGCCAAAGAAGATTGGATTGAAGACCAGTGTTGTAGCGTGGAAGAGGGCATGGCAAATGGCAACAGCAAGAAGGCTTATGAAACGCTAAGGACCCTCACCAAGACTCAACAGCAAACAGCCACAGTCATCGAAGACAGCAGCGGCCAACTCCTTACGGAAAACACTGCTGTACTAAACAGATGGACTGAGTACTGCCGAGACTTCTATAACTACAAGGCTGAGCCAGACACCAGCATCCTCCAAAACAACCAGGCTGGGGCCAGGAAGTCTGAAGACCTGCCAGTGTTAGCTGAAGAGGTGGAAGCAGCCGTACGCGGCCTGAAGGGAGGAAAGTCTCCAGGTGTAGACAACGTACCTGCTGAACTGTTGAAACATGGAGGAGAAGTAACAACGAAGGTCCTCACTACACTCTGTCAAAAGATCTGGGAGCAAAAGAAATGGCCAGTAGAATGGACACAGTCTCTAGTGATCCCGCTCCCCAAGAAAGGAAACCTGAAACAGTGCCAGAACTACAGAACTATCAGTCTGATAAGTCACCCTAGCAAAGTAATGCTTAGAATCATTCTCAACCGCCTCAAAACTTTCGCCGAGGAACTGCTGGCAGAAGAACAGGCTGGCTTCAGAGTTGGAAGAAGCACTGTAGAGCAGATTTTCAACTGCCGCGTCCTGATCGAGAAACATCTGCAGCATCAGCGCGAACTCTACCACAACTTCATTGATTTCAGGAAAGCATTTGATCGCGTCTGGCACGACGGACTCTGGCAAGTCATGAGATCGTTCAACATAGAGGAGGGACTGATCCAAGTCCTATAACCCTTCGGTAATATCTCTTAAGGAGACTTACCTGAAGACTTCTGACCCTGTCTCCTTTAATGGTTTTAATGCTATCCATAAAGGTTCTGATTCGGAGAGACGCTCGGGTGGAGTGGCTCTTCTCATTAGCAACCAGTTTTTATGTAGCCCCGTTAGTGTTGACACCTGTCTTCAGGCTGTCGCAGCTCGGGTTACCTTAAAGAAGACTATAACCATATGCAGTATTTATCTGCCACCATCCCTGCGGGTCTGTTGTAATGATTTTTTTAATTTAGTAGATCAACTGCCCCCTCCCTTTATTCTCATGGGGGATTTTAACGGTCACGCTCACCTTTGGGGTAGTGACCACTATGATGGCAGAGGTCAGATGTTAGAAGATGTTTTTTCTCAACTTAACCTATGTGTCTTCAACGATGGTTCACCTACATACTCTAACCCAGGTTCAGGATCTAGTTCTGTTCTAGACCTCACTATGTGTGATCCTTCTCTCATGCTGGATTTTGACTGGAAGGTTCACGACGACCTTTGTGGTAGTCACCACTTCCCAGTAGTCCTGTCATCGGTCAGCTGTGGGGAGGATCCGTCGGTGGGGCACTGGAATCTCAAGAAAGCTAACTGGCCTCTGTTCACCTCTCTCTGTCAGTCTCGTATTACAGAGGAGGTGGTCATGTCAGCTGAAGAACCTGTTTCTTCTTTTACTACTATTTTGTTGGACGTAGCGGGTGAAACCATCCCTAAAACTTCCGCATCAGTACCTCGGAAGCCGAAAGTACCATGGTTCAATGAGGAGTGCCGCAAGGCCCAAAAAGCACGCAGATCTGCTCAGCGACGTGCTTTCCGTAATCCATCGCAAGTGAATATTTTAACCTTTAAAAAACAAAGGCCGAAAGCCTGTTACATTTTTAAACGTGAACGCCGTACTTCCTGGAGACGCTTCATCTCATCTTTAACTTCTCGGACTCCGTCCCAGAAAGTCTGGAGGGCTGTTCGAAGAATTAGGGGCAGGGGTGGCTCGGCTTCTGTCGGCCATCTTAGAGATGGTGCCAGCTTGGTCACAGATAAAAAAGCTGTGGCCAATTTGCTTGCCTCCACCATTGCCCATAATTCTTCAACAGAGCATTATTCACCTTTCTTCCAGAGAGAGAAGGAGAAGCGAGAGTCTCATATTTGTGATTTTAAGTCCGATAACTCAGAAGACTATAATGCCCCTTTTACATTATCCGAATTGCAGCAAGCCTTGACAAAAGACTTACCTTCCGCAACCATATTAATTACCTTAGAACCTCTTGTGAGAAGGCTCTCGACGTTCTTCGTGTCATCGGTCGTACTGACTGGGGTGCGGACCGTACTGTCTTACTTCGACTGTACCGGGCCCTTGTTCGGTTCCAAACTGGATTACGGCTCTGTGGTGTATGGCTCAGCTTCCAAGTCTGTGCTACAGCATCTGAACACAATTCACCATCAGGGTCTGCGGATATGTCTTGGGGCCTTCAGGACCTCTCCAGTTCCTAGTCTGTATGCCGAGGCAGGGGAGCCTTCTCTCAAACTCCGCTGCATCTGCCTCATGCTCAGCTACGTTCTGAAACTGAAGGCCCATCCAGACAATCCTGCCTATGATTGTGTTTTTAAACCATCGTTTGCAGAGATTTACGATACCCATCCGGGAGCTGTCCGTCCACTTTCTTTCCGTGTCCGACCTCATCTGCAGGTGGCCGGATTGGACCTGGACAGAGTTTCGGAATCCCTGCAACACATCACTCCACCCTGGCTCTTACCAGTTCCAGACATCTTGCTGGACTTGACTGCCCACAAGAAAGACTCTACTCCACCAGCCATATACCAACAGAGCCTCAATAAACTGCTTTCAATTTTTCCTGGTTATTGTCGTATCCATATGGATGGGTCAAAGTCTGAGGATGGGAGAGTGGCTGCGGCCGCAGTGTCCTCTCGCCATCCTAGACGCCCATTTAAGCAGTGCCTCCCAGACCACTCATCTGTATTTAGTGCGGAACTGCAGGCACTCAGGCATGCTTATCGATCTAGAGAAAGGAACTTCCTGATTCTGTCTGACTCTCTTTCTGCCCTGCAGGCCCTTCAGGGCACGGGAAATGACCACCCACTGCTGGTGCAGATCAGAGAGCTCCACGCGGACTTGATGAAGGAATATTATGACATCATTTTTATTTGGGTCCCAGGGCATGTGGGCATCGAAGGCAACAGGATCGCAGATTCTGCTGCCAACGATGCACGCAATGACCCTGTCCTTGACACACAGACTGTTTAGTGATTTTAGACATGTGACTAATGCGTACGTAGCCCGTGAGTGGCAGTCCGAGTGGGACAAAGAGGAAGCTAACAAGCTGCATGAAGCCCTTCCTAAGTTGTCCGACGGTCTATCTTATCGCTGCGGCAGCCGCCATGAGGAGACTGTCCTGGCTCGGCTCCACATCGGGCACACGTATGTTACGCACTCTTATTTACTAAAACAGGAGGAGCGTCCATGGTGTTATGCCTGTGACGAGCAGTACTCTGTTCAACACTTTTTGTTGTCCTGTGCTGATCTAATCGACACAAGGGATAAACATTTCACAGCAGACTCCTTGAAGGTTTTGTTCCGGGATGTGCCCCCGGACAAGATCTTCAGTTTTCTGAGAGAGTGCCATATTTTTAATAAGATTTGAGCGTTTATAGACTATGATATTTCTATTATTTTGACCTTTTTGAGAGTCTTTCGACGTTTTCTTCAAAGACCTGTGCGACATTTTAGCCTGATATATTTTTAAGGTATATTACATCATGTCTTAAGACCTTTCTTTTAGTCTGGCTGACCAGATTTTTAACCTTCCTGCCGTGAGATGGCCTTGGTTGCCTGCTCGGCGTTAAACCCAAATGACTGACAATTCTCAGTTACGCCAGGCTCCCCTCGGCAGTCCTTTGCTGTTTGGTTCCACCTGACAGGCAGTTAAGGAGACAACAAGGACATCTGGCCTACGTCTCGCCCGACCCTTCTCGCGCTTTCGTGCCGCCCGCCTCACGCCCCATTTCCATTGTGACTCTTAGCCCCGTCCGTCCCCCCCCCCATTTTGGCCACTCCCGCGCCCTTCCAGCCCCAGCCTCTGCTTGGCTGGTCGGGGGAGGGCCCGATGACTCCCCTCCCGCCCTGCCCCTGCCGACTTCTCTCAGGTCACCGGTCGGTGGGCAGCTCTTCAGGTACAACAATGCGTGGCGTTGGCTGTTGCCGGACGACCCTTGGATCCTCTCTACCATCTCGGCGGGTCTCCAACTCTCTTTTCAACAATCCTCCGCCTCTGCGGCGCTCCCCGCTTTGGACTCGGGTGCTGCGCGATCTGGTCAAAGCAGCGGCGTTGCAGGGTGAGGTGGCTGCGTTACTTCAAAAATCCGCTACGGAGGTTGTCATGCGACACGACTCTCCAGCTTTCTATAGCCATCTCTTCGTTGTACCGAAGTCGGATGGAAGTTGGCGTCCGGTGATCGATCTCTCCACTTTAAACAAGTTTCTTGCTGCCCCTTCTTTCCGTATGGAAACAGCCAGAGCCCTCCATGCCGCGGTCTAGCCCATGGATTTCGCAGTCAGTTTAGTCTAGATCTGGCCGATGCTTACCTTCATGTGTCCATGTACCATTTGGCTCGCTGTTACCTATGCTTCGCCTTCCGTGGGATGGTTTATCAGTTCCGAGCCATGCCTTTCGGTCTCAACCTCAGTCCCTGTGTCTTCACCAGGATCATGGACGTGGTGGTCGCATGTGCTTGGCGGTCGTCTCTCCGTCCGACCTCCAACTACCTCAATGACCTGCTACTCCGGAATCCGGACGAGTCCTGCTTGTCCGTCGACAGGGACGCGCTGCTCTCCCATCTTTACTGACTCGGTTTCCTGGTCAACTTCGGCAAGTCGGACCTCTCGCTGTCCCGCAGATTTATCCACCTTGGTATTAATGTTTGGACCGTCTTGAACCTGGTACGACTCCCTCAGGCTTGGATCGAAAAGTTGGCGGCTTTGGCCCTGCAGATATATCATGCCATGGAGGCTCCATGCAGACGTGGTTGCAGTTGTTAGGTCTCATGAGCGCTGCAGCGGACTTACTTCCTCTCGGCCAGCTCTCCTCGCAGCCGATTCAACTACATCTCCTCCTTCTCTGGCGGCCGTCTTCGGGGGATTTGGAAGTCTGTGTGTCTGTGTCTCCTCTGGTTCGGCCACATCTCCTCTGGTGGACAGACCCCTCTTGGTTAGCGTCGGAGTTCCCCTAGCATCCCCGCTACCCTCCCTGTCGATCTGCACGGATGTCAGCACAGTGTTCGAGCTTTGAGCAGCACCCTCCTCCTCTTCGCAATTCTTCCTTTCAGTAATGCCGTCGGTAACGTTTTGGAAGAAATAAATGTATTTTTCTTTAAAATAATTTTTTTCGAAAAATACTTACCGATGGCATTACTCAAACTTCCCTCCCACCTTCCCCGCTTGCCACCAGTCTGCTAAGATAGAACTGGCACTAAAGGACTCTCGCGAGATTAGGAAGGAAGGCTACCCGGAGGATAGGGAGTTACATCCCTGGTTGTGTAGCAACACACAGCAATTTTTGTTGGCTGAAATTGACAAGTTAAGTATATCTTCCTTTCAGTAATGCGATCGGTAAGTATTTTTCGAAAAAAAATATTTTAAAGAAAAATACATTTTGTAGAAACCTTTAGTTTTAACATCTTTTCATGCAGCAAAAGTGATTGTAATGTCAATGTATAGAAAGTGATCAGAACAGTTTTACAGTGAATCAAGCCTCTGGCTTTTTAGATGAAGTCTATTTTTCTAACTCCCCTACCCCCCCGCCATCCCCCCCCCCCCACACACACACACACCACCACCACCCACCTCCCACCCCACCCCTGTCCCCCCCCCCCCCACACACACACACACAGACACACACATCCCACCCCAGGTCATTGCGATTATTTAGTTGATAACCATTTTACAGTACACTCAAGCAGCATCTAAAGTTGACCATGAAATATGTCCTTTTTTAAAAACAAAATTTGACTGAGGTGGTACATACCCAGTGTGCACAATGTCATCAGGCCGGTCAGCTGCGTTTGGCCTGCGTACAGCAATGCACTGGCCAGCCGCTCCCACCATCAGCCCACCGGCCTTTGCTCATCTTTTATTTTACCATTAAGGAACGCTTCTAAATGAGTTATGTTGCCTACCAGCCGTTGGAGATGTGATTGCCTTTTGTAGTTCAAGGGTGGTGCTAGATGAGTATGGTGTCTTCCAGTTGGCTCTACCCTTGAACTATCATGGCTAATCCATCTTCTCTCCTGGTGTGGTGTTTTGAGGATGAACACTAATGAAGACTGGTACACTAACTGGAAATATATATAATTTGTGTAATCTGGAGAAGCTTTGAAACTGGTCAGAATGATTTCTGTTTGCTGCCAACAATTATTTGTAATCATGAAACGGTTTCCGCTCTTCTGTCCATTTCTTCTTGGCAACTGCATGTGTCCTACTATCTATCTTATACTCCTGCTATACTAACCCATTACATACATGTAAACAAGAGAATTTTTATAATGCAGCCCAGGTTTTTCATGGGATCATTTAAACCCTTCACTGCCAAGAAAAATTGAACACTCAACTGCAAGAGGTATAATATGTATCCTCATGAGGCCCCGGAGTTGTGCTGGCTTATGAGGATCTATGTCACTCACCCATATCACTTTGTATCCATATTTCTTTGATGCCAGGAGTCTGCGTCCACCAGCAGTGAAGTGGTTAAAATGCTCTTAGAACTTTGTTTCTTGACACAGTGATAGTGGAACGAGATGTTAACTCATTCAGCCCGACGGTTGTATTTCCCAAATTTTGGAGGTGTCATCTAATGGCTATGCACCAGTTCCAGGAGATGGATCGACCATGATAATTCAAGGGCAGTGCCAGATTAGCTTGGCACAGACAGGCGCCAAGCTAATCTGGCACTGCCCTTGAATTATCATGGTCGACACATCTCCTGCTGTAGTGTGTGAGGGCTGAATGGGTTAAAACCTACAAGTGTGTATATATGTGGAGACATGTAACAAATGTGCATATGTGTAAACTGCTGGTGTTACTGCAGTTTCAAGGTAGCATATGCCTTCTGTTTTCTTGTGTCCTTGTGTGCAATGTATTTTGTACATTTGATCATAAAACTGACACTTCATTCTGTGTCTTTTGGTAGCTTGCTAATTTACATGATTTGCACAACACACACACAGTAAACAGTAACAGTGTTTTGAAAGGTCGAAATCCCCATACATGTATTTGGAAGACTACAAGCTTAGGAGGTGGATCGACCATGATAGTTGAAGGGCGATGCCACAGTTGCTTGGAGCCTCTAAGTCTAAAGCTCCCAGCTACTCTGCCAAACAGAAAAACAGAGGTGCCAGGCTGTTCTGCCATTACACTTGCGCTATCATGGTCAATCCATTTTCTTTTGTAAGGTACTACGTACTAAATGTCGGTAGTGTTTTTTTGTCCAGGCGATTCCCACAGGAATCACCTCGACAAATAATGCTGCTGACAACCACAGGTTTAGTAAAAGTGTGTCCTTTTATTCTTATAAATTAGAAAATAACGGACATCAAGCATCTGTCCCTGCAGTTCTGGCTGGTGGCACTGTCTATCATGTTCTTCTACAATGGTGTATTTCCATTCATGGCTGATGCCAGGTAAGCTCTTGTTCTGTCTATGCGTCCCTCACTGTCTTTTTTTGTTTTTTCTTTGTTGTTGATGTTGTTTTATCTGTCATGTATTCTGCAGTGGCATCTGCCCATTGAATGCAT